>CALSCE010010635.1:9915988-9966025 GCA_943593645.1 Bovichtus variegatus | reverse complement strand
CTCCCCTGATTCTAGAGCAGACTTCACCCTGCTGAAAACCATATGATCTCCCCTGATTCTAGAGCAGACTTCACCGTCCGGAAAACCTTATGAGCTCCCCTGATTCAGATGAGGAAAGATCTGACGCTCAAAGAAGGAAAACAATTTAGACCGTTAAGCATTTTACAAGTTGAGTTCCAGGTTTTTAGGTGTTATAATGTTCTTTTGAGTACAATTCATAACATTTCAGACCACGAAAACCAGACTGAAATGTTGCTTAGAAACATTAGCATGGCCTTATAAGGAGATGTTTGACAGATCAAGTTACAAGTGATGCCTAAATGCTAATGTAATTTCATATGAACCAGGCTGAAAGAGATGCAATCAGCCATTCCTGATTCAGACTACTGTTGTGTTTAAGAGGATGACAACCCCCTTTCTTATTGTCTATGTAATTCACCAAAATTGCCACTTACAGCCGCTAAGAGCAGGATGTTTCATCTCCAAGCTTCCTCTGGTCTTTGCTACTCATCCCATTTCTACTTCCTCCAAAAGTGCCACCACTTCATTAACCTTGCCAGGCATGAGATAAGGGAGGCAGTGCATCAAAGCCGCCTGCCCACAGAGAGAACAGAGCCCTGCATGTCTCCACTACACAGCAGCCATCACACACACTGGCAGATACACAGTCCACAAACCATCCAACATGCAGAAAAGACCTTTTGTGTTCCAAAACTGTCATTCAGAAATGTTTTTTTTGAGTGTGTGTGTGTGTGCAGGACATCATCATGTTTTAAATATAATTCTAAGTAGGGTGAAAACATTTGCGTGTTCCAAAGATTTTAAGAGTGTTTGATTGGAAAAGGAATGCAAAAATAATTGGTCTGGGTCAGACTCTTCATTGCCTCAGACCCTGCAGACACTTATTTATTTATGGGCGTCTCATAGCACAAGAGGAGTTCAGGTACACAGCGCTCATCACTATGACCTATACACTTAAAACCTCAATAATGAGAAAATTAAACAAGAAAAGCATCAAAGCCAACTTCAGCACGATGAGTAATAACTCCCGACTTCCTCAAAGCATGAAAGTAGATGGTAGGAAATGTATTAACTGAGTCACAATATTGTTTTACTTGCACCACATACAAATCTCTCTGGTGCATTTAATCCCTCTACCCACAGTTTCTCAGAAAGGAGGATATAAATTATTTTCCTTTGGTGGAAACTGCAAATCCCTGTCTGGATTCTGTTAAAAGGCTTAAAATGTCACTAAATGCCAAGGCTGAGACTCCTGCTAACACGTAGGTCTTTAAGACAAGATGTTAAAGCGTTGAAAGTTACCTGAAATTGATGAGGTTAATATTCTTATCGCAAACTGAGGCTTCTGTGAGAGTGGATATTGAAAATAGCCAGGTAACCCTTCATATTAAAGGCTATCACAAGGATTAGCAGCATAAACACCAATTACACATTTAATTGTTTATTGACAGTAGTATTTAGAAAACCTGACACAGTGCATAAATTAAAAGGATTGGGATATAGAGGGGCGAATTTTCCACAGTATAGTATCATCATAAGTGTGTATTTCAGTAGAGAAGACAAGGAAATGTTCCCAAAATAACAAGTCAAACTGCTGCATGCTGGGCTGTAAATGAGTAATTTACCATGAATATCCTTCTCTATCCCTTTACGGCCATATGAATATCCAAACCACGTTATACTAGCATGGAAGGGTCTGTCACTGAAATTTGAAATAGAGGACAAAGGGCCACCGAGCAAATAGGTTTTTAGACACCATCCCTGTGAGTTCCCTGCCAATGTGAATCAGAGGTAAAATACAGTGCATTAAGTCGACCTCTGAGGCAGCACAGAGGAGGGTAGAGTGAGACATTCTGCTATCTATTAAGACTTGCGTTATGTATATATTGTGTTTTGAAGGAATTTTACTGATCCACAAAACCAGCAGGAAAGGATAAGAGTGAGTCCCTAAGACCATGTGGTAAGCAACTGCAGTGCAGAATCTCAAGCAAGTTGAAAGTTGCTGTGCCGTTAAGGAGAAAGTCTGGCAGAATCCTGCATGCCCGCTGATAACATGGTTGGATTAAGGATGTTTAAGGGAAGTGAAAATTATTCATTTGAGATGGATGAAAGCTGCACTTGTCAAGTCTACCAGTCATGCACTTTATACATTTCATTTCCACTAGCCAGCATGCATAATTTCTCCTCAATGCAAATTTCTACACACCGAAAATTGTGAGCATATTTACCCCGCTCCCTTAACACATTCTCTGACACAGAAAATGGATCATCTCTATTGAACAGGGAACAAAACAATGCAATTTTGTTTGCAGAGGTGTGAGAATCTAATTTTGTGCAGGAAGATAAAGTCACAGGACCCGGTAGAATACAAACAATAGCTTTCATTTGAAATCATGCCTGAATCCAAAAAGAGACAATGTTTTGTTGCCCTCTGCTCATCAGAATCATATCTACGAAAATAATTTTAGCACATGCCCAATTATCCAAACAGACTTCATGTTTGGAGTGTAATTACTGGTTTTAAGTCACAAAAGTCTCGGCCTAAGTGTTGGTTTAGGAGCCTTGTAACTGAGTATATATATACTGTATATCTGTCTCTCTATACAAATATTATGATCTCTCTGATGAGAATTAAGTCTCCAGCCTGGATGGCCAATAAATTAGAGGCACGCTTCTCGTTTACTCATCAGAGCTAATGAGCCTGATAAAATTACCTCGAGGATCATAATTACAGGCTAGTGGCAGAGACTCTGGCAGGGACTGGAATAAGACGACACACACACACGCACGCACACACACACACACACACACACACAGAATTTAGATTGTGTTGGAAGTGGCAGCGTACAACAGCTAACCTAAAGCATCACAAAGCACTCACGTCTTATTAGTAGAATAACAGGCTAATATCAATGTGCACAAGCAAAGATTATGCATTTTCATTCCAGAAGCCTAAACAATTCGGCTAATGAGACATATAGAAACCTATAATGTTTGACATCCCCACATAACATTTTAATTTTTTTTTCTAAATGTACGGGATTAACATAATGTAAGGTGCTGAACAATATTACAATTTCCACCTTTCTGTCAGAGTAGTTCAAACTGATTTTTACCACCGTTTCATAAAGATTAAGCACTTCATGGGTAATGGCATATTTTAATGAACGATGGCAGCCTGGACACAAGAGCTCACCTTAGAGGATTCCATTTCATCACACATTCACAGGATGAATTGTTTTACTTATGAATATTAATGTCCCTCTAATTTGAGGCTGTTGTTAATGCTTGTCGCTAGGAGCTTGGCAAATCAGGTCCCATTCCTGTTAAAACCATGTATTAGACACCCCCCTGACACTAAGCCCTCGCCTTTGATTCTTAATTGCAGAAGTGCAAGCATTTGCAGTAGATGGGGCGCAAAGCTTTAATTAACTCCAATATCACACATTCAGTCTCGACTGTCACCCACATCACGCATGGCATTTTGTACCAATATCATCCCCAACTCTGCTCAGCTAGAAAGATTGTGCTCCAAGTTCATGATCACAATTTCATGCATCTCAAAATGAGGGATATGTAAGTTTATAAGTAGCTGTAATATATTGACGCCAGTGAATTATCTTGATGTGGTCGTTAAAAATTATTATTATTTTTTTTTTAAAACCTTATTAAAAAAAAAGCATACATTGATGCAGCTCTGCGATTACTGAACAGCTTTAATGCAAAGGAGTCACAGCATTGTTGGTTTCTTACTGAAAGCAGCATCTGATCTTGGCAGTCGTTGAATCAACAGACATTGCTGAAGCTTGTATGGGAAGTGGAGTGATAAAAAGTTCAAGGATGTGTTTAAATAGAAAGATGTGTGCCAAAGGAAGCTGTTAAGTAAATAATTCAACCTCTCATGCACACTAATCTTCAAAGGATTTATTGGACTACAGATTTCAAGTTTAAAAATATTATAAATAGGAGTACAAGTACATACCATTCAGTAACACTTAAAATGCAACATTACAGTACATTCCTTACAAACACTGCGAATGCCATTTCCACACATGAGCGACTCCACGCGACGTTTGAACATTTTAATAGCTCAGGTACGGAGCATTTCTGATGCAGATATTAGTAAAGAGTAATGTTTAATTAAACCCGGTTTGAAGATAAAAAGCTCAATACAACCTATAGTTTATAAGCCTTCCCCGGCCATAAGCTACTGCTCTACCTAATCCTCTTTCACATAACATTATTGCATCAGCACAGCTGAACATTTTTGCAGCATTTATAAAATTAGCAAAGAAATTAACTGTCCGTACTGTGGCAAATTGGATTTCCAAGTTCTTGCCTTGTGATACAGCATACCCAGGCTGCCACCTACAGTACAGAGTGAGAGAGGGAAGTCTGCAACAAGGCAGTTCAACATGTGTGGCTCTCCATTTTACACTACACAGCCATTCAACCAGCCAATTTAATCATCAAGGCTTTTTCTGCTGCTAATATCCTTACAGGAAATTTGTTAAAATCCATTATTAAATAAATGCTGAAATTATTTCATTTTGGATCAAAACTGTCGAAGATGCACATTTATCCTCATTCCTATTTGCAAGTGGAACAGCCAGTGTTCCCTGTGTAATTTGAAAATCATGATAGCTTATGTTTTTAACACCCAACATCCAATATGTTTGACCCAGTGCAAGTCGATTTGCTAAAATTATTATTTACATACTTTATTCCAATCATTCAATAAATATACAGAATCTTTACACAACAAACATATTCATGACTAAAGGCATTTTTTTCTTGTGACACTCCTCTACTGAAGTCTAACCAAAACAAGGAAAACGCTCGCAGCTGCATTTGCCACGTAATTAAACACCATTTTCTTTTTTGAAAAAAACTGAAAAACAATTGTGAAAACATAGCACACCATTGTGAAAAAAGCATAAGCAATTTAGAAATTCCCACTTCACTTAAATAACAGCAAACGAAGACCAAAGGTGAATATTGAATATAAATATTTTACCTGAACGGTATAATTTGAAATATTTTTAAACAACTAGAAACACAACACATGATTTGATCCATTATGCGTCCTAATTTGACATCTCTTCATGTGCCTTCTAATAAGCACAATATGTACTGCAGTACTTGAATATAAAAACCTTAAAACATTTTTTTTAAAAAGGGGTGATATTAATACAATATGCCAATAAAATAAGTTTAGCCAAATTGGCCGTGAGAACATTCCACTCGTCTTTTACTTCTTCGCCTGAACAGTTTTGAGATGGAGGATTTCCTCTTATTTTTGGCTTTCTTAACTCCTATTCAGCAAAAAAAAAAAAAAATAGTGCCATATTAGAATGATTCATTCAAATTGGAAAAACTCATCTAAAAAGAAACAGCATCTCATGCAATACTTACCAAGATTTTGCATCATTTCATTCAGCTGCTGATCCTCCTCCACTTCCCTGAAATTAATCAAAAACAAAACTCTAGTTAAGCATTTTGTCTTGTTTGCATGTCAAGTCTTTACATTACCTTTACATTACCAGTATGTGCTGCATTACTGATCCCTCCTTTAATGTCAAAAATAATTATAAGACGCATCTTGTTACCTCAGCCTGTCTTCATCCAAACCCTCCACTATTGCATTTCTGCCGTCCACAATCTCCACCAGTCTGTGCATCAACTTCTTCTCCCGCTGTAGCTCCTCTCTGGACTTTACATGATCTGGAATACCAAGTTGACAGACTTTAAGTGTTAGAAAAAGAAAGAACCGACAGAGCTGATGGTGACAAGTGATCTCTCACCTGGCTTCTCCAGCAGCCTGCGAAGTTCCCCCTCCACACCTGGCTGCTGCTGCTCCAGCTCCTGAGTCCTGGCTCTGAGATATGCATTCAGTGATCATAGAAAAAAAAAAGAAGAAAGAAACCTGATTATTAGTGCACATCACATCTGTTGCAAAACTGTAAACAATTGTGCATTTGTTTGGGCACGTCAAAAAGTTTGCATCCTTCCTAGTGTGTGTATGAGTTTTAATAAAAATGTTAACAACAGGCTTCATTTTCATAGAAGAATGTCATTGGAAAATATTTTCAGGGCAAGGCACTATTTTCTATAATTAAATATAAAATAGCTTTGGCACAACACAGTCTGCTTAAACACAGACTGCAGTCAAATGCTCTCTAATAGAATCAATTACAACCAGAACTGTGAGACTCACATGTATACAAGCTCGGACTCATTCCTAATGTACATCTGCTTCTTTCGAATCAGGTTGAACCAGTCGACCATCAGTGGGTCCATCAATATGTCTCCCTTGCCCTCTGAAAAACACAACATAACATTGTTTTAACGTGAGGAATACACCGAGATACAATTTGTGCATACATACATGTAATAAACAACTTTAATCCCTGTCGACTTTCAAGACATTGTGCATTTATTACCCACTCTGGATAGAAGGCAACTCAACTAAATGTTTCTGACTTTGATAGTAAATTAAATTCTGCAGGGACAAATTAAACTTAAAATAGTTTTTGGCTCTGAGCTCTCCTGATACCACACAATGCAGAGACTGAGGTTTTCTTCTTTTATTTCACATTATATATTCAGGTTGTTTAAAATATAAATAAAAAACGTATTTTACATAATTTTATTTAATATTACCCTCATCCAGAGTTATGCTCATTTGATTTTCATCTAATAAACTCCTTGTTTTCCTAGGACTGTATTAGTTACACAATAATGCAATTAAGGGCAATAATATGAGGTTTTTAGATATTTTGGCTGACATGCAGCAGGGTGCAGGATTGTTACTATATATGGATGCTGACACACCTCCTGGGAACATGACAACAGTGTAACAGTCAAAAATAAACAGCGCTGCATCTGAGGTGTAGGTAACCTTAAATCTGATACTTTAACTTAATGTAAACATTACCGTCATGTGCTGCGGAGCAAAGATATGTTCAACAGTTAGGAATAAAAGGATTATAGTTTACTGTATAGTTAACATTATCATTCATCCCTGCTGTGGCATAGACTTCCAAATGAAAAGCTTGGGTGATTATTTTTATTTTTTTTATTTATCACCAAAACATGACCGTCCTTGACTGAAGAAGTTCTTAGCCGACTAACGCTCTGATTAATTGATTTAAAATGGACAGATCTGTAAAACAGTTTCTCCACAACAATCATGCAAAAGCACCACTTTAAATATTTCTCATTTACCAGAGATGTGCTCATGAGTTTCTTGGAAATAAGTCATTCAGCATGAAAAAAAAGTAGATAAATCTTATTCGACTAAGACGAAGACGACCAATTAGTCATCTAATCAACTAAGAGAGAGCAGCCCAACACCAAAACAAATCAATGAGACTATTTTGATAAAATCGATTAAATCGCCTTCGTCAGTTTCAGACAAAAACACTAAACATCCTCTGGTTCAAGTTTCTCAATGTGAGGATTTGTTGATTTTCTTAGTGAAATATAAAAGACAGACTGTTGGTTTCACAAAACAAGCATTTTAATGTCACCCTAGGAAATTATAATGAGTTCTCATGATTTTCATGGAGTAATCGATAGTTAAAATAATCATTACAGCCCTGAAGTAAATACACAGGTCCCAGCATTCCCATCTATGATATAATTCCTCATCTAAACCCCAAAACATGACCTTAATATGCACACTTTAACATGCGGATGTAGAGCAACACAGAGGGAATACATGATGAAGTACCGATTTGTCTTCATCACTTATTTAATAATGATTTAGCCAAAATCCAGTAGGGATTAGCTTTGATTTATTTATTTTTTTCACTCGTAGAACAGTGAAACTTTGACAAAGACAGTGATTAATATACACATTTAAAAATGTTAAAAGGCCGTTTAAATATTTTCCTAAAAAGCAGTGTTCGCAGTTTAGGGATTCCTTTGGTCCACCACTTTATTATGAGATGCACTGCAACACAGCTCTCTGCTTCACCAAGTAAGACTGGAATACCCGAGTAGGTGGATCAATAGATTTTTAGAGTGAATATTTGCCAATCCCAATTAGTGACTAATTCATCAAAACACACACCAAATAGGGACAGATCGGGACAGGGGCCGAGGACAAGACAGTCTACATAGTGCCATCCCCAGAACAAACATGATTTAATTCTGAATTGGACTTGAGTGCCAGGGTTTAGTTTTTACGACCACAAGTTGAGAAGTAGATGATCTCCTAGGTGGTGTGCAATTGATGTCAAATCCTGGCCAAGCGATTGCATGCTCAGGCTTCCTGGGTGGCGAATAGGGGGGGAAAAAAAGTATGCAATCAACCAGAATATATATTACTATACCCAAGTCATGTTGACCTTGAGCAAAGCAATCAGGCCCCCTACTCCCACTACCTCAAAAGAGAAGCAACATCCCTGCGGGCTGTCTGGGCCTCTCACCTCATTTGGCTGCAGAGACAGTAATAGAAATGGCAGGTAAATCCCCAAACACACGCGCGCCAACACACACACCAGGCTCCAGCTGATGGCGAGTGAATAGTGTGTGTCCCGTGTGAAGCAGCCAGGACACAACTCTGCACCAGAGATGCTCTCACTGAAGCAACAGTGGGATTCAGCAGTTTGCACATATGCAATGAAATATCAAAGCTCGTGTCAAGGTTATTCACTACAAGAGAGCAAAATTGATCATTGCACTGGCATCTTCTGCCTCAGAATAAGTGAGTTTCCCCGAGTGTTTATTTTTCAAAATTGCACAGCTTGTTTCTGACACGTCATCATTCAATTTGGTGGGAACATCTAAACAAGGAAAAGGAAGGACGTGGGAAAAGTGTGTTGCAGAGGAAGAGTGACAGGAATAAAGTACCTTCCTCACAGCTGCGGAGTTTCTTTTCCAGCTCCACACCCTCCTTCTCCAACTGAGCCAAGTTTGTCTCAATATCATTCAGCTCCCTCTCAATCTGCTCCACTGGAATATGATAAGACTTCACCTGATATAAAAACAAAAGAACTTAAGAGTCTCAGTATAAGTATAGATAATTTTAATTTGAAAATTCCGACTTTGGACACTTAAACGTAAAGAAGGTCATCCATTTTTTACTGGGAATATAATGAAAGCATATTTGTAGAGCTGTTAATTAATCTCTTAAGAGACTTAATGGAGGGAACTTACAGAGGTTGACCTCATTTCAGTCCTGGAGGCGTTGGTGGGTGACAAATACTTTCCCTTTTTAGCACCTAAGAGGTAGATAAAATAGGATTAGATAGTCCTTTCATGGCAGCTTTTCAGAACAGCATTGTCACATATGACTTCACCTGATTTATTTTCAGTGAAAAATGTCTGCTCATATGATATCAACAAGATGGCTGAGGCCATGTATGTGTAGCTTTTATGATGGCATTTAAAAAATTAAATTAAATAAATAAAAAAACAGGGAACCAACCTGGTGGATTTCTGTGATTGGCTGCGGCAGTCGTTGAGGAGCTAATAGATTCCACAGCTGGCCGTCTGGGTGGAGATTTCACAGTCGAGTGAGCTCCATGTTTTAAACCTAAAATAAGGACGAGAAGGTTTACATGCTGTAGATCTGCAGAGAGTTCATTCTGCTAATGCATTTTTCCGTTTTCTGCTAAAACAGAATGACTTTGGTGATGCTCTGACTTTTCCTCTAGGGACACCATGAGGTAGACAATTTGTAGTTTGTCAGAAATGCCATGAAATTTGTTACAGACATTCATGCCTAAATACTTCTAACGATAACCAATTACTTTCATCCAGGAGACCGCCGTTTGTGTCCCGTGTGAAACCAAAAGTCAACGTTGACTTATTTTTACCATGTAACTGACTCTACTAGTAGACACATGTCTCTTATTATGATGTACAGAGGGGACTCACCAAGGTTTTCAGAACCAAGCTGAGGTTTAGGGGGAAACACTTCCCCAACGTGTGCTGGATCAAACTGAGCAAACCTAACTGGAGGTACTGCAGGTGTTGGAGCGGAGGGAGGCCTTGTTGTACTGCTGGGGACATTAGAGGAAGTCGTGGACATGAATCCAGACTTTTGTTGCTCACTAAAGGATTCAGCTTCAGCATCTCTGTAAGAAAGACACAATTAAATTAGCATCTAAAATTTGTCACCATTTAAAAAATGGTGGAAAAATACAGCATTTATCTGACAGATGTAACACGCCTATAGGCTGAACACGAAGAATGAAAATATAAGAAAAGTCCTCAGCTTTCATTTTGTAATGATAAAAGAGGTGGTGAACGGAGGAATCGTCAACAGGGATTAGAAATGAGAGAATCTAGTGTTAAGAGTGGGGAAAGTTCAGGCCTTAGGATGGGGGACAGAGCTAGCTGCTGCACTCTGAGCCAGTCAACATTAAGAGAGATGGCAGAAGCTCGACGATTCTGCATTCTGGAGAGTGAATAAGCTGAATGGTCAGGGAGGTTTAAAGACAAATCTTTCAAGACGTTTATTTGTCCACCTGTCTGACCTTCCCACTTCTACCCAAGTGAGTTATGAGGCAATATTAAGATGATTGAGGACACTTACTTTAAAGCTAGCTCGATTTTCACAGGTTTGAGCTTCAACTGCCCCCAGACTGGATCTGCAGACAAATGATTTATTGTAGACAGAAATAAAGACTAAAGCATGATGGCGAAAGGAAAGCTTGTCACATAAATAACTGTGGAAATCATTCTTAAATTTCAAAACCAGGGAGACATCATCTTGTTGAATTTTATTTGACATCTGCTTTAGCAATAAATTGTTTGCTCTCAAAGCAGTTCAAGTTCCTGTTCACAGTAAACAAAAAGACTCCCCTGACTCCGTGTCACACTCACACGATCAGCTGATAATGAGTGAGTCTACTGGTTTCATTATCTAGTCTCTCGCCACAATGCACTAAAGTAACTGATCCTCACCTGCCCATCTGTACTAAAAAGACCCAAAATCACACTCCAATATGTGCATGAGACAAGTGGATAACTGCACAAACTCTGAACTGAAATTTGAGAAGAGGTGATCTTGATTTTCTAAAACAAGTTGGATTAATGTCCACGGTCAATATGTGGTCCATAGAAACGGGCGACATAATTACTTTCCCTGATAGGGAGACTTCTATAAAAGATTTGATGACTATTTATATTAAAAAGTAATTGTGTTTCTGTCTGAAAAGCTACTTACTGTCAGGATGCTGCACCCATGCATGCACATCCATCCAAAGAGAATGACAGTTCAACTATGAAAGTTCATTAAGTGTGAGACAGAAATTAAAATGTCAGTATCCAGCGTTGAGCTACCATCATGCTAAATGCACTGGCTGTAAAAATAGGGCAAAGATGACAAAAGGGCTTTGTTTTCTATGAATGCGTTCGGAGACAGACATAGAAAATGGTGGGTGGGGGTTGGAGTGAATATTGGCTGGATGTCAAATAATGGATCAAGAACAACTGAAATGAATTTAGTTATGCTTGCCTTTGGCGGTTGTGTGTACAGTTGTTGGCCTTGTGTTGTCTTTGTTGATGGCCTTCAGACATGGCGGTTCCTTATTGTTTGTCTGGCTGGTGGAGGGCTGTCCTGGCCAGTTTCCTGCTGGGCCTTGGCTGCATTTATCTTTTCTCAAACCGGGGCTGTCAGCTGAACTTGGCTCATCTCCAAACCTGCAGGGAGGGGAAAACCTCGGGATCAGCCTTAATAACAAAAGTCATTACAAAACCCTACAGACAGCAGCAAAAACTAGGAATATCCAAATATTGCAAATAGGGCTGTCACGATTTTACATTTTCATTACACGATAGCCATATCTATAGAAAAGTTGAAAAAAAAAAAAAAAGCTTTTTTTTAAAAAAAATGTTTTATCTTGATAGTGAAAGAGGGTAAGGCTGGGTAGATACAAAGAGGATGACCTGCAGCGAAGGAACCCGGGTCGGACTAGAACACGGGCCTCTGGGGCAAAAACTCAACCTTAAAAAAAAAAAAAAGAAAAAGCTACGTGCTCTACCTGGTCAGCTACCCTGTCAAAATTCATTTTTAACTTTATTGTGCATTGGGTCTCTTTTTTGGCAAAATGATTACACTCAAAATAGTGTGGAGAGAGTCTGTAACCATAACTGCACAAAAGCTGGATAGTGAAAAGGAAACCAGATGAACTGATAAACAAAAAAAAAAAACTGCCAACACGACATCAGTTATATGTGTATTATTAACATGACATTCAATATTTAATTTTTTTATATCACGGTTAGCGTTATTACCGGTATATCTCGAGAATCTATTTATGGCCACAGAAAGTACAGAGTGCAATACTCACCGTCTCTCTGCTGCTCGGATGGTGAACGGGCGTTTGTTGTTATTGTTGCAGTTTTCCTCTGCCAATTTCTTTCCGATGGTTGTAATGGCTCTGTTCTTCTCATCATCCGGACTCAGTGGGACCTTTGGCCTTCCTGAAACATTTGAAGGCTCAGTGGGCTTCCAGTTACCTGTTGAGGCCTCGGTGACTGGTGCTGCAGCCTGGAAAAACCTCTGCCGGGCCGTCTGCGTCCTATGGGCTGAGGCTGTCCAGGACTGGGAATGTGAAGTAGAACTGACTGGCTTCATGACAATATTCAGTGGGGCTGACAGCACAGAGGGGGGGCGTGGTGCAGGCTGGTTCTGGCTGGCACTATTTAATCGACCAGCTGAACTGGCGGGTCTGTTTTTGATCCCAGGCTCCGAGGAGGATGGTTTGCAACTGTTCTGGTGGGCGTTGCAGATGAAAGTGTCTGGATTCTTCCCAGGTTTGTAGCCTCCTGAATGAAGTACGCTGGAGCATTCACTGCATCTGGTAAAAGTTTATTAACATGAACAATATTAATGCAATAAAAAAAAAGTAAGCATCAATGAATTTAGAGTAAATTCTTACTTGAAACAGCTTCTGTGATAGAGCTTTCCGTCCACAAAGTGCCTCTGAACCAGATGGACATGGGTCTTGCATCCAACACATTTGCTATTGAGAGTCCCATTTTTGTTTGCATTTTCTGCCAGAACCACCTTCTGTGAAAGAAAACTAAAACTGAGGTGATGCTCCTTTTAAAAACAAAAAAAAAAAAAAAAAAAAAAGATATTACACTTAATTAACATTTACCTAACCCACTGAAAATAAACAAAATCCTCTTTGTTCTTATAAAAAGGTGTAAGAGAACAAAGATGTATTGGAAAAACAACCATCATTTCAAATGTTTAGTACTGACCTGGACAGCAGCTCTGGCCAACTTGGGGGAGGTCTGAGCAGTGAGAGTGGAAGGTAAACGGTTCTCAATGGTGGTTTTAGACACAAAGGTTTTGGCAACCACTGGGAGATTTTTCTTCTCTGATGGCTCCTCCTTGGAGCCCTCTGCTGGCCTTTTTACACCTCCCACTGAGGAGAAGTAAAAAAAAAAAAACATCAGTGTCAATCATCACATTATAGCACAGGAGAGAACCAATACACTTCAGCCTGAAACTGTAAAAGAAATACACAAGACCAAACCCTGAATTGAAGAAGATACGCATTGTTAGGATCTTTGAAGCGTTTTCTTACTGGCAGGCCGTCCTTTGAAGTAGTTGTAGTACTGGGAGACGTAGGTAAGAATGCTCAGCCTGTCTGGGATCCTTAGAGCCACCATGTCTTCTGCATCCAACAAAGCTGGAATCCCCAACATCTCCTCTGCAACCTGAAAAGCCTTCAGACACAATGGCACAGTTTATCAAACAGCCCTCGACTCATGCCACGACAACATTGAAAGGTAGTGTATGATGCACAAGTAAAACACATCTAAAGCATTTTTTGCCATATAAAAACTATGGTATTCACTGGACTCTAATGTCAGCGCCTACAATTACAGCATGTGTAAAAATGTCAGACAATACAATCTACTTTAAATAGACTGGCAGCATTCTGTGATTCAGCCCAGAGAGGTCTGCAAAGGGCTGCATAATGAATAGCACACTTCCTGTGAGCTTGGAGGGATAAGAAAGGGGATGGAGGGAGCAGGATATCGGGGCATTGTTTAGGATCAGCCTGGACATGCTCATTAAATTTAAAGCAACGCCTTACTGCATACCAAATATGCCAACATAAAAAGGCGAGCACAAAAGATAAAGAATGTGAGGATCTGTTTTGCTGGTTAGACCGACAAACTCACACAGACAATTTCTGAACTCGTAAAATAACCACCTGTAAGAAACATGACACGGTTCATGAAATATAGAAGGGTGTGAATAACAGTCACAGTCTCGTGTTTCGGGACAGGGAGCACCTTCAACAGTTCAAAACTAAAACCTGATAAAACACACTATTCCGTGGCCACAAATCTGGTTTAAAGTTCTTCTTCTTCTTCTTCTTCTTCTAACATTCAGGAATTACACAACAGTGGCTTCAAGTGAACTGTCATCATGAGGATCGAGTGGCAGAGGATAGCGAGCCTCATTCAGAATGAATAACCTAGAGAGCCTCTCCCCTGAGCTCAAGTTTGTTGCTGACACTGCCAGGATCATCCGAGACAACAATGAAGTCGCTCAGAGTGCATACTGTAGCACTCTGCAGGGCCTGTAACCCTCAGGAGGAAGCTGGTAAAATGGAAGAAGACTGAATAATGGAGACGAACATCCCCAATGGTGCTGCTCGGGTCATGTGGGGGTTAACAAAATAAATGAGGTCAAGTGGACAGAAGCAGAGTAAAGATGCAGAAACTTTAAGTTTGATAGGGGTCTAAAAGTGATAGAGAGATGTACTTTCTACCATGCAGCTTCTGCTTAAACCGCTCTGCTGTTAAAAAAAAGGTTGAAACAGCTAAATATTTAAACATCTGATGCATAAATGCCAAGTGGAGAACAAAACCCTGTGTGCGCCTCTGGATGGGCCATAAGGGGTTAATGAAGTGGATGTTGAGGGCTACATCAGATTTTGCAGCTCAAGTGTGAACTCTGTTCCACTCAATGCGACAGAAGGTTTAACAACTTGACATCTTACCAGTCTGTTGTTCTCAAACACATCCTCCTCTTTGAGTGAGTCATAGTCTCTGGGAAAACAGAAATACAATGGAAGGAGAGAGAAGTTAGACATGCCGTTTAAAATACATCGAACTTGAACTCAGAAGACTTCAAATATACATGTAAACTTTTTTTAAACGTTTAAATGTTTAAGGAATCATCTTACTTACACATGAGTTTCATTAGAAATAACATTTCTAAACAGCAGAATTGAAACCCTTTACTAAAATACTAGAACAAATGAAAAAACACAAAAATAAAAATCACTTTAAGGTCAATACTGAGAGCCAAAGACATAAAAAAATACAAGAAATGATTTAATGTTTTTCTAGACTGATCCAAAAGTCGCCTACTCAACCAAACCCCAGTATCATTTCACGTAGTTTTTAGACCTTTTTTCAAAGTGAAATACTCACATCAGGTCCGGTCTGTACTTGTGCAAAAGCGCACAGAAAGCCATTCCGTTCTTGAACGAGGTCGTCATGTTGGTGATGGCCACATCTCGATAACCATCACACTGCATTTTACACCACTGCTCCAAAGCCTTGATGGCAGCCATGCTCCCAGCGCGACAGACTGTGAACTCACTACAAACAATGTGTGCAACAGGCTGAGGCTTCAGTGTGGAGGAGTCAGAGGAAAGAGAGATACAAAAACAAAGTGTGTGTGTGTGTGTGTGTGTGTGTGTGTGCAGGGACTGTGAACTGCGCTGCAGTCGCGTCCTGTTTCCTTCTTTTACCTGAATGACAGCAGCGGGACGAGCTGCTGCGCGTTTCTCTGCTCATTACACTAATTGACCCTGACTTCTGATTCGTCACTAACAACAGTTGAATGCAACTCGGACAGAAAAGGAAACAGTTCCTCTGGTGCAAATAATTCATGCACTTTTTTTTGTTGTTGTTGCAAACTTGCAAACTGCATCGATGCAGAGTTCTGACAGAAGACAATTCTATAGTGTACGACATATTATTGCAGTGTCCTTATTTGGTAATCTGGTGATACACACAATTTGTTTATATATTTTTTAAATTAACAAAATAAGTCCAATATTTCCTATATATATTTCCAATATATATATTTTTTTCTGATTCTGCATCAGCTTCCAGTACGGAGGGTAACAGTCTAGCTAGGTGACAATTAAAGGCTCATCCAAGAATGCCACTAGGAAGTGTTAAAGTGTCCACGGAGAGCACATTATGATGAAAACACAACCCCTCAAATGTGACCTTTAGGCAAAGTAAAGACAGATTTTGATGATTTATAGTTTTTGCTTCTGGTCGATAATCCTTTCAGCTAGAGTAGCCATCTGAATGTTATATATATTTTTTTATTAAATCCAAGTTGCAGTATCCACATGGTAACATTGTGACTGAAAGGGAACAGATGTGTTAGACTTGGACTTGATAGAATATAGCTGACTAATGAGGCATTGTATTTGTTTTGTGACAAAGGATGTTGCTCCGCTTGTTTATATTATATGTAAAAAGTCTATTGGAATCTCATTTTAGTATAAGTAATTTTTTTTTTTTTTTAATTGAATGCTTCCCAAAATTAATCTTTTTGGGGTCCCAGTAAAGGAGGAAAATGCTGTAGGATTTCTGAAGTAATTAAACACCAGACTTGTTATCTCAGCCAGCATATCGGGGTCAGTGTGCAGTATGAGAACCAAGAACAGAATCCATGACATACATTTTTTTCCCCCTCAGTCATCTTTGTGTGGGGCCTAATTGGGGACTAATTGAGGCCAACTATTGTCATATAAGGATTCTGCCCTAATTAGCCCATACTATGGTGTCCCACCAAAATTTAGGGAAAATTTGCAACTTGATTTCTCAGCAACTTTCATTATACTCGTAAAGTTTGTTAGATACATTTGTGGGAAAGTTTGAAGAGTCTTTCCACCCAAACAGGAAACAAAAGTAACTAATAATATCTCAATGTGCCTCTCTGAACCATTTTTGAAAAGCAGTTTTATATTCGACTCAGGGAGCTCATTAGTGAGTGTGAAACCAGAGTTGAGCTGGAGTCTTTGAAACGTGAGCGACTCACACTGACCACATTCAATGCAAGACATAAATTGTTTATTTTTTTTCACAACATGTTCTCGGAAAAATTCAAGCAGAGCAACACAGCGTTAATGTTTCACTATGGTCCACACTTCAAATAAGACGTGTGACTTAAAAAGGAAATGTATGCATTAGTTAGATTTTAAAAACATACTGCAGGTGGCCTTGTCTGATCTCATCTATCCTGTCTGAGGACATCTTCATGCCCAGAAGAGGGCAGCGTTACTCTGCACTGTTAGAGGACTGTCTCGCCACTTTAAATCCACCTTTGGTCAAATGCATTAATAATACATGCAAACTGATATGTAGCAACACTTTATGTAGGACGTGCCGGCACACAAACTATACAGTGTGTGCATTCAGTACAAGCAGTCAATGTTAGGAAAAAAAAGGCAGTTTTACCATCCATTACTTGCAATATCTAATACTAGTGTTATAATAACTTGTTAAAGCTCTATATTAGAAGATTAAACATAAGAAACTGTTTTGCCAAAACCAGATCCCAAAACCAGATCATGGATGTTTAAAGAAAAACACCACATTATGTCTCATTTTGTGAGTTCACCCTTTATTTACCACAGCTATTAATTATTATTTCATCTTAAAATGAGTATTTTGCATGTGTTGATCATTTAACTCAGCCCTTAAAACGAGCCCTCAAATTATTCTAATTCTTTTTTTATTGACAGCTAAATATAGCTCTTTCTGTCACAATCTGTCATCAATGAAATCCCCCCCCAAAAAATCAGCGTTCTATGTTTTAGATGCGTATAGTAAAAAATGAAATAAAGAAAAGACGTGTATCATACAGTGGACTGAGTGATTTCATTTTTCAGCTATTTCCATTGTTTCCTGTGAGGACGTGTGGCTGCATGCAGACATCCTGCCTGTCTGTGAAGGAAACCCGAGAGGTCAGGGATGAGCTTGCCATTAGCGAAATCATTTAGAAATGATTCGACTGTATCCAATTTCAGCTGTGCAGTGATAGGCTGATATGGTAAGATGGCAACATTTGTCATTTGTCACTGTTATCTGTTCTGACCTGTGTGCAGCATGTGCCATTCATTCAGAACCTCAGTCGCATTCATGACGTGTTGAAAACACATTCAGAATATAGAGAAACATTAACAGCACATAATCAATCACTTCTTAAAGGAATTCAAAATGGGAGGGGACATAGAGTTTTTACAGTTTTGATATTTGTATCAAAAACCACCTCAACTTCAAAAGAACTTTAAAGTTATAGTTAAATAGTTGGAATGTACCAGGAAAATACGGCAAGATAAATACTTGTTTATATTTTGATAGAAAATCCTGTAGATTACTATAATATTTTACACTAAGCTAAATAATAAAGCTCCTCAGCCCATATAGATTTTAGAAAATGTGTTTTTGCATATGAATAGTGTCCATGCTGTTTTTTGTACTATTATCTGTACAAACAGGAAGAAGGAAAACTATCAATCGCTGTGCATGGCATCATCTTCCTGTGTTTGTGACTGTGTGTCGCCTCCTGACATGTTTACAGTGCTGTGGATCTCGGCCTCATGCTCTCTGGCTTTGGCCCTCAGCTTGGCGATGCTGCAGGAGCGGAGCTCGTCTGAGCTCGGCCCCTCCGGCCTCTCCGGCCTCTCCCACTTCCCCGACCTCTGGGTCACAGGCTGCATACGCACACTCAGCGCAGCACTCGCAGCTTTTGTCCATGGATAGTGTACTCCTTCCTGATGTCTCTCCCAGTGCTCGCCGTCAGAACTTTCCGTCTGCTGTTTCAAACTCCTGCTCGCTTTCTCAGACATTTCATCATTGTCTCTTTTTATATAAGGCCCTGCAAGCTGGCCCTGGAGTTTCAGCTGCCGCCTCATCTTGGCACGGCGATTTTGAAACCAAACCTGTAAAGAAATTAAGGAATACAAAATAGAAATAATAGGGAAATAGAGGTTCAAAATAGAGTTACGATTTCAAAATCTTCACAAAAAAAGATATTCTTCAAGGTTAAATAACTTTGTCCACACTGTTTAACTACATTTCCAGCACTTGATGTTAGGATATGGTCACATTTAATGTCAACAGACATGACTATATGTATATTGAAAGAGTTATAGGTTGCTGCCAACATTCCTCTCATCCATAACGGCCATGAAAACAAATCCCTGTCTGACGCAATTCTAATGTAATAACACTAAAACTTTTGCATTAAAACGACAAACTTTGGAAGATATCCACTTTATTCAACTAACTCCGACTGCTGAATCCTGACGTTCCAGCTGAAAACTTGAATGCACTTTTGCACAGAACAAGTACTAAACATTTTGACCTCCAGCTTACAGTGTAGCCGTGTTAGGAAGGAACCTCTTCAGTAGAGACAAGCGGAACAAGTTCAGAAAGTTTCAATATACATATAGGAACGTTTTAAGACAGACTTAAAATATGTGAACCTATCCTTAAAGCTATATTGCATGGATATTGACAGAAATATAAATTTTCTTTCTTTCTTTCATTCATCCTTTATTTTGAATCGGAAATACATTGAGGTAGAGACCTCATTAGCAATATAGCCAAGTTAAAAACAAAATGACAACAACAACAATTAATCCTAGGCACACAAGAAACACAAATAAGAAACTTAATAAGAAATAAAACAATTAAAATGTATGGCAAATGAATCAACCAAAACAACAATTGGAAGTGAAATAGAATGACATTCAAAATTAAATTGCCATAAGGAAAAAAGTAACATAAGCTTTAGATTGTTCTGCATGTTATTCCATGTTGCAGGTGCACAAGCTCAGTAAAAAAACGGCGTCACCTGCAACATAATCCAATCATTAGAGCGTTTTCGATAAGGGCCCACATTAAAAGACAGCATCAAAGCAATGTTAAGGGGTAAAAAATTTTTTTTTAAAGTTTTTATAAATAAATAAAACACAGTGTGATTTTTGTGACACAATGAAGCTCCCAGTGATACAGTGACATTTTTTGTATTGTTGAAAACTTTTTTGAATAGAATAATTTAAATAATGTTCGTCACTTGACACAACTTGGTACTGATGGACCTGCAAAAGAGTCCGTAGTGCTGAACAGCTTCATTTTCACACTGTACATACAAATGAATAGCAGTTGAACGAATGTGACGCAAATATTCCCAGAAGGAGTTCAGTGTGCCAGTTACCTGTACTCTGGCCTCGATGAGGTCCAGTCTGAGGGCCAGGGCCTCCCTCATGAAGATGTCTGGGTAGTGGGTGGTCTCGAAGGCCTTCTCCAGCTCCTCCAGCTGCCAGCTGCTGTAGTTGGCCCGTGCACGACGCTGCTTCACTGGCCTCTGTTCATCTGGAAAGCACAGCGCAAGCACCAATTACACAATCGCCAACGGGTGACAAGGAACTAATGGCTCTAGATTGGATAATTAGCACAGTGATCATTAGGCCCACTTTAACACTGCTTGATAATTGATTGTTAGTTACGAGCTGTTAGCCAATCTTTTGTAAACATTTACACTGCGATCAGATGGTGCTCACTGACTGTCTTAGAGACTGTAGTCAAACTGTGCCAGTTTGGCTACACAAGTCCTGTATCATTGGCCCCTTTTTTGGCCATAGCGGCTGCAGTTTGAACTCACCTATGCCCTCTGTGAGTGGCCCTATCCCGACCGCTTGTGTGGCCAGGAGAAAAGCTTCCTTGCATGGCTCTGGCTGCAGATAATTCCTCAAGGATTCATAGCTGATGAAGGGCCCCGGGATCAGAATCCGAGGTTGAGAGCCCAGTCTGGTTGAGAACGCAGGGAAAAAGTGAGCTGCAGGTGAATGGAAAACTGCAGGCAGGAGAGTAGATACCAGCTGTCCTGGGCCAAACATGTCCATGGTGTTACGAGTCTAATATTGAGCGTCAGTCCACTAAAAAGGGCCAGGTTGAATCCTACAGGGACACTGAAAGAATGGTGAAATGCATCCCAATGTCCATGAAAAACAGAAAAGAAAACCGATTGTCCACATGTATCTGCCCAGTTGGTTGTTAACGCTGCTGCATGTGGCTGAGGGGCTCAGTGCAGGTATAAGGTGTTGCCTGAAGAGTAAAGGTAACGCTTGAGTAGTGGAGGTGGTCTCACCTTAGCTTTCTGAGCTTCTCTTCCAAATCCTCTCCCCCGCCTCTCCCAGTCACATGACCTCCAAACAGTCAGCAGGGCTTGGTTTAGAGGACGAAGGTGAAAATCCAACCTGTGATTCATCTCTCAGTGGATTATCAGTATTACTCCATCACTATTTGTTGCATTTGTCATTAGTTTTCCAACACCCACAATCTGTTTTCCTGCATTGTAGTGATAGGCTGTGTCCCCTGAATGTTCCTCTCTCTGCCTACCTGGGACAAGTTGCAACAACCTTGGCTTCTGAAATTTCAATCAGTGAGATGGACAGGAGCTCAGTGTGTGTGGAAACTCAGTTGTAAATATGTGTACGCTCATTTAGACATGTTCGCCTCAAAGATTCGCACAAGTCTTATGTACACTGTTTTTACAGTATTTTACAGTCGTCAAATATAATAAGGACAAATCACGGCGTAAGGAGACGTAATGAAAACACAAATTGCTCAGTCCTGTTGTAAACCCATTGCTCCTGACAAACAATGACACAAACCTGAAAGCTCATTTGCTGCATGTTTTTAATCCCTCCGAGTAACTTCGTGTTTACTTTATTGTTGATTTAATTTGATTGTTTGTTTTTTTCTTCTAAATTTGTGATGTTGATTTTCCATATCACCAAGACAGGCTGCGCAGAAATTATCATGTCTGTCAACTTAACGAGTAATGGCAGCGTACACACACAAATCCCTTCTCTACATGACAGTAGGAATCCATTAAGGAAATATTAAACGAGGTAAATCATGAAAATGTGACCCCTGTAGAATAACACACGACTAAATCAGTGTGCTTTATTACTACAGTAGTACTGAAATGTGCATTTTGCATGGCATACTTTCAATCCTTATAACACTTGTCCTCGTATCCTAAACCAATATTTTTCAAGGTATTGTATGAAAGTTAGAAATTCCAGTATGATGACATGACTAACTCTTACTGTCGACAGTAGTCAAAGTGTTACCGAACACTTACAGGATTTTTCTATCTCAGATCAAAGCATACACATCAACACATTAACAGCCTAGACAGGACGATTATTACCACTTTTTTTTTTTCTATGACCAAGGCAGCTGTAGCTTGGCGTTGATGGATCTCTGACGAGATGATCGCCAGCACTGTCTACGTGAATTAAACACAGGTGTGTCAATTAATCTGAAGATACATATCACCTAACAACACATCTCGCTAACTGCTCGTCAGCTCACATGGCGGTGAAAACATTGAGCTGTCAGTGTTGTCACCGCTGAACTGGGCAGGCTGAGGCGGCTTTGATCAGCCCGGGACCTCTGCAGCAGGCAGCTGGTCAGAGCTGAGGTGAGTCACGGGATGGTCATTCCTCTGCAAGCAGCAAGGACTGCATCTCCCTCACCTGTGCTCCTTTCATCTGCAGCTGTTCAAACACTGAATCAATGCCTTAGTGGAGGCAGTAAAGCGGTCAGCGTTAGGGTTTGGATTTCTTTAAATGTCGAGCGGGAAAGAAGGTATTTAGATCAATTTAAATAAATGTTCTTATGTCAAAGGAAATATAAAGATTCAATATTTCACCCATATTTCCTGACATTGAGAAAACAATCTCTTTAACAGCGTTAAGGACATCATGGGACACGTCTATGTGAACTCTCCAGTGAAACTTGAGTGACAAACCGTTTTTAGCATCTTTTTATAAAGGTTGCCATATCCCCTCTATATAATAAACTCAAAATTTACAGAAATTAGGGGGGCAAAGTGCAGCATTAGAAATCTCTGAATGCCCCTAAAAACCCGGCATGAGGGGCTAAAATTATCCCTAAGATTTAAAATAAATAAATATATTCTGTATGAATGCATAATATACGATACAAATGCTAGTTAGAGAGAAATAAAAGTTCTTGTCTCCTGCTTTCTCTCACACATACAGCTGGTAATCTATACACACACTTCTCTTCAGAAAAGCAATAGTATGCTTTTTATTTATGTTGGCCCAAGGTTGTGATTACTGTATGCATTTTAATTTGGGCTCATTTTAGATTAAAACAGCAACATTATGCACTAAAATGCCCTCTAAATTTTGTAAATGCCCCAAGTTTTGTGTGCATGTGTGAGCGAACAGACTGACAGAGATTGAAAGAAATAATTTCCTGGGTTTGCGAGTTCTGCGGGGAAAAGCAAAATAGATTTAAAGTGTCTAGTTTGAGCTGTGGCTAAATAAACACTGTGTGTGGTGGGACTGACGACTGAATAGCCATCTCCGTTTGTCCCTGGCACACAGGTAGTTACAGGGATTTCTTCTCTGTCTGAAAGTAGACCCCCTTCTCCCAACCCCCCAAACTACTGTGTTTGTCTGTGCCTGGGCCCTTTAATGCCCATTGATCCAGATAATCAGGGACAAAATTGGTGAAAAACCGGTGGGGGAGGTTCTGACAGTAGTTGCTCAAAAGAGCTGCTTGTGGATAATTGAAGGAGGCATTAAGACAACAATAGTAATGGCTAATGCCAGGTCTTATTGGATTCTCAGGTATCTCTAGCTCCCTGGAAGACAAGGCAGCACTGGAGATCCACAGCTAAAATGGCAATCATCGTATCATTAGCAGACCTTCAACTGCAGGGACAGAATGTGCATTACCAGTGAGTTTAGCAAGCCACCAATGGGATGCCCTTCAGATGGCTTTAGTTTAAAATGGACTTGTTTGAGCGTGCATTCATTCATCGCAAAGTAGAGGGAAAGGGACATCTGAAATCCCCCTCAAAGGTGTGTTTTTGGAATCTGAGCTCACGTAATGATTCTCAAATTTGGAAACGCTTAAAAGTCTGCGTACAATAAAAAAAAAAAACAAGTTGTAAGTTTGACAATAGAAGGTTGTTTTTTTACATTTATCTGCCGAAGAGGGAAAGTTTCTCTGTGCTTAAAGGGATATTTCACCCCTAAAATGAAAATAATTTATATCAATTACTCACCCCATGTTACAATGAATTCTTGAAACTTTTGAATAAACAGGACTAGCATGCACGAGAAGCGCGCCTGCGCAAAGCATGAGTCTGTTTATGAGCAAGCGTTTTAAATCGTAAGGTTTTAGCAAAAAAGCATTTTAAGTAGTGAGCATGCGACTGCACGAGTTGTGTGAGAGATAGCAAACGGATGTTTTGATGGTATTGCTGTTGTTAGACGCGGCCCCCCATTTACTTCAATTCATCAAGAATTTCTCTCTTAATTTCAGTCGTCATTCTCTGTGGAGGCATGTGGGAAAAACAAAGTTTTCTTCAAGAACTCAAGATAACACAGGGTGAGTAATTAATATACAAATGGTGATTATTGTGGGTGAAGTATCGCTTTTAATCTGAATTTAAGACGCGAGACATCATAACTACTTTGGAAGCCAATCATGGTCCAATATGCAACTTACACAACAAGTGTGATGTGCAAACTTGAAGCCTCCCGTTGAATTATCTATCTTCTGGAATTTGTTGCTGAAAAGCCTTTTCAATGAGCTGCAATCTCAATTAAATAATGCAGGTTATTTACCACCTTTTTTCCTTGACAGACATGGCTGTAGTGGATTAACTATAACACTCTGCCCTCATTGTGATGAGATACAATCTAACATAATGGAGATTGTGAACACTGCACATTATTATTCTTTCTCATCCACTACAATGGCACTTTAGCTCATAAAGCAAGAGTTCTGCCAAATGTCATGCGAAGATGGATGATTATCGTGTGTCATGGGAATATATCTATCTGGTGTAATTTGCAGGCTGGAACAGCAATGAGCACAGATAAGATCAATATTTAATGAAAGTGTAAGTGAAGCTTAAGGGTTGTCACTTATGCCTCTGCTGTTAATGACATGTCACATTATCATACTTATCAGATTGGGTCAATCTTAACTTCAATTATGGGCCTCATTTCTTTTTAATTCATTACAAATGTTGAATCATTTCAGCCGTCCACTTCTGTGCAAACACACGGGGAATGTATTCTCTGACGGCTTGCATATGTATTTTAGTGTCAACTGCCTGCACAAACTTCAAACTAAAATCTATTAATGGGAGCGTGGATTGGTATAATTCAATCAACACACCTAAAATATGTTTGTAACTTGGAAGAAAAGTGTATTTCATGGGTGAGGAAGCCCCTATGCTTGGTGCCTCACTCTCCCTGGTAATAGTATCCCACAGTGAGCATGCTGATTGTTTTAGTCCTGGATCACTGGCCATGGGATAAACCTGAGAGCCCAGCCTGCTTTTCATGTCAAAACCTTCAAGGGAAAGCAGCCACAATCCAAGAGCAATCACACTTGAGACATCAAAGTGCCAGAGAGAAGAGAGGCGAGAGACTGTCCACATTTTTTCCACGCAAGCCAAGTGCAACTCAAGCGTGGAGGAAGAGGAGATGATCTAAGGCGAGGGTGCTATTGAGAGGAAGACGGAGAGCAGACAGATGTGCATGGGCAGGTAGCGGCACATCGGGGCCCCTCCTGTAGCTGAGCGAGACACCAAGAAGCCTCCGCTGGTCGCATTCCTGCTCGCTGCTCATTCACTGTCCACTTTCACATGGGCAGGAAGACCCACTGACAACCATGATGTTTCACAATCCAACATTCCCGTGGTCAGTGCTGGAGCAAGTATTCAGATCCTGTACTCAAGTTAAAGGACAACCAATACAACAATGTAAAAATACTTACCATACTTAATACTTACATTTGATTTAAAAGTGAGGAATATACGTGTTAAGTGTTATCACAGAATATATAAAAGTATCAAAACTGAAAGTACTTGTTATGCACAAAAACGTCACGAGCTAATTTCAATTTGTACTTTATATACAGCTCGGTAGTTTAGTATAATGGTTCCCAACCTAGGGGTCATGCTACCTCCAAAGGGTCACAAGCTAAACTTTGGGGGTCTTGAGATGATTCATGGGGAAGGAAAGATTAAAAAAAATAAAGTTATGCTACGGAAATGCTATTCATATTTTGGTGAAATATTAGATTAGAAAGGTTTGGATCTTGAACAATTATTTCAATACGTTTAGAGAGGAAATCTTTTTTTGAACTGCATGACATTTGTAGACATTTGAAACATGAGAAAGGAACTGTGTTAACAATATGTTGTATTTTAGAAGATCAGCATTTGCCTTTATATTTAAAATCTTAATCTGAAAAGTAACTAAAGTTGTCAACATTTCCCTCTGAAATTTAGTGGAGTAGAAGTATTAAGTACAATTAAAAAAAAAAATACCAAGTAGGCCTATAGTAAAAAATCCACAAAACAGTACTTGAGTAAATGTACTCAGTTACTTTACACCACTGCACATGGTTAACTCAATAAACGTGTAGTATGAGGATATTTTACAACCATGAAGAAAAATGTTCTTCATTGACAAATGAGCGGTTCGCTCTTCGCAGCTGCATTTCAGAGCATCCAGCCTGGCACGATGAATAAAGGCAGAGGTTGTTAACTTGTCAGTGGTCCGTCAGACTATTCAGCAACAGGCCGCCCCCCTCCTCTTCCTCCCACCACTTCCTCGTTAGCTGTCATTCATCTCTGTTCCGCCTCACTGCTGCCCAGCCAATAGGATGCTGGCGCCTGACCAAGAGCCCAGGCTGCTAAGACTTGTGTTGTAAGTTGATAGATAACCATAAACAGAGCTTTCGGCTAGTTATAGGACACCATACAGGTGCAATTAACACATCAGACAGAGCCAGCGGAGAGAGATCAGCAGGTAGGACATGATTGGGTTTACATATGAACAAGTTAATTATGGGATTGGATGTGTGAATACATATTCATTAAAGGGGATTGGGAGGCGTCATGAGGGTTCAGAAGACAAAGGCAAATATATAACATATTCACAATGTCTAGGTTTAGAATTCTATTACATGACTGTTGTTACAACTCAGCCTATTTATATCTATTGTTTCCCAGATGGATAAAAGAAACATGGTTTTAGTTTTGTCCCTGATTTACACAATAAAATTCTGCAGTTTTAGATCACAATTGAGAGCACTTTGACCTCTAGCCTCGGGTACTGTGTTACATTTTAAAAGAAAAAGCTGCATTACTTTCAGCCAGCCCGGGTGCCTGTTATTTCTGAACAGATTCCACTGACCCACCAGTGTGGGCATGTCTCACCCTCACTGAGGATCCTTAGCCATGCTGTGGCTTCGACTTCATGTCCTCCTATGTAACCAAACACCAGCAGCAGTCTAAAAGAAAAAGCAGCCTGTAAAATGGCCTACCCACATCACGTCTTCAAAGCACACTTTGTTCTGTGTGATTGAACAATTACCGCCATGGTTAATTTACCATCAATGGGGACGTCCACTTTCCTAGTTTACCGGCATGCCGACACGTTGTTTAACTTATCCGTTTTACTCCATCAAGAGGTTTCCAGATGAAGTCAGTGGCACTGGGCAAAACAACACTTTCATGGCAAAATGGTTTCCATCGCAGCATGTGCATCACGATGTTAATTTGTCTGTTACACGCCAATGAAGAGCAAGCGTACCTATGAAAGCCGT
The DNA here is from genome assembly GCA_943593645.1 of Bovichtus variegatus. Classification (NCBI taxonomy): domain Eukaryota; kingdom Metazoa; phylum Chordata; class Actinopteri; order Perciformes; family Bovichtidae; genus Bovichtus; species Bovichtus variegatus. The sequence continues at coordinate 9,938,299 of CALSCE010010635.1, read as the reverse complement.
TTCCAGTTTTATCAGGATCCAAGAATTATTGGAATGAAATGAAAGGCAGTAAACCTTGCACCATTTATTTTTTCCCCTTCCATCTTGTTTGAGGTGCTAAAATATTATTCTGAAAGGTAATAATTGGTTCTTGTGAAATTTGGGTTTTTACTATTTCAACATTAAACTGCTTTCCAATTAAATAGTGATAAAATGTCTGCATTGAATCCCTGAACTAAAATGGTTAACTGCTGAAATATGTTACACTATTCACTTGAAGGTGAAGCGGAATTAAAAATAAGAAAAGGGCATAGTCCAGAAGGTATTTTTATTCAGTTCACATCAAGGTGGCTCATGTTCAGGTAACAGTAAACAATTGTGAATTAAAAAGAAATCGGCAGTTCTTTTGAGCTATTTAAATAATTCACAATTAACATTTTATTCAGGCAATAAACACATTTTTTCATTTTGGCTTCTTATTTTTAATAATTCGAAAGTCAAAGTAGAAAATCCTGTTCACTCAAAATGGATCTGAAAATTATAGCACAATTGCTACCATACTGATACAACACTGGATGGGGGACCATGAAATATTGTTTTTTTTTTAGTTGTTAATTAAAAACAACTACATATGAAGCACACAGACACCTTTTTGATGGCACAATAATGTTGACATTTCATATTCAAACTATTGAAAATAGCAAGCTCAAAATAGTGTGGCATTATCCAAATCAATTGAGCTCTGCATTTCTTAATAATGTATATTTGTAATTTAATAACTGCAAAAGTGCAAAAACTCCCACGAAAATGTCTGAAAATGCAATAAAAAGTGATGTTTTAATTTCAATTTAATACAAAAAAAAGATTTTAAGAATTATAATATAACGTTTATTATTATATAAAAATATGAATTTAATAAATTAGGGTATTCTGTGTTCTCTTTAACGGATTATATATTAATATCACCTAATAATATTCCAATTCTTGTCATTTCTTTAATTATTGTTTAATGTATCATTACATAATCAGTTAAAAATAACTTGCATCGCTTAAGAAGTAATGAATGTACTAATTGAGGCATTATTACGATTATAGCAACTTTACAGTTTTAATTATTACATTTTCAACTCATTTAGAGGTCATTTTAATGCATTCTTTGAAGTCACTAAATTATCCAGAAGTTATTACATGACTGGTAGATCCTTTAATCTGTACCATTGAAGAGCCACAGACGTTATTCATCCGTCATGACCAAATTAGACCAATGTTTGAACTACAGGGAATAACATAAAATAAAGTCTAGCTCTGGAATGCAGAAAATGAACGACACTATTTTCAATTGGATGTGGAGATGTGTGCTTTATCGTTATGTTGTTGCTTCCATGTGAAGGACCTTCATAGACTCTGAGATCATTGAACTGGTGTCAATTTGTCCGTAGATACCCACTAAAAATGCCTTGTGGAGCAAGATGTCTGCGTGTTCTGTGGAGGAAAAAAAGCACATAGATGCGTGACTGACTAGGACTGCGGGTGCAAGCTTCGTTAAATCACTTTGTTTTAATAAAACAATATTGTGTGGTCATGTGACTATAAGACAAGACAGGCAGGGAGGGGCTGCTTCTTACAAGGAATTTGACTAAAAAGCATCTTCTTACCTTGACAGAGAAGCACATATTCTGGAAGACTCCTGAGAGCCGTCTGTACCACATCGAAGTTACCGCTGCCCATACAGTACATGAAGGTTGGCAGGAAGTCTGTTGCCAGGCTGCAGCAGAGAAAACATTGAACATTACATAGTGAAAAGTAAATAGTAACACATAAAAAGTACACAGACAGATGGATTAAAGATTGATTGATAGACAGATAGGTAACACTACAACATTATTTTAGTTTCTTCTTTATTTATCTCCACATTAGCTCTTTTAAAAAAAAAAAAAAAAAATGTTTTTATTGTTGCTAAGAGCAGTACACATAAAATAAGTAGTGACATACAATACTACAGTACATAGGAATAGACAAAAACAGGAATATAGACAAAACAAAACAAACAAACAAAACAAACAAATAAACTAAAAATAATTATTTTACATGTCACACATTCCCTCTCAGTTGCAGCTTGATTTTTGAAGGTGGTTTGTAAACGTACCAGGGATTATTCTGGATGCAGCGCAGGGCCAGGTTGAAGGCCATGTTCCGACACAAATCCTCAGAGGACGTCATGAGTCTCTGCAGATCATTCTACAAAGAGTGAAACAAGGTGGTGACGGATGTGTTACAAACTGACAAGTACTACCCTTGACCTTTTTTTTTTTATTATGTTGTTTATGACTCACAATGAAGTACTGGATGATCTCTGGGCTCCTCCTCGACTTCTCATCCACCTCCGTCAACACTTCCAACACATCTATAGCAGATGGGGGGAAAAAACGCGTATTACTCATTATGATACAGGATTTATACATGTGAAATTGCTTCAGCAGTATGTCCGTTACCCTCCACTGCTTCTCCTCTCGACATCTTTTTCAAGTACATTGTCATGTCAGCTGCACTCAGTGAAACGGAGGCAGATATGTTGACCAGGGGCAGGGAACCAGTGGACACGTCGTCTGGTAAAGAGCAAAAGCAATTATTTTGCAAAATTGTAGTTTACAAGAGTGCAACAGTGGATCTTAAGACTTAATTTGGCCTGCAAAGGAAATTTTAGTGTGGGCTTAATATGGACTTTTTGGGAGCTTAAATCCAAAGGAATTTTCTGGGCTGAAAAGTGAGTTTTTCTTTTCATACTATTTTTAGTCTTTGGGCACAAGGAACTACAGTTTTTTCTATATATTTCATTATATTTAATGAAAAACAGTAGTCAAAAATATAAATATAGTGTGATAAGAAAATGGCTGTATCTCAGAAACAACAAGGAGAACAATCAAGTAGTTAGTATCTATGAACTCATAACAAGCTGAATATTAAAGATGTTAAAACAATTTTTTTAAACTTCATATGGAAGACGTGTAATAAACCCAAAGTTAGCGTTTTTGCAAATTTTTCCAAAATCCTGATCCTGGGCACAAATGGGTTAATACATAAAATGTTACCATGTATCTACACTGAAAGAAAAAGTGATATATTTTAAAATATGCTTCAGATATATGTGGCCACTATAACAACTCCATGAACTCAAAAGATCCTCCTGTGCTCACCATCTCTCTCTTCTTGCGTAACCTCTAAAGAAGACCTTCTCACTGGCAAAGTGAGTCCAGCCAGCAGAGATTTCAGTTGAACCAGGTCTGGGTTTTCCGCACACAGAACCCTGGCAGAGGAAACAGCAAAACAAAATCTCTAACAAGTCCATTGTTACTGTAAATACAATAAACTCTTTAAAAGGTTTACCATTTAACTGTCACAATGTTATCATTCAAAAGGAGATTTTTACCATGATATACTTACTGCAAGATATCAGAGTGCTTCTGTAAATAGGGAATGGCGGCTGCTGCATCGTGGGTAATGTACTTCTGTGTGAACTGCAAAAACTTGTTGATAAAGACCAACGGGGAACGAGTCCTCTGGAAGTTCTAAGAAAGGAAAGATGTATACACACGGACATTGTAAAACTCAGATTTGTAGCTGATTTGTAAGTAATCACGTCTGATCTCCGTCCTAAACCCTGTGGTGAAGATTTGTTGTGAGCAGCCTACCCGAAGGACCTTCATAAAGGACAGAAGGCAGTCTTGAAGCGCCCTCTGGTGGTCGCTGTGGAAAACAAGCGGCTGCAGCAGCTCCAGGATGGCGAGCACATTGGTAAAGAACATCATGTGGTTTTGCTGCCGAAACTCATGGAAGTTTAGGTGAATGCGACCGTGTAAGAGACTTGCAATCATAGGCAGGTGTCTGGAAAAAAAAGAAAAGAAGAACAGTGTTACAGTCAGTGTTGGTAGACTAAATACCCCCAACAAAACTGCTGCAACTACTGTACCAACTAGTTATTTTTCACCTGAGCAAAAGGACAGGGTGCGACACAGCCAGCTTCCTGCATGCAAGGTTGGCGTCAGACACTCGGCCCTCAACAGACTTCGAGTCTCCAATGTCAGCAAGCAGTGTAACCAGGCGATGCACCAGGACATCAAGCTGGGAAAAATACATAGAATAAGTATATAAGTATATACGAATATACAAATTAAGTATATACCATACTATGATGAATATATAATATTATTCGATTCAAAAATAAGCAAAGCTTTTTGTTTCTTTGAGTTGTGAACTACAGACAAAATCGTTTTTTTTTTTTTATGAATTCAAGAAAATGTTAAGCATTATCATTGCTTCCTGTGGAGTGCAGTTTAGTGTGCAGCTTATGGAGCTCTGTGACTCTGTTACTCATGAATTGTGATCTATTGTGTGTTAAGCTATGGTATGTTTCAGTGTATTTGTTACCGTTGCTTGTCCTGATTTTACTCTGTAATATCCTAATTTAATTAGGAAGTTCCTACTAAATCTAACCTGGGGATGTATTCAAAAAGCTTCCTAGTACAAAAGAGATGCTCCTAGTGACGAAATTCTAAGAACATTTGTAGAATTATGCCATTTTTTTTAAAGAATTTACCCTTAGAGTTAAGACTAAATACTTGTAAAGACAAAAGTTATACACAAAGTGGAGGAGGAGTAGGGAGGAGGTCTTTGGAGAAAATTGCTTGTTTGTTGGTTTATGGTAGATATACATGCTAACCAATGCCGCTACTCATATAGACCGGCCATCAATCACAGAAATTGATGAAAGCTGAGCCATTCCTCCCCCTTAATAGATTAAGTTCTAAAATTACCAGCATGGTAAATAAACATAAGTCAAAAAAGATAACAACTCTCAGCATGTAGGCATAAGTAGGCCTGTGTTTTCAAACATTTTGTAGGCTACTTTTAAAGTATGGCTTACGAATTGTTCAACAGAGATGTTAATTACATAAATAATATTCATAATTACATCTTAATAGAGACTAAATTCTATGATTAGGACTTTATGATTAGGCCCTTATCACTAGTAGTGCATTTTTATTTATATTTTTATTCGATAAATTCCTTTTTAAAGGAATGTGTCATACCTAGCAACAGGGTAAACCACACTCTCTCACAAGGGTAAACGTTTCTCGCTTCCTTGCACAGAGTTGGTCTGACAATTTTCCTAAATCACTCCTTAGCTAGGACTCCTTGGTAGAACTTTTAAGCAAAGTTAGGAGCTCTCCGAGATATGGCCCAGGATATTTACTCAATATAAAAGAGCCTCTTAGTCCAGTATGATGTCACTATTATATTCACAAGAAGAATAAACAAACATATCCTTATGCCACGGAAGCAGGACAATACATTCAAATGTCATAAAAACAAAATCCCTTGCTGGTAAGAACTATGTTTTCTATGAAACAGGTAAGACGTCTTTACCTTGCAGCTGCTGCCGTCTGCAGCCCCCCCACTGCTGAAGGTGCCTTCAGGCAGTGTAACGTGCTGGATGACCTCAGGGAAGTGCAGATAGATCTGCAGCAGCAAGTTCTGGCACCGCTTACTCATCGCACTGAAAGACAAAATAAACAAAAAAGGTATGTATATGGTGTGATCTGGTTAAGAGATAGAGCACCAACTACGGGAATGTAGCATTCACTTTAGGGGAAATACATTTTATTATTTGCTCAACTGTCCATGGTAAAGCTAGAAGCTTAGTAACAAAATAATCAAGACTGTAATCCCTGATGTTATTGAGTTGTGTAGCTTGAAGCGATTTAATTGACAGTGACTGGTTGACCAATTTTGTGCAGCCAGAGAAAGTTTGTCTTTCGAACTCAAGTGAGCTTTACTCTATAGTGGGACTAACATTATAAAGCAAACAATGTTCCCAGTTTCACAGAGAATTACCATGGGTTTTGTCAAATTCACTTTCTCTCTCTCTTTCACGGATTATGAACAGAGCTGATATGAGATCACAGATTAGAGCACGATAAAGCACTTTTCTATTGTTTCTGTCTACAAGTGACAATAATTAATGTACACTAATACAAACTAGGCACATGAATAGCATAATGTAATTCTGAGGCATTTGCCTTGAAGTCACTGTGGTTTTATAAAATCCTTTAAGGCTCTTGTCAGGCTTAAATGATATACTCTAACTGAAGAGTGTATTACAGCTATGAATTAAGCAAATCAGGACGACCTTGACCAAGAGTAAAGAGTCCGCCTGTTGTTCAATAGTTAGTACGTAATTGGAATAAACACCAGCTTATCTGACAGCGAGGTTTCCCAAGAAGAATGCTCAACATACAATCAAGTGTTTATTCAATACAAGGCCAAAAACCCTTTACTTTCAACATGTTTTTATCCTGCCATATTTCCACAAGCAACAATTTCACCAGACAGCTTAGCTGTACTTAAAATACTGTAATTCGGAAGCTAATTTTGCTTGACCTTGGCCAAAGTTTCCTCATTAAAGTGGTTTAATAACCAGAGACATATTCATGAAAGGAGGGTTTGCCTCCACAAAGAGTTGCACCCTGATCTCTGACAGCTAAGTCAGAGCAGGAATTCACAACACAGGCAAGTTTAGAGCTTCAGCCTTAATCCTCTTGGCTTCATTATAATACACTGAGCTTTTAAAGAGATCACAGTACAGACGACTTCTGCTGGTTTTAATTTCACACCAATAGACCTAATTATCGAGTTTTCCCTGGTCCACAGCATTGTGGCTGACAGAGGAAGTCTGAAAAGTTCATCTGCACTGAGAAGGAAAATCTAGTGCGATTTACCCCAAGTTTATCAGCACACCATAACAGGAAGAAAAATTACTTTCCGTATTTGGGCTAATTAGAAAGAACAATACAACGAGTTGAAATGGATGGGCTGAGCACTTTGGTGAACCTTATACGACAAAAGGTGATGAGCATATGTGTCTTCGACTATGGAGGGATGAGATTTGAGAAATAGAAGATCAGCGCTGAAACAATAAATATACTAGATGACAACTAATATACACCTTACCTGTCCTCCCATTTCTTTGTGCAGTTGATGAGGTACTCCGAGACTTTCTTGATGTTTTCTAGCTCTCCGCTGCAGTAGGAGTGAAGGAGGGGCAGTCTGGACTGGATGAGGGAGCAGGAGGCCTGGTCGAAGGTGCTTTTGTCATCGTGGGGAGAGTCGCGACTGTTGAGCTCAGACTCTGACAAGATCAGGTCCACCAGGCTGATGAGCTCCTCAGAACTCAGTCGTAACACAAACTTCTCGGTTTTCTTCTGCACAGACAAAAAGAAAAATACATGTGTCATCAGCTGCAGCAAAAAGAACACTCTTGACTTTTGTCTCGTCAAAAACGCAGAGAAAAGGGAGACAACTAGGGACTGTGTATGTGGGCTTTTGATTTTACTTGAGGGATCTTCTGGTCGCGTCCTTGCCAGATACGCGGGATGTGGCTGCACGCCCACAGGAAATCCAGGGCTGATGATGGGTCAAGCCTGGAAAACGTTACACACTTAACATAATCTCTCACTGTGAGAAACATCATGCTAAATAAATTCTTTACCTAAACCAGAATAAAAAGTATTGCTGGGTCACACAAAACAGTGGCTGACAAAATGTTTTTAAAAAATGAGCGTACTTGTAGTCTCTGCGCTTGCTGAGAAGAGAACCGATACACTGCAGGAGGGTGGACCAGTTTGACTGATGTGTAAGCAAGGCCAAAAGATAAGGTCTGTAGGCAGGGGTTCCTCTTGCCTGGAAGAGAGAAATAGTAAGAAAGCATGCATCAGAAACGCCACACTTAGTCCAGTGTGATTAGACAAGAGAAGTACATTATCTGCAGGCAATGCTTATCTTACCTTGTTGAGGGCAAACAGCAGTTTCTGTTGAAGGTCTGAACACACTGAAGTGACCTCAGGGTCGAGATGCTCCAGCCAATCAACCAGCAGCCCAGAGCTCAGTCCTGACTTTGTCACCTCGGAGGTGCTGGCAAAGGTAAAACTGAAAGGTTAAAACTCAGAGGTGTGACTGAACAATTAAGTCTTCTTTTTTTTTTGTGAACATAATCTTTTGTGAAAAAACAAACAGACAACCTAAATAAGGTAATCATAAATCATAAGGACCCCCTGCATAAATAAAATATAAAAAATAGCAACTTTGTAAGTCTGTTCTTTGTTACATGTTATTTCCTGTATTATTATTATTTATTTATTTTTAAATAAAGCTCCATTTTTCACTTCTCTACCATGAAAGCGAGCTTGACAGCTCATGTGAGGATATTCACGATTATGTATGTAAATCCACCACGATCTACTTATTCTGAATCTACATTCTATTTTATTTATCCTGATCTGCGATAAAAACCCTATATCGTCCCCTCCCTTATTCAAAATACAGCTGAGCTTAAGAATTTGTGCACAATGTTCATGTACCTTATGTACCCAATGTGCCGTTTCAACAAACGAATCAAACATCTTAACATTAGCGTTGAGTCACTTGGAACCTGACAAAATGTTATATACAGTAGTAACATGACTTAAGCAAGACACTCTTCATTCTAGCAAATACACAGACCCTATTTTTACACAAATAAAATCACTCCATCCACTTGTCAATGAGCAACCTTTCAGTATGTACCTGCCTCACTGGCAGTGATTCTGTAAAGTGTTCTATGATTTTTACAGCAAGTGAATCTGTAAAGCCAATGCAAAGCTGCAAAACCAATTAAACCAAATCCAATAGCAGTTTTCAGAGTACAAGGCCACAGATAGCGAGCGCCTGCTTTGCTATTTTTTATTTTTTTGTCACAGGCAGCCGTGTTTGTCATTTAGTCCTGTCAAATACGAATGTTTCTTGCATGACTTGAGAGGGAAATAGAGTTGCGGTGCTCACTTGTTACAATCCACTTCCTTTTTCACCGCTCGCTCCTCACTTTCCTGAAGCAGCAAGGAAATCACCGTGGCAACAGGGCCAGCTGTCCCGTTCTGTGTACCAACAGTCATCAACAGAGACAGTAGCTCCTCCAAATACGGCGACCTCGCCTCCATCAGCCCTTGTAACACTGGAATACAATAAAAAAAAAAAACATGATTAGCTTGGACTGCACATTATGCATTCTTATGTAACCAAACGTAATGTCAAATGTGGCAACAGCTTTTGTGCTTTAGTGGCAGAGAACTATAGGTGTAACAATACATTGTATAATATGAATCTTTCAGTACAAGGCTTTTCATTAGATTCACACGGTCTATCAAATGATTCTCTGCAGGTTTTGTCCTCAATTCAGCTACTGTTGTCAGCAACTCTGCTTTGGTTTTCTTTTTTATTGTAAAAGCACTTTGTCTTGTGTTTTATTTGCTGCTGTGAAAAATCTAAAATGGTGCTGGGAGAGATTCATAGTTTAATTTCTAATTGCCAAAATGTATACTTTTATAAAAACAAAATCGTTATAAAAATTTGAAAATGGAACTTTTGCTTTATTGAAATAATAACAAACCTCCTACAGTGTAACTACAACAATGAATATTTTCAAATTAAGAGGCCATTGCCAGTCACAACATTTTTTGCAATTATACAAAACAGTTGGCAATTAAAAATAAAAAAAACGTTGTACCCGATAAATCGATAAATAATGTTTCAAGACGTTGATAAATGAACTCTCTGTCAATTCACTAATTATATCACTAATGTTTGAAACACTGAATCTGATGTTCAGTTCAAACTAATTCCATGCCCATCGACATCCACACATCTGTACCTTTCCCAATGACTTCTGCTTCTGCATTACATCTGTCTCCAGCTTTCAGCATTGCAATGACGGCTATCAGTGGCACTTCAATATCTCTGCGATATGCCAAAGCCTCAGCCAGGTGGAGGAAACCTGTACGCACTGCAGGGCAGACACTGGTCACTCTCTGATTATATAAAATGAATTTATCAACATTTGAAAAGATAAAGTGTTGAAGTGCTCACCATCATTGTGCCGGTGTTTGTTTGAGTTCTGACCAGCGAAGGATTTGAGGAGAGTCTTTAGTGGCCCCGCCTCCACAGTTGGGTTGTCTAACCAGTTTAACATCTCAACAATGACCTTAAGGAATAGTGAGGAGAAAGCCACGTCCTGGGACACGAGACGCTGGAAGAAACAAGAAGAAAAGTATTATATTCCAATGTTTTATGACTCAACATGGAATTATGCATCGATTGTCAGCAAGTCTTACCTGGTAGAGGTGAAGTTGGCGCATGAGAGGACAGGAGAGGGCATGGCTGTGGTGCATTGATATGACAATAGGCCCTGCGTGAGCAGAGGTGATCAGGGCTGCAATGGCCTGTAGGAGCTGAAATGCCAGCCCACCCTGCTGAATTTGGCCCTGCTTGGCCCGCATCAGCTCTTTAGCAAGGGCCTGCTGCAAGGCCAGAGAAAGCTGGCTGGGAGGTGGGCCGTGCCAGCGAGGGTCCACTTTTAAGGGGAATATCTGTGAAAGCAAGGGAAACAGAAAGGTTCAGACTCGACAAGAGCTTGGGAAAAGATTAAGGGAATATATTTTGGTTTAGAGATAAAAAAAAAAAAATTAAAAAAAAGTTATAATGAACAACTGACATTTAGCCCACAGAATTATGTTTTAACTCCATTTTATCCAAAAAGGTCATATGAAAAAAATAAAATAAAATTCATACTGCAAAGAAAAGAGAATAAAACAGCTGGTAAATCCCACCTGAAGCAACATGCCAGCGAGATCGTCATCAGGCCCGACTGCAGGTAGCTGACTGGCAGCTCTCATCTTCACAGAGCTGTGGGGCGTTTCCACGGTAACTTTGGCCTTACTTGTTTCTGCAGAATCTGTCGGGAGGGACGTAAGTGAGGACATGGACTCATGGCACTTTACATTTAAAGCCCTATTTCATTTAAAATTACAGTGTGTATAAAAATGCTTTAATACTGTTAAACACATTTAGAATATTGTAAGTAATAATAACTTTTAATGTAAGTAACCTAAAGAAATTAGAAATTGCCTTAAATGTCATACAATATAACCTGAAACAGCACATACGCAATCATTTGGAGGCTTAAGTCACCAACCTCTGTTTGGAGGAAGAGAGGAGCTCAGTAATGAATGGAAAGTGTGCCCCCCCGTGGCACCTCGCTCATGCTGCACTTCAACCAGGTGGGCCATGTAGTCTATTGCAGGATAAATACAAAATGAGATAAAACATAAATAAAGACTACAATCTCAGAATGTTAAACAATTTATAAAGTAGAATATCTGCTGCAGTCTTACGCTTGTCCATGATGTTCTCTTCCAGCGTCTGTGTATCATGAGAGACAGCCTGATCCAAGTACTGCAGCAGTTTACTCATGCTGGATACAGGAATGCCAAAGGACTGCACAAACAGCAGCAGCTGCTGAGGCTCCAGGTCATGTAAAGCTGAGATGTAAAGAGTGAGAAACATGTATTGTTCTGTTAAAAAGTACTAATTTATTTACATGGTGACAAACACATATTTTTGTATACTAACGTAAGTTGTACCTGCATCAACCAATCGAGAAACCTCTGATCGGATCATCCTCAGTTTCAACCAATCAGGCAGCAGAAGGGCCTCCTCTGAGGTGTCAACCAGGAAGGCAGTGGGTAGAGGTTTCTTATCGGGAAACCAAATGTCCAAAAGAGCGTAGAAATCGCTCTCTCCTGTAAAAATGCAGAATGGTAAACATGTTCTTACAGCCCCTTCAACATTCTAAACATTGAACGGCAAAGTGAACAGGATTACCTTTAGGTGGCCCCAGAGTCAGCAGGATAACCATGGCATGCACTACAAGAATGTGCATCGTAGCAGTCTCTCCTGTGGTCCAACGCAGAAACACCTGATCCTGGGATTCTGACTAGAGACGAGAAAAAGTTTGTCAAGCACAAGTTTTATCTTGCAATACCCTCCTTTCTGCCCTCCAGAAATGCCTACAGACATCAAACTGGGATATGAGCTGCATCGATTAGAGACTAGAGAAAAATAACTAGTTGGTACAGTTAGAGAAAAATATTTTTAATGTTATTTTGGCGATTGCAATTGCAGAAGTTTCAGTTGCAGCCTCAAAGCATATTTTTCAAGCCTGCTCATTGTTCCTGTTCCATTTATTTTTTCTTACACTCATTGTCAAGATATTTCAATAATCACAGAAAAATATTCAGGTCACTAGGCCCAAAACTTTGTACTTCTTTTATTTATTTATTTTTAATTGCAAAGGGATAAATAATTAATTAGCCATAATGTAAAGAATGTATAGCCATAATGATGATGTAGGTCAGTTGGTAATAACTCTTGCTAATGCTCACCCAGCTGTACAGATCCTCGCCCTCTTTGGTCTTCCTCATCCTCTTGATGTATGTTGAGAAGATGGTGAGGAAAGCACTGAGCACAGCATTAGACTCAGGTCTGCAGGAATGTTTGGAGAACAGGCTGTTCATGATGGTGGAACGCTCGACGATAAGCCGGGCAACATCCTATAGAGAGGGATTGAGGATCAGACGATTCATGTCAGCACTGCTCCATTAAAACAACACAGATTAAAGAGACAGTTTGAATTGTTTGTAGTGGGGTTGTATGAGGTACTTATCCATAGTCTGTGTATTACCTACCTTACTTAGGTGGTTCAGATTCACCAAAGTCACACAATAACACAAACAAACTAACCGATGTAAGCAGCGGCAGACCAGCATCTCCTGTGTTCTGCAAGGTTAAATTACTGATTTTATCAATGGAGTCTGGTAGCTTTGAAGAGTGCATAGATAACGGCTTCAGTTTTTTAGGTTGGGCTTTTTTGGTGGCTAAAATACATTTTGCTGCATCCCTGTCCACAGCGGTACATTGCTCTGCTCCTGTGCCGGTACTCCTGTCTGTATCTCCAAACTGGGGCGTGCCATCTACTGTGATTCACTAACTATGGATAAGTACTCATACAACCCCAAAAATCCAAACTATCCCTTTGAAGAAAAAGCATGTAATGTAATGAATTTAAGCAACTCGCCGTGATTACCAGGGCCAGGTCATTATGAGAAGCCTGCTCCTCTACTGGTGCATGCTGGGATAGGTAGATGAGATAGGCACTGATCGTCTGTGGATCTGTCTCCATGTGAATAGCCTTCAAGAAAGCAGACAAGACACCCGTCAAACATCTAGTCATTAATCCTCCTTAAAGGTTACATTTATTTCCAGTTATTGACAGTTAACTGTTGAGTTAGACACTGACCTGCTGCAGAGCAGTGGACGTCATGCCTCTGACGCTGTCAAACAAGGGCAGCTTTGGGAGGTCTTGTAGCAGCCACTGGTACCCTGGCAAGAGCTCAGCATCCGCAGAGTCTTCTTCCATGGGCTGATCCCGCTCGTCTCCATCTTTCAGGCCTCCTTCACTCAGCACCAATGACAAACCCTACACACAAATATATCATGTAAATAGAATCATGTTTAAACAGTAACACAATGCTACTTGAGTTTTCTTTCTGCTTCCAATATGGTACCTTCATGGCGAGGACTCTCGATGCCACCTGAGAAGAGCTGAGACGACGCAGAAAGTAGTCCAGCACTTCACATGTCGTCTGTTCGTCAGCCTTAGGACCTAACAAAAGATCCTGGAGCCGTCCAAGTAGCTGCCTTTGCTTTTGCTGTCTCTAACAAGAAGAGAGAAAAATTATTCAGGATTAGTCGAGTTAGTAATAAGCTGCACATAAATATACATTTAACATGTAGCATGTTCATTTGAGACAAATAAAGATCAGTCATTAAGAAACATACAAAAACAATGTCAAAACAGGATCATTTTTCAGTCATTTCTGCCTGCCAACAGTATAGTATGGTGTTATAATCAACATACTTGTCTCTTCTTGGCTTTCTGCTCTTTGCTTTCTCCCTCTTCATCATCCTCTATTGGCAGACTGTCATCCGCAGCATCATGCAGAAGGAATTCACACAGGCACTGCACTGGAAGCACATCCAGGGACCCCTCACTGGACTGGACCAAATCAGCCAGCCACGGCATGGACTGAGACGAAGCCTGTAAAAGATTGAAAATGTACTATACAGTTACAGGACGCACGTTATTTCTTCTTCTTTTAGTCAGGGCCTTTACAATATGTGCTTGACCGATGTTTTTTGCTGCCAAAAAGAAACTACATTTCCAAACAGGTTTTTTTCGAGTTGAAGTTCAGCTTTGTTGGAAAAGCATGTTTACTACACCAGAGATCTGGATTCTAATCCAAAGCAAATCCAGTATAGCACCAAGCTAATATGTTACACAAATGATGTACACAGTCCCTATTTGTAAAAGGTAACATAGCCGTCACCTACAGCTGCTTTTCTATGAGTCAGACACACATTTTGAGACAAATTAATGTTGTATTATAAGTAGTAATATAGGTTTTGGGCGGTTCTGTAGTGTGTAGCGGTGTGTCCGTGGCCATTACCTGTCTCTGGATGATGTTGAGGAGGAAGTCTGGGTTGCGACTGCGGCAGAGGAGATGTCCAAGACGCAGGGACTGGTTTAGGGTTTTTACCTGCTCCTGGATCTGAGGAGGAGGTCGACGAGGAGGACCCCTGAAGACAAACAAATAACGTGAATCCATCTTCCAGCCATAGCTCCAGTCAAAAACTTGTTTATCAAGATGTAAATGTTCAAGTGCTAATATACATTCTTACGGGACAGGACTTCTTACGTTATGGACCGACAATAATTAGTTTTTGTCGTGGTTATGACTAGATTTTTTTTTTTGAGGCAAATTTGTCATATTGGATTCTAGAAATATTAGGTTATATTGATATTGGGTTCTATAAATAAAATGAACTTGACTTAAAATAGTAGATGGTATATGTTTACTGTCCTCCCTCCAATCTGAAGTGGAGGTTGTTGGAGAAATGTCAAGATACAATTCGACTTTTTCACTTTATAACAGGCATTTTCTTTGAGAGTACAATCAACTAGTTACAGGGTGCAGAAGGTAATTCCTCGTGGTCTCTTACTGTGGATCCAGACTGGTAAGCTGAGACAATAGCAAGCTGTTGCTCTCTGTGATGGTCTGTTTGGTGGAGGCTGCTGCCAAGTGGCTCTCAAAGGCTAAGATCTCCTGTTTCTCTCTCTGGGAGATCTGCAGCTCCCTGTTGATCATCTCCGTCTTTGTGTCCTCGTCAGCAACCGTGCATGGAGGATAGGTATAGTTACTACGGAAGCATAGAGAGGTGAGTGTTAGTTGTTCAGCATTGTTATCCTGGAACTCTTTCTATTCTAAATGATATCCATCACCTACTTTGTCATAACCATCTCCATGAGCATTTTCAGTGTAGGATAGCCATCCCAGGCAGCCAAACCTAAAGCAGAAAATGTCAGGCAATATATTAATAAAGAACATTTAATAGCTTAGAAATAGCTACTCTTATGTATGCAACCTAGAAAAATGGGTGCTGTACCTATTTTCTGAGGATTAAACGCAGCCACGACAAGCAGCAGCAGCCATGCCTTCCAATACAGTGCGGATATTGCCAAATTTGGCGGTTGGTACCTAAAACATAAAGAGTCATTCGTTATTTTAGACTGTAAACTGTATGACCCAAAATTTGTTTTTAAAAGATGATTGTAGTACCCTGCAGGCAACTGAATGTTCTCCGGGTGGTGGTATGTACACAGATTCAACACTGCATCAATGAGTTGGATCCTCTCCACCTTCAGGACCTCCAAATCTGTTTAAAAAGAAACAAATCGATCAGCTCCATGGATGGAAATATTCAAACAATTACAATCTAAACCATATTTCCTTTGTTCATACTTTCCTGACATGCATTTTGCCGACTTACGAGGACAATATGTCGAAACGGAGTTGGCCCTTTGAAAAATTGATAAATTGGCTTCTCATTAAACTGAGGCCCATGTGTTTACCAAATGTCCAAATATTGTGCCAGAGAGGAATACACACAGCTTTAACTGTGACCATAAACAGTTACGGCCTAAGTGGATCTTCACACACCATCAGACTGAACTCCAGCAGCCCTCTTAACCAGGTGATCTGCGAGCTCCATGGCATCGGCTGGGCCCAGCGGCAAATCACGTGACAGCCCGATCACCAGAATGCGCATCAGCGTGTCCTCCAACAGGGGAACCTCCGAGCAGAGGCGAAGGAAGAAACTGAGGAAACACACAAAAGAATCTTAGTAAGTCGCCTGCAGTGGTTCAATGTAACTAAGTTCATTTACTTAAGTGCTCTATTGAAGTAAACATGTGAGGTACTTGTACTTTACTTGAGTATTTCCATGTTATGCTACTTATACCTCTAATACACTACATCTCAGAGGTAAATATTGTACTTTTTATTCCACCACATTTGTCTGACTTTTGTCTGTTTTTTTCATCCCCTTCCTGTCCAGTGAAAACCATGCATCTCCAGATGTGGTGATTTTTAATGTTTGTTATGAACTGAAGCCTGAAGTTCCTTCATTCCTTTATTGGTTTGGGGAAAAACTCCTACTTCTTAAACTAAATAAACTATTTAAGAAAAACTTGGATGAGCTGGAAAATACAACATCACAAAAGCTAAAAACAGCTAAATTTACTTTTTAGAGATACATGTTTCTTACAAATCAAATTGTATTTATGTAGCCCATTATCACAAATGACTAATTTGCCTCAGGGGCTTTACGATCTGTACAGTACCCTCTGTCCTTAGACCCTTGCAACATATGATTTTATAGATTATGATGCATTGCTGTAGATTAAACTACCCAACAGTATATAAAAAGGAGTTTAAATTAGCCCAACCCTAAACATGTATATCAGTAAAATACAACATACACATTAATACAGCAGTAACATTAATCCAAAACCCTCATATATAATAGTAAAACACTGACACCCTTTAATGTAGGACTTTTACTTGTAGTGGAATATTTTCTATTAGTACTTTTATTTAAGTAAAGGAATCTGAATATGTCTTCCACCACTGGTTGACTGTGCTGGATACATCCAGAAGAAAACATGCTTCATTTGAATAATGGGAGAAAAACTCACTTTCTGTCACTCTCTGGTGGCCAGTTGTCCCACTTGTAATATGTCTCAGGTTGCTCTGTGAACAGCACTTTGTGAAGGCTGCGGACATGAAAGAGATCATTCATATATATAGCAGCTGAAAAGATGATTAGCTTGTACAGTTTGAACAACAAACACATCGGATAAATGCAGTTACCGACCAGTGAACGTAGTCTTTTGCGCCAACTTTGCTGATGGTGGGAACCACGGTGTGAAGCCACCACACAGCATCTCTCTGGATGGAAGCGATCTGATTCTGAAACGACCTCAGGCTCTCCAGGTCTGAAACAAACCAGAACACCAAAGCTAATTATAGAAAACCCAACCCGGAAGTTAGCATCAACCTGGTTTCCTCGACAAACAGGGATTTATTCATTGGATTTTTTTATTGCAGAAAATAAACTCTGCGGCAAACAAAAACTTATGATACTTTCACGTTTTGTTCAGCTAAGTAATCTTCACAAATGAACACCACTTGATTTTTGAAGAGTAAATGCAATTGGCAGAAGTAAAAAGCTAATGTTATGCTATAAACTAACTACCCCCCCGGTCACATGACTTCATGTCACCGCTGAGTAGTTTCCCAGTGTTCGGTGTGATGACGTTTAAACTCTCTGACAACCTCTGTAGTCTTATTTAGTCACTTGTTAGCAATTGCCTTTTTTTTTTTTTTTTTTTAAATTCACAAGTATTTACTGATTTATTTTATGTGACAAAGTGTGAAAATCTCTTCAGCTTGTGTTAACCACAGACCTTATTTCAGGCATAACAACAAAAACCCATTGAACCGAAAGTGAAAAAATGCAAATGATTCATAAATACATCCTTAGCACAAATATACAGCACTCACTCTTCTTCTCCCCTTTGTCCCACGCAATGCCAGATTCCTTGACCTGAGCGGTGATGCCCAACATCATGGAGACGGTCAGTAAATCTGTCACCTGGATAACAAAACGCTCCTATGGGAGAGACAAAGTCCATAAACAGTTCAAAGTTCAGAGTAAATGCATGAATTTTAAAGCCAAAATGACTTCATATACACATACTTTGAACTCCATGTCCACATAGGTGGTCTCCTTTCTCTCCTGCATTAAACCAAAGCAGAAGGACTGGAAGTTAATCTCGTGCTTGGTCTGTTTGATGATCTCTCTCAGCAA
Source organism: Bovichtus variegatus (assembly GCA_943593645.1). NCBI lineage: Eukaryota > Metazoa > Chordata > Actinopteri > Perciformes > Bovichtidae > Bovichtus > Bovichtus variegatus. The sequence goes on along the minus strand of CALSCE010010635.1, from coordinate 9,920,125 downwards.
AGCTCGGGAGGCACGGAGGTAATCGTCTTTATTGGTGAGCAGGTCTTGGAACACCATCGCCAAGAACTGCAGACATAATGGAAGACAAGGAGAATATTGATTTAGAGAAAACAATAGACTTCAAAACAGATACCTATGACAGATTAAAAAAATACTAATGCCATTTCCAAACTACTATTTGTCCAAACATATTCAAAAGGTTCTAGTCTCACCTTTGGAGCCTGCTCTGGGCTGTGCTGCAGCACTGTGTGGAGGACTTGCATGTTGTTTGGATTCCTGGCATTGGACAGTTCATTGAAGATCACCAGCTTCACCATCGTGGCCAGGTTGTCTCTGTTAGCATTGAGCAGCTCCCTGGAGAATCACAGCCAAAGCACCAGTTAGTGTAATACCCCTTTTTTTTTTTTTTTTTTTAACATGGGAAAACCCTCTAAAAATCGGCGATACAATGACGCGTGTTACGATGATCAGCAAAGTAAAATAACTGTTTTGAGTCTGGTGGCTTTGAGGAGAGCATATTAATTGTATGTTTGTATGATAAGAAATTATAATAATTGACCAAATCCCTATTGATTTGACTTATTTTATATTCCATTAACGAATATTAGCGCGTCCAACCGGGTTTTATGTTTCCATCGCTGCTGATCAGAGCTGGAGCCCATAAATACTCGTAACTACTGCAGTCATTTGTCCCGGGAATGAATGACTTTTGAAAGACAAAAGTCAGATTAAGTGGTTGTTAGTGAATTGTTTGTCCAGTGGGGAAAAGGCTTAAGTCTGATAGTGTATAACAACAAGTTAAAAGTAATTTAAAAAGAAAAACTCTGCAGACCTGACACACAGCATGTAGTGGTTGAGGAGGACTTTTGGTTTGAGTCGGATCTTGATCAGGTTGGAGATCACCTCCATGTCATCTGCTCCCTGGGTGATGCAGTTCATGCACAAAGACATGAGGAGGTCTTGAGCTGGTCGAGTCAGCTGTGCACACACACAAACAAAAGACAGTGAGTTCTTTACTTACAGTAACCAACGTTTATACTCACAATTTCACATATAAAAAACACTGAAATATATTAGATACAGCAGTTTTTCTGTGTTGCGTCTCTTGCATTTAAAAATCAATACACTGGTACCAATGTTGCAAGAGAATGTATCAATGTAATATTGATACCAATGTATTGACTTGACCTAGATACGGGGAAATTGAGCATTATAACTGCTTTAGTCCAGGATATGTTACTCACTTTTGGGTTCTGGAGCCACATCTCCAGCCTCTGCACAGCCATGAGTCGCGCCTCTTTGTAGCCACATGTGGCCGTGAGCAGACGCAGCAGGTTTCGGGAGACGTTGTCCATCGGCTGCCTGCGGTTCAACTGATCCCTGAGGACGTCAAGCACGTAGTCCTCCACGCTCTCTGCCAGTTCATCATACCTACAGTAAGCCAGCGGGAGTGACACAAGACTAAAGAGTCCAGAAGCTCAATTATTTGTGATAAATTAATAAAATATCAAAATATTGTTTTCTAGAGTAAAAAATGGAATTGTGAAATTGAATCTACAAACAAATCTGACAATTTTGAGTTGTGACTGTAGCATCTAAAATCTATCAGGATAGTTTTCATACCTCGGCATAATCGGCCCTTCGTCCTCGGGGCTGAGTTTCTCCTCAGCTATCAGCAATTCAGTCTGGCAGTCGTCCTCATCAGGGGTTGAGGGATGAGGGCTGCTACCTAAAGACAAAATGGAAAAACCCAAAAGCAGCATAAATAAATCAGCACTTCCTGCATCAGCAATCCTAACACCCAACAAGCCAGAATGTGTTTTCTCAATGTACCTGCACTGAGATCTCCACCAGAGCGGCCAGTGTCAGCCTGCAGCAGCATACTCTTAGGGGGCATCTTTGTCCCAAAAGCAGTCTGGATGTTGTCAACAAAATTCTTGCAGTGAGAACTGTCCACCCAGATTCTTTCCCCCAGAGAGTCCTCAATGTACACCTGAAAATACATTTCAGATTAACAAACTGCAAGACATGGATCAAATAAAAATAAAAAAAGGAATTTATAAAACAGTTTTAAGTGTTAGGGGAATTCTCACTTTTACAAAGATCTCTGGCCAGTTCTCGTCTTCCTCGTAGGCTGCCATCAGCAGATTGGAAGCAAGAACAGACACAAGGCTGTTCCCCTTTGCTTTAAAGTTGATCGAAGCATCCCGCCGCAGGAGGCTGCACAAGGCCTGAGGACAAGAGTGAGACAGGTGGAAAGTCCAGTCAAATTCACTTTGGGGGAGAATACTTTGCAAGTCTAACACATTGTCATTGAGAAATCTTACCTCAATAATTCCTTCAGTTGCAAAAACGTTGGGCTTGATTTTGGCCAGGAACATGAGACTGAGGTACAGCGTTATGTCAGGCTTGGCTCGGTTCAGCTTGAGTTGTTTCACCGCTCCACACAGCAGTCCCTCGATGCGGTCATCATTTCCCTCAGACTCTGCAGCTTCAATCTCATCCAGAAGCACTGCCGGGGACACTACAATGGAAAAAAAAAAAAAAGAAGTTTTAACTTTCCTTGCTACTATGACCATTTCTGAAAGCCTTTCCAAGTAAAAAAGAAAAACATGGACAAAGCCACTGATTTACCTTCAATAGGTACCACTGACGGCTCCTTTATTGAGGGCGATATTGCCCTCTTGTCCACAGCTGCGACATCAGCGAGTCGTCCCAGAGCACTGACTGGAGGGGTGGTGGAGAGTTTGGGCCGCTTGGTGAGGCCGGACAGACCCGATGAAGAGGGCAGAGTGGAGGAAGTGTCTCTCTTACGGTCAGCAGGTGTACTTGTGGATGCTGGCTTCAGCAGGACAGCGGGGGCTTTGGGCTCTCCACCCTGGCTCTTTGATCCCAGAGCAATGAAATCTCCTGGTGGAGGGTGACCTAGGAGAAGCAGACATTACAGTTAGTAGGGATTTTTTTTCTTCTGTTTTGCTACTAGGGCTAAATATCACGATATGTTTGACCAAATACTTCGATATCAATAGGGACGATATTGTAAGATTGACTATTGGTAATTTGACAAAATATTTACACAATGAGATTTTGATAAATAGTCATCAGTTATGTGAAAATAACGACTAAGGGAGTAATGGCAAATAATAGAACAGCTAGAACAGTGTGGTAAGTTCAGAAAATGACATCACTTTACTGTAATGCAGCCTTTAAAAAGAGGAAAAGACACTTGTGCCATATTACAAACAATCCCAAATCCAGGACGATATCTTGTCTCATATGAATAAATCAATTACAGTTTTGCTTATATAGCCCAATATCAAAAATGACATTTAGCCTCAGAGGTTTTTACAATATGTACAATGACACCCTCTGTTGTAGCGGCCCAAAGAAGACAATTATAATAATATCGATATATTGCCCAGCACTATTTGCTCGGATCTTAAACATAAGATGAGTAAAGCAACACTTAAGATTGCACTGGAGTTTTATACCTGATGGTTTTGCAGCGCTGGGGCGCCTGAGAGTTGTAGGCTTTGGACGATTCATCTTGACTGACAGGCACAAGTCAAAGATATAAACCAGGTTAAGCAGGTGACATCACTCAGCGTGGAGTCTGTGTGAGGAAAACACGGAGAAGTTTAGTAACGCTAGCTAAGGTAACTTAACGGCTGAGGCTAACATCAATTAGCTTTTTAAGACCTCAAATAGCAAAACAAAGTTATGATTTGGCAAGGAAAACAGCATTAGCATTACAGACCAAAAGTAGCTAAAAGTATGTTGTACTACATACTGGACAAAAACTGCTAGAGTAAGGACAACAAATACAGCTAAAGCTACATACACATTAGCAACTTTAGCTAGCTTAACGGTGTCAAACGCAGCACTGATAGTGAACTACCATTAATTGACCTGCACATTTAAATTAAACGTGGCTCACATAGTTATTCGGTCTCATAAAACTGGTCGTGGTTAGCCTGTAAGATGCACTTTAAACTGAAATTAACGTTAGCCGGCTCAAAAGCTATGAGACAGTCTGAGCCATGGCGGCTTCTTCTTCTTCTCTGTATCAATGTTGTTCGCTAACAAACATACAAGTGCACACCGCCACCTAGTGCCAGGAAGGGTCAGATGGTGATG
>CALSCE010010635.1:9859175-9915978 GCA_943593645.1 Bovichtus variegatus | reverse complement strand
GCATAAAATGCTTAATTTCAAGCACAATTACTTTAATGTGGTTCAGTCAGTTTTTTGGGAATGTGTCAATGTCAACATATATTTAGCCATTTTATAATCATCATCATAGTCACCATTATTTCTAAACATTGTACTAAACTACAGATTTAGAAGTCCAAACAAAACATTTTTTTTGACACATAATCATATATTTTTCTAATTACATTTTGGATATAGTCCTGCAAGAAAAATGCAAGCTACCTTTTACTAAAGTAAACACAACAAAATCATTTAATTTCTTGCATTTGCACCAACGATTTTAGGAGCTTTAAGTTGAATTACGAGGGGAAAACTCATCAAGAAATCTGATTCTGATAATCAATACAAGAGAATCATTCCTCAGGAAAATAATGACTCATTATTTCTGAGGAAAAAAACAACAGGTGTTGTTTATGGCATAAATGATGTCCATATATAATTAGACTTAAGTATGAATCAGGAGCTGTTTTCCTGCTGGCCAAAATAAAAGCACCAATAGAAGAGAAAAAAAGAGAAAACATGACGGCAAGATTTGACAAACATATTAAATTTTTTATATTTATATATGTTTTATATCAATTTTTTTTTCATATTAGTACACTAGATTCTCTTTCTACTTGATGTTAGTACACTTCATTTGCTTTATTTTTCATATGAATAGACTAGATTTTTGCCAAAAAAAATCAAAGTTTAACTTTAAGCTTGCTTCCTTTAAGTACCACTGATTTAACACAGGGGGGCAGAAGTTTCCATTCTACTGTAATAAAATGTTAACATTAAGATACAAGGTGGGAGTGTAAAAAAATTTTTTTTTACCAGATTATACTTTTATCATTTATGTAAATAAATGAAGATTAATGAAAGCAAAAAAAGACTTAAATCTAAACAGAATAATCGGCCATGTTCAAAATAAGAGCATTTTGTGAGGACTTCATCAAGGCCCACACACTTTATCATAACTTTACACATTTCAATACAGATAACACAAAAGATTAAAACACTTTACAGATTAAAGCCACTCAGTACATCAGGTCCAAAAGGAAACAAGATTATTTTAGTCTTAACCCTCCTGTTGTGTTCGGGTCAAATCTGACCGATTTACTACTTTCATCAATCATAAATATTGTGTTTTACATTTGATTGCTTCAAGCCCTTATGATATCCTCCACAGTGGGCATTTGAACATACAAAATTGATGATCACCACTTTCATTGAATTTTGAGTGGTTTAGTCAACTTTCTTACATCTATGGTGTTCCCGGTCAAAATTGACCGCCACAAGAAATGAATGGGTAATGGCTACATTATGTTCATCAATCAGATAGTGTACACACACACACACACACACACACACACACACACACGCTTTCCCGCGCTTATGTGCCTATCCCCTCACGTGAACCACACCTGGCAGACTAAATGTATCATAACATGTATTTAAGTTTTCCACATTTCAGACTGTCAATCAGGTGTCATTTATGGGAACCCATCTCTTTCCCGCGCTCATGTGCCTAACCCCCCACGTGAAGCAGATGGCGAAGCAGAGGCCCCTGAGGAAGAGGCCCCTGAGGAAGAGGCACCTGAAGAACAGGCACCTGAGGTGACATTCCAGTCCAAAGGTGGCAACTTGCTCTGGTATTCATCCTCCCAGGACAGAGGAGAAGAGCGAGAGTGGAAAACATTGTAAGGATGACGCCAGGACCAACATGATGCAACATCTCGTGTGGATGACATCAAGTCCAGCTTCCAACTCTTTTTACCAAAGTCCATTGAGGAAATTATACTGGAGATGACAAACCTGGAGGGGAGGCGTGTGTTTGGGGACACGTGGAGAGCATTGGACAAGGTAGACCTCCAAGCCTACATAGGTCTGTTGATTCTAGCAGGAGTTTATCGGTCAAAAAATGAGGCTACACAAAGTCTGTGGGAGTCTGGGGGGCCTATATTCCGGTCAACTATGTCCTTACAACAATATCATGTCCTCTCGAGAATTATCCGCTTTGATAACAGAGATACACGACCTGTCCTCTGGTGAAATGACAAACTGGCTGCCATCAGAAACGTTTGGGACATTTTCAGTGTCTATTCTTTCTATATTTACTACAGTTATTCATGTAAACCAGTAGTCTGAGACATTGTTTACAACTTAAAAGGGTGTTAAATAAAATTTGGTTATGATTAATGGTTTTTGTGTTAATGTAAGAGCTGTTAAAACAGACCGGTCAAATTTGACCGGGAACACCAAAGTAAGGGGGGAGAAACGAACACAATAGGAGGGTTAAATCCTCAAGAACGTTTTATATCTAAATACTATGTGATGGTGAAGCAGTGTAGATGTATAATATAGTACAGTATGCAAATTTCCATTCCGACAGCTGTTTTCATTCTTTAAAAAGGTCCATGCCTCGAGGAGAACAAAGTCTGAGCATCAAAGCTTTACCACCCTTAATACTGTCCATATTTAGTCCACCCTCAGCGACGGTGCTTTGTTCATTCCTCAAACATTACTAAGATCTCTCAACTACTTTGTGAACAAGCTGCACCAGCTTTTATTTTAATAATGAAATAGTTTTAAGAGAATTTAAGAGAACTGTTAGACTTCAAACAGTCCACCATGGCCTGCTCCAGCTGCTGCCACCACTACAACTGTGACTCCACCATCATGTTCCTTTCCATGCAGCTCCAACCTGCCAGCCGCGTTGCGTAAAGTGTTTTCATATGAAACACATTTTGGTGAAGTCAGTGGAATGTCCAGTCAATGTTCCAAATGGAATCTTGTCTCATAAGGGAAGTCTGCAAATCTGCAACAACAATCCTTTCACTTTAGAAACGCACACTGTGCCAGAGGCAGCTGCCTGTGATGCTCCTGAGCAATGTGCACACACATGGAGCAAGACAAAAGTCTTTTTAAATGTAATGTTTTTTATTTGCCTCATTGGTGTGGTCAATTTCAGCCTTTTACTCGCTAATAATTTGGAGCGTTTTGGAGGAAAAGAAAAGGATCGCTTTACGACAGGGGGCCTCTTTGTGCAGGATCACATTTCTCAGTTCAACAGTCTGAGTCACAAAGACGCAAGTTTAGTTACTTCCTGTAATCCAAAACTGCCTGTAAGGACTCAGACCCCACAGCATGTTGATCTGACGCGAAACCCGACGAGTCCGCCGCACATGGTCCGCTGTTTTTATTTTGTTAGACACAATGGTTGTACTTCCGGTCCTCTGTGCAGCCGCTGCTAAATGTGCAGTATTTGGGTGCCATGGTGTTGACTGAGCAGCGGATTATCAGAGATGGTGGATGAAGAGATTACTTCTCTCTTTTTGTCAAACCACACAATAAACCTGATCTAATCTCAGTCTAATCTACTTCCCTGTAATCTCATCTCTCATTTAATGTAACATAAAAACATTGGACCTGTAATCTAATATAATCTCATTTATTCTCACATTGGAGATCAAATTAGAGGTGATGTCATGTAATCCAATTTCCTCCCATTTTGTCTAAATTAATCTCTGATCTAATACAATTGCATTTGATCTAATCTCATCTCTGTAACCCAGCCTCCTTTTATCTCAAACGTACTGTAATTTAATGTAATTGCCTTTAATCCCATTTCAAATCTAGTGTAACGTGATTGTATCTCATCTCATGTAGTCACATGATTAATCTCTAGATTAGAGATGAGCTGTGAATTGTATCTCATCTCTTACCTGATGAAACACACATTCATCTCGTTTCATCTAATCTAATCACATCTCATTTCAAATGTAATGTTATCCAATCTTATTTAACTTCATCACGTCAGCTCATCATGTATGTATTCTCACCTCTATTCTAATCCTGTCTCATCACATTTCTAATCTAGTGTAATATAATGTTATCTCATCTCTAATCTAATGTAACACAGTCTCATCTCATTTAATACATTGTAATCTCTAATCTAGAATAATGTCGTCCACTCTCACCTTCTCAAAAATCTATTCTAAATTAATGTAATCTCATTTGATTCAAACTCATCTCATCTCTAATCTGGTGAAATACAATCTCATGTTACCTCATCAAAACTGTTTCATGTGAACACAGAAGCAAAAGAGAAGCGTTATTACAGGAAGCGTTGTTGTTGTTGTTGCTGACACAAACTAAACCAGAACCCGAAGCTGCTTCTTCATCTGACGGCGTTTATTTGCTAGTTACTTGAAAGCACCAGGCCGTCACCATCTCCAGGAAGTAATAGATTCCAGATGGGATCCAGTGGAAGAGCTCGATCTGTTGAGTCACTGGCCGTTAATTACAACATGAACACAAATCTACGCCAACCTGGCGAGTATCTGGCACTTAGTCGAGTTAAAGACATGATTTGTCATGAGTTAGTCAGTTTAGCTGGAAGCCTGGTCTGTTTTCTGACTCAGAAAAGTCAATTTTTAATGTTTTCTTGGTTTGGAAAAACAGTAAAAAAAACAGTAAAAAAGCAAAGAGAGACGTCTGTACAGCACGTGTGCAAAGTTTTCATTTATTTTGGTCCCGCCAGTCACGTTAGCAACAGTTCTCATTTATTTACTAGTCACACTTTATCTAAAGGTCAACATTGCATCATGCATCCGAGACAATGTGTGTGTGTGTGTGTGTGTGTGTGGGTCTTTTATTCGTGTCTCTCTCTCACTGCTTCCTCTTTTGTCTCTCCAATGGCTAAACATAGCACCCTTTAAACCGAAACCATCATGGAAAAAAAATTATTCAATAATGAAGCTACTTTTGGCCTAAAATGGGCAATTAAAAAGCCTGACTTCTGAAACCACGAGTCCTGAATTCAACTTGATGATTGTCTATATCTGGCAAATGGAGCATTACAGTTTGTTTTTGAAGGGATTTGTCTGTCAGCCTGCATGTTTTTAAAGAAGGTATTTGACCATATTGGCTCCATTAATTGTTCAATTTGATAATGGACTCCTCATAAACCATAACCAGATTACACATCTCAATGAATCATTTCTGCCACGCCCTTGTTTACCTTTCCCATGCATGTGTTGTGATCCAAACTGTTTTTCAAGTCTGTTATACATTTCTGCAAATTCCACGTACACACTAACATATGCCAACAATAGTATTACTCATATGAGATATGATTTACCAGGCAGTATATCCTGCAAGAAGGTATTTCACGAGATCATTTTAGTCTTTGAAAATCTGCTCCAAGTCACGCTGGTCCAGTCAGCAGAAAAACATGTGAAAGTGCATTTTCCTCCTGTTTTGAATCTGTGTTTGAACTGTGCAGCCCACAGTGTTTATAGTGTAAACACATGGCATCTGTTTTTAACAGGCACAAAGTCTGAAGCAACCTCAAAGCCGAGGTCTTCGTATACCGGATAAATGAACAGGGGAAACCCATGAGAGTGCAGCAGCCCCTTAAAAGGCTACTGACTTAACATATTTACATTCAGTACTTAATTACCCAGAATAACCTGTGATGGTACTGGCAGCAGGGCAGTTAAAATAAGAGAAATCCTGTGAGTGCTGAGCTACTACGCCACATACTTTCCTTAGGAAAGGAATGCTGCTGCTGCTGCTCCCAAGTCAGACGGAGGGAGGAGGAGGAGGTCGCTGTTTTCTCTCAGTTAATGCACATTTTTGAATACCTTGCAGTGTAGACTTGACCATAAAGGAGTTTACTCACAGCAGAGCGCCCTGAGACTGAGAGAGTGCTGGACTTCCTTTTGAAACTTTAAGTTTTCCTCTTGGCTAATATAGAAAATGAGCTGACTTTGTACAGATTCGTTTTGTAAAGTAAGCAAAAGCAGTCGCCAGCAAATATCTATCTTCTATTTCTGGCCTCCCCCCCCGCCCCCCTTCCCAGACTGACGTCAGCAGAAAGTTATTTTCATGAATGGAGGGGGCGGTCACGAGGAATCGGTGACGTGAGTGCTTGCGGAAGCAGCGCGTGGAATGTTGGTACATTGTTGTTGTTTTGTAGTTAATTCAGTACGAGGATACACAGCTGCCCGTGTGCTGGACGCTTTACACCAACTGTGTCAAGTTACTCCGCCGCCTGTGTCGGAAACCTACTCCGCCAGTTTTTACGCATCACGGTCCACAGATATCCGCGTCCACAGAGGTAAGTTTGTGTGGGTTTTTGTTTTTTTCCTTCTCCCTGGGAATATGTTTTGAGGTCAATTTCTAAATTGCTGAAGTTGTGATTTATTGGCGCATGCAGACAGGATTGTGATGGCCACACGCGCCCGTTAACGTAGGATACGTTTTTTATTTTTTTATCCAGGGTTATGAAAGTTGATGTTGACTTTGTAGATTGTTTCAGTCGCGTGGACACGTGTTGTTTTAGAGTAACATAACACAATGCCCCAAAAAGTGGCTCAGAGATTGGTGTAGTCGTGTGAAATAAGTGTGTGTGGGGTTGAAACAGTTCATTAAAAACAAAATAACAATCATTTGAAATGATGTTTCTACTTTCTTTTTTTTGCCGAATCTTAGTCATTTGAATCAGCCTGGTAATTTACAAATGCATTGAAGTGGATTTATTATCTAAATGAGTGAAATTATATAAAATATCTCCATTTTATAAAACTTATATAAATAAATAAATATAACGAGCACATAAAACGTGTATTTAACACATTTAATAAAGACATATTATATATAAAGATCACACCCTATTTTGCCGAGGTAGATTAATCTTAATGTTACGGTGACAATGTTACTTAATATTATTAAAGTTACTGTTACAAAACGCCCTTATAACAATTCTTATTTTTTAATGTTTGTTTATTTATAGCCTAGGCATACTTTATGTCACTCAAATGAGTTTTGGGGGGAAATGGAAGTGAAATAAACTCACTGACTGCCCATTTTAAGCTAATTCATATAAAACATTCTCACAGCCCCTTTTAATTCCGCCACTCTTGCTCATTTCAAGGCGGGATTACATTTAGGCTGCTGTAATGCAACATACCAGCCTACTTTTGACATTGGAAACAACACGTGGTCTATATTTTAGACATGTGGGACAAAGGGCACGATGAGGAGTTGGACCACCAGGGCTGACTGGCCTCCACAGGAGAAACAATCAGTCACCACACAGCAGGAGGAGCACATATTTCCACAAACAATAAATCACTCTGGAAGAAGAAAAGGCGTCATCTTATCTCTCTGTCATTTGTAGTCTAAAGATCAGGAAACTGTGTCCTAAAAGTGCAATTTATTTTCTTTTGATAATTACCTTGTAGTAATAATAATAATAACAAGTTTACCTAAGAAATAATGTTTGCGCTTGTGAGCTTTTAATGCAATTGTGATTAATATATGTGAAATATTTGTCTTTGAGTGACGTGTTTCACTATCTGAGAGGCTTTTGTGATTCACTGTTGTTTCGGGTGGGTGCTTTCAGACAGGCAGTGGGTGCACTCCTCTCCTCTGTCATGAGGTTAACATGTGGTTCAATCACCAAAGTGATGTCTGCTTCGGATGGAGAAGCAACGCTGGCTGACTCATTTTACCACCACAATAGTCAGTGACTGTAACAAGGCGCATAGAGAGAAGTTCCCCTGAAACACAGGATATATACTAAGTGTTGTTGCTGGTCAGTAGTGATGGATGAAAGCGTAGCAGCATGTGAGATGTGTCTGTGGTGGAGTATTGTGAAAGTGAAATAGCTGTGGTTCGTGCTGCTGTGACTCACAGGGAACACGTTCGCCATGATGTGTTTTGCTCCTCTTTCTGGAAAAAAATATGTCAAGTTTTGATTATTGACTTTGGACGCCAGTGATTTTATCCACAGCTGAACATGCCAAACAGAGTGTACGCAGGCAATAACAGACGAACGTGTGAACAGGCCTGTGGTGCATCCGTCCAAAGTGACTCCCTGACAGTTATGTGGTGTCTGAGACTGCTCACTCTGCCACCCACTGTGATCTGCATCCTGCCTAACGCTGCTTTTCTGTCAGTGACCGAATCTCAACCCGCTGCGTTCACCTCATTATGTTCAGAGGTGTAGCAAGTACCAGGATTACTCATTTATTTATTCAGTGGGATTGTCGTGTTATTTGGGAATTCCTTGTTGGTTCTCACTGGCGCTGACTTGCAGATTCAATTGTTGATCTTTTCCTCCTGGTAACTTCCTGATTCCACCGTGACTAGAATTGCAAGTTGGCAGCAACACAAACACGTTATAGCTCCACAGCGCTCAGAATGTATGCTTTGCTGTCACAGCTCTGTCCTTGTGTCTCAGCTCATGGTTCGGAAGGAGAAGCACTGAAATCTGGATCGTACTGAATCATTATTACCAGTATGTTCAACTGAAGAGCTTTGCTCTTGTCTATCTTGTTGAAAAGTGAGGGATGTGATGTAATGTATGCTTTTTTTTTTTAAAAAATGAATATTTTCCTATTATTCAGATATTATTGGTTTCCACGGTAGTAGAAGTGGGACAGGTATGTCCTTGTTTTTTGTGCATTCTTGACATTTCTTTGACTCCCAGCGTCCCTGGTTGGGAGAATGTCAGATAATTGCTCAGATATTTTTGCGAGTTCTCCTCCCTTTTCCGCACAAAAGTTCTGATGCTAATGCCAGCCATTTCCAAGGTTCTCTGTACTTTTCCTTCCTCCCCGCGAAACAACGGGATTTTCCAGGAAACGTCAGATCGGGAGGGTGTGATTCCCTGCCGCTGGTCGTCGCTTTTACCAGTAAACAGCATGACTCACTGCTCAGCTATGCTCTCCATTTCCTCCGCATAATATCCCACCAAATGTGCTGTGCTGGAGAAAGAGCAGAGAGCCGCGCGCACCGGTCTGTGGAGAAATCTCTCCACTTCCCTGAGAAAAATGCAAGAGCTTTCTCGAAAGGAGCACATCGGACTGTCAAGGGCAGCAACATGTCTGCTTAACCTGCTCCCAAATTAAAACAAAAAGAGAAGATAAACAAAGATTCCAGACAAAGCCAACTCTGCATTCATCACTGCTGCACGAGCACATAAGTCTTTGATATGCTGTTTATTTTAGGAGGAGTCTGGGCCCCACAGTTACCTACTGTCCCTGAAGTGCAGCCCTGAACCTGACCAGATGCCTGACTTTATAAACAGTGAGCAAATAGTCCATAAGTTTATTAAACTGACTTCATCATTAATATAGACTAAGTGTATACTTTACACTATTTTATGAATTTTTTTCTCTTAAAGAGCTTTTTAACTCTAAGATTTGTGGCCATGTAAAAAGGAGTTTTTGCCTGGTTCTGTGTTTTTTTTAAGGCATTCTCAAAAATAGTCTCGACATGATCAGTTAATCTTCAAAGCAATGTGTACACCCAAAGAACAAAGTAGCAGGTTTACCACAAAACATTCTGCTTTCCACAACAAATGAGACACATGCTTAACACACAGCCATGAAATGTGTGTATAGTGTTTGTAATGGACAGTTAGTTGAGTAGTGTCTTCCCTTTGCTCTAATCTGCATTTTTGACACTTTGTCATGAGTGCAAGTTTGGTTATTAGTCATCAGAGGATCATCCTGAGGAATGAAACACTATCTGTTGGATGAGAAAGATAAGAAAAGTCAAATGAAAGACAGAAAGGAAGGTGGTGGAGTCCTGACCTCCGCACATGTGCACACAGGCTGCCTTTGAGAGTGAGACACTTCTGAATTCCAGACATTTTGTGAATCTCACAGCCGTTGTTTTACAACTGGGATTGTCTGAATTCCACCCCCGCCGTGGCCAAGTGCATCGCAGGACATATTCAGACCGAGTGTTCCTTCTTCAGAGAACATTTGTGTGTTGTGCATGCGAGGGTTTGAACATGTGTGACCTCTCAGGAATGTGGTTTTGTTCTTTACCCGCCATCTCCGGCTTTTCTTTGAGGTATTTTCCCAGACTCCTTTTCTTACTGTTGTGAGAAAACCTAATGAGTTTTTTTTCTGAACTATAGCGTAAAGCTGTGATTTGTTGTGAAATATGCATGTCTCGTCTGAGCGGATTTGGCTGTGTAATATAATTGCCGTTTTTTCTTTGGAAACTTTGGAAAACATTGCGTCTCTGAGTTGCAAAAACATAAGCACATGCCTAAAGAATTTCAGGGAAACAACCTGGCCTCTTGGTTCAAGCTGGAGGCCTCTTGTATGCAGAGAAGGAGGCCCCACATTACTTTTCCATGATCTTTGCAAAAAAATATACCCAGGGACCCCTTCTGATGCAATACCACTTAAATTAGTACGGGCCAACTTTCTGTTGAGGAACGCCGTGTTTCAGATCTTCATCTTTATTTGATGCTTCGGAAAAAATCTCAATTATGCAATCCTTTGCTGCGTGTTTTGCAAAATGTATGAAGGACACCAGAGAGAGCAGCAGATGTTCCCTAAATGTCTAAACATGAGTTTTTGTGGCTCTGGGTTTAGCTGTTCGCTTGGTACATATTTCTCATCTGTTTATTTTCCCAAGTCTTCAAGGTTCCTCTGCTTGAGACAAAAACACTAAAAACATTCTGTAGACAGCGATGTTTATCAATTCAAGCCATTTTAAGAACCATGACGAACGTTCAAGTTCCATCAAAAACAGAGTGTATAAAGTTGTTTTTCATGCCGACTGTACTATTTGTCTCAATCCGCAACTGCAAATGAACAGTTGCAAAGTCCAGTATTAGCAATACACCCAAATAGGATATAAAACGTGATAAACATCCCAAAAAGAGCAGCCACACCCAGAGTATTTTCTCCCATGAAAGCTGCAGCTAACAGGACTGCAGAGAATATTTGCCCTCCTACTGAGGTTTCACTTATCGCATGCTCACTTAAATTGTTTAGTTGGCAGAAATTTGTGTCAGCACTGTGGGCTAAATATATCCACCAGAGTTAAATAAGGGCATAGAGCAGCTCAGGAAAGCCCAGTGTAAGAGGATCCAACCAGCGAGACACAGGCCTAAATCGACAGACTACATTGTCTCACATGCAGCAAAAATACACCAGTGACTATAAAGGAAAGTATTTCTCTGTGACACTCTATCTCCAGGAATTTTCCACATGCGTATCAACTGCCTTGTAAAGTTCAGCATAACTGAAAATGTTATGCTGATGTCTGTTTTAAAGTGCGACGAGGAGGCAGAGTCGTGTCTCCGTAGACACCAAGGCATCAGATTAGGGAATAAACAGTCCACATTAGACTGGATTTAACAGAGTAAAGAGAAGTCGAAGCCGCTTGTACACCGGATGCCTTTTTAAGTTATTAGCACGAGTTAGTGCTTCTTATTTGTACTATGAATAGGTTGTGTTGTGGTTATGAATGAGACTTGTTTACCCTTTCGGTGACCATGTGACTCACACTCCCACGCCCATTTGCAGGGCGTTTCCATGGCAGCAGTCGAGCATGGAACAGTGCACTCGTAGTCAGGCTGGTCTGCAGGTCCTGAAATGGAGCCTTTGGGGGGGGGGTGTGCCTCTCACAGGATCGCAGCTCAGCGCTCTCTCGCTTTTTTTGGCCATGGCAGCAGAAAGCACAAGAGAACATCAATGCAACGCTGTATGAAGAGAGAGGTGGCCTGTTTCCAATCTTGCTTGGTCTGGTGAACTACATTGTCAGGGCCATCCTCCTCCAACAAGTAAATATAGGCGCTCTCCAGTGCTGGAGTTTAATGCCGTCCTGCTGCCCTCTGCTGGCATCTGTGGCTCTAACATGCAAACATAAATATTGACACATGACGTCATCCTAGGAATGTTGTTGTGGTGCCTTTTTAAAGTGAATGTGTAGGGCTAAGGGCCAATAGGATTTCGTACTCAAAAAAATCCGTCAGTAGAAGTATTCAGAGCTGTCACTTAAGTAAAAGTATCAAATACTATAATTTAAAAAGTACTTCATTACTCACTACTGTATTCAAAATCCAATTGAAAAAGGATAAGATAAGATAGAACTTTATTTATCCTGAGGGAAATTGTTGTGCAACAGTTGCAATACACAGTAGGAGACAGTACACAGTATATATATGTAGAAAAAATTAAAATAAGATGAGATGAAAAGAAGCAATCAAATGATAGCAAATGCTAAATTTAAAATATGAAAATAAAAAGTACTTATTATGCAAAAAAAATGGCCTGTCAGTGATATATTACATATTATATTATTGAATTATTATTACTGATGCATAAAGATGTGAGGAGCATTTTAATGTTGTAACTGGTCAAAAAGGATAAGTTCATGTGTAATAATGTATTTTTTTTTAAGTGACTAGTAGCTTAAGATGTCTAAATGTAGTGGATTCAAAAGTATAACAATTATTACATACAATAGTATAAAATAGAAATACTGTGCCAGTATCTGTTAATTGTGTTTAATCACAGCACTTGAATAAGTGGGCTACTTTGTTCCTTTCCACCACTGATAATCAGTTGTGTTTCACTTACTTTATTTACACCATTTATTTCTTCCTTTCACTTCTCAGTGTGTCTTCTGTGAGATTCTGGCCAGTTGTCTGCATGCAGGGAATGACGACTCATTTCAAGACGAGCAAAGCTTTAAGGGTAAGTGTTTGAGAAATGTAGATTTTTGTTAATGTTCCGTCGTGGAGCTGTTCTTCATCTACTGTTCATGCCCTGCAGGTCAAGAAGGAGGCGGGTGAGAATGCCCCGGCGGTCAGTGACGATGAGTTGGTGGCCATGTCCGTGCGGGAGCTCAACCAGCACCTGCGTGGGCTGACCAAGGATGATGTTGCGAGGTTGAAGCAGCGGCGAAGGACCCTGAAAAACCGGGGCTACGCCGCCAGCTGCCGGATCAAACGTGTCACTCAGAAGGAGGAGCTGGAGCGACAGAAGATAGACCTGCAGCATGAGGTGAACAAGCTGGCCCGCGAGAACGCCAGCATGAAGTTGGAGCTGGATGCCCTTCGAGCCAAGTATGAGGCCCTGCAGTGTTTTGCCCGGTCCGTGACCCGTGGGCCCCTCTCGCCGGGCAAAGTGGCCACCACCAGCGTCATCACCATCGTCAAGTCCGCCAACCACAACAACTCCAGCCCGAACCGGTTCTCAACTCTTTCCTAGTGTTGACAGGACTGGGCTCTCCTTCTCCTGCCTGGTCCTTCCCGGTTCTGACCCAGCCTGAACCCGCTCATCCTGTACTGAGAGGACGCTCAGTCGTTAGACTAAGGGATGGAATGGGGTGGCAAGCTCTATGTGATGTTATTCTGCATTCACAACTCTGTCTGTCTCCTTCTGTCTCTTTTACACATCGTCTGTCCACTGTGCAAACCCCTGACCCCCCCAGCACCGACAGGGTACTGGGCCTCTGTGACCCTTCCTCCATGACTGTTAGCAGAGTTTTGCTTTTAGTCCAGTGTGAAAAAGTATTTCACAGGCCTTAATGTGGCAGCACTGGCCTGGGCCATACAACTTGAGATTTAAGTAGTTCATATTCAGTGAAGCTATTTGTAAAGCCTAAGCCAAATCCCATTATCTTCACGTAGAAGTGCCTCCATGTAAATTGAGCATTCGAAGCTGTTGCCTCAAAAAGGACCTATAAGTGATCAATATAAATGATTATAGAACACTACCACAAAGAGGATTTTTGGTTCCAGCTTTGAGGTCAGTTCTTTATATCCAGAAAAACACAACGGCAGATGTTTTGGTAACACTTTCTGTGACGCCCCTGTCTATTATGCATTATAAACATACTTGTAATGCATTATAATCTGCATTTAGCACTGTATAATTATAGTTCTAACAACTCAAACATTAATGATGCTTCATAACTTTATTAATGGTCACTCACTGACTTTATAAACATACTTTTAATGCGTTATTATAATGCATTATATGGGATTATAAAAGTATTACATCTATGGGAAACAAGTCAGTATGAAGTATTATGATACTTGACCTGAGAAGTCATGATAAAATGTTTTATAATGTGTTGTGATTATTGTTATAAAGCATAATGAATATTTACAAGTGCTTATAACTTTAAATACACAGTGCTATAAGCAGATTATAATGCATTATAGTGTATGTTTGTAATATGCATTATAGACATGATAGAAAGTGTTGTTTTCACAGATTCGCTCCTCTTCTCTTTCGGAGTGTGTTAACCAGTAAACGCACCTGTTGTAGTGTTTGGTTAGGAGTTAAAAACACGGCCCGTGGCTCTATGGCTCGTTTGGAGAGCACTGCATTATGCAGTTTAATAACTGACCAATGTTCAGCTAAAAGGCCTCTACTCGTGATGCGCCATTGTTTATATTTCTGTCTTGGTTATGCAAAGTTTTACTCGGTGGTCATGCCAAATAGCTTATTTAGTATGCAGGAAAAGTAATGCTAGAGTACAGCAGTAGGTACACTCCAGTAAAGGCTTCCATACTTGTGCAAATGGTGGTCTAATATAGGAGTTTTGAAGTAACACTTTTCATTTGCGTTTGAAAAGTTTAAAACTCTCATAAGGCCAGAATTTATATGCAAGCCTCTGCTGGACTATATTGACTCCCCTTGTAAAATATTTTTAAAGTTGGCCATTTGTGCTTTAAAAAAAAAAAATCTCCTATTGGCATCTGCACAGAGGTTATTAAAAGTCGTCTCACGTCTACATCAGGTAAATCCACACTTAGAGGCATATCTGATGCACCTTGAATAAGCTGTCATTAGAGCTCATCCATGGAACGCTTGACATGTGCTAGTTTGGTTGAGAAATTGTTGGAGTTGTCAGAGGGGCTGAATAGTGTTGTGTACCGTTAGCTAAGTGGTTTAAGAAATTGGAGCGTTTGTCGGTTGGTATCTTTGTGGCCCTTTGACTAGAGAAAGGATTCACAATTTCTGCTCTAATATTTTGAAATGCAAAAGAGGTGAATACTTGTTTTCCACAAATTGGAATTGCTGTTTGAACAGATAGATTTTGAGAAGAGTAAAATGTAGAATTGGAAAGTGATTTTTTGGGCCAGATTTGAAATTTAACATTGCCCAGTGTCTATCATTATATAGCACTTAAAACTGTAAAGATGCAGTATAAAGAAAACAATTCACAGGGCAACAGATTCCTAGAATTGGTGACGAAAGAAAGAAGCTTTTTTTTTGCATTTCTTATGTTAGTTGGGGATTAAATGTGGTGTGCTGTAAAGTCAAGCCTAATGTAACTAATCTGATATGTATGCCACAGCACTTACTTGGTGATGTTTTGCCTCTTCCCTTTATATGCCACTCTTTGGTAGGTAATCCATATTGGATATAGTGATAATGAGAGCGGTCCTTAGAAGTGAAATGCAATTCAACTTACTTCCTGTATATTACAGACTACCGAAAAGAATAAGCTCCCACTGCATCCATTGTCACTTTACATTGAGAACTCCGTCCAAATAGAAATCATTCCTGCTGCTGGTGTTGGCAACTCAGAAACAGTAGCTATTAACCTCGCTTTTGACACACTCTTCAGCAAGAGAACTCCTGACGCCCATCTCTAGATACAGTGGCGTCATGACGACTAAATGCAGTAAACACCTTCCTCCCGTTGTACCTTTTTGAGATATTTAAATATGAATTCACTTGAAATCAAGCCGTCCTTACCAAGGATCCATTCCTAAGTTGGAGTGAAGTCAATAGAGATTGTTCATGTCAGGATTTTCTCTTGGCTATGAAGACATGACAGTTTTTCCCCTGTTCTATAGCTGCAGAGAACAGTATGGGGAACTTTGCTGCTGTACAACCTGCTGTGATTGTTAAGCAGGGGCAATGCTGTGTTCTTACTATTTTGTATTTTCACTTGGTTTCTATGTTGATACGTCCTATGTTCTATTTCTGATACTTAGTTTTATATGCATATACAGTATATATAAATATATATTACATATTTTTCTATATTTATGTATTTTACTATCCTGGGAGTGGTGTGATTAAGTAATCATTCTTAAGCAGTCAAATTATGTTGATGCTGACCTTTTACAGAAAAAGTTGTATTCACATTTACAATGAGAAAACTATTTTCATAACTTAAGTCTTCTTTATGAGTATTTATACCCCATGAATAAGTCTTCTCAGCACATTTATTGGACAGACCGTGACTAGGGTTACACACAGGCTGCAGCTAATTATCCGGAACAGCCAAGAACTTACCGATTCAAAACGAGGAAATGACATTCTGACAGCAGCTTCTCACCGTCAGTAAAGAGCACATTTATCTGTCATCTGACTTCATAACTTGTAAATCTGTTATAATATTGTTATAAACAATACAAATTCAAATGTAATTAAGTGAGAAGTTGGAAGTTAAACTATAAATGAAAAACGGAATTCAAAGGCAACACATTTTCATGACGTCTGTATCATATAGCCTGTAAATGTATGCCAAACAATTACTTTAGAAAATCAATGATCTCAAACGTTGTACATAATTCAACACAAGAGCACATTGGTCTGATGTGATCAGACTTTAAAATGCCTGATGTTGACCTAATGTTCAATTCTCAGTTGGGCCTTTCGGTCTCTATTAGTTTAAGGATAAACAAGGATATGTCTTTCAGAAAATGAGAAAATGTGCTCTTTTCTTAATTTTTTTTTTTTTTTTTTTTTTAAAAGTGTTAACCTGCACGTAATCCTAGTCAGTTGTTCTGGACACAGAGACAATATACTGTTGATGATGATGCCAATTGATTTTGTCGACAGTTTCAAATGATGATGGTAAGGCTTTTTGTAACCTTGAGGAAACCTTACCGGAAAATAATTCCAAAGCTGCTAAAGACTGTTCACCCAGACTTCTTTATGTTTTAAGCCACGAGTTAAGATTGAGTCAGAGGAATATATTGATACGTATAACATGTTTACAAAAGTCATTTTTCAGCATGTTATTTACAAGACAATGCTGCTTAAAGCGTTTTCTGACCAGCATTACAGTGACCTCTAGTGGTAAAGTTTCAAAATAAAATGCTGTAAAATTTGACAGTTTAATTTTAGCACATATTACTGTATTTGGATCATAGGTTGATTCTTCTAGGCAGCACACCTAAAAAATAATACTCATAGTATACATTTCTGTAGCGTGCCATAATAAAAGACAAACCTCTCTCCAGGTGAATTAAGTACTTTGTAGTTAATCTTACATCCAGTGCGACCCAGCAGAGGTCCATTCAAGCTCTAAAATACATGTTGCTCCGAGGCTATTTTACTACAGGCAAATATTTTCCAGACATGTAATTCATATTTTCTACAAGCCTTTTTTTTTTAAATTTTTTTTTTTTTGCTAAAATTAAAAACAGCCAGAATTATGGGTGAAAAGAGGTAAACACGACCGACCATGGATGTTTCCTTCTTCCTACAGTTGAAACGACTGCAGCTGGTTACACAGTACCAAGGAGCTGTAAAAAAAAAAAAAAAAAACTGCCATCGTGGTTATTTCAAATTTTTATATGAACCATAACAATGCAAATGTCCGTATGGAAATTAGGTTTCTTGTATATCTTGACTAGGTATTCAAGATTTATTTTATTTATTTCCATCCAAACATGTCACACACAAGCTTTGCCAGTCCTACAAGCTACAGTATTTAACTTTAGACATGTATAAAGTCAGTTTTAGTATTGTAGATTGAAGAGGTTTTAACTAGAAATTCAGGAAAAGCTCCATAATAGAAGGAATGGAGAATGTATATGGATGAGGGGGTTGTGGGTGAAATGGTTAATGTTAGTTCAACAACGGCGGCTTCTATGTTAAGTTTGTACTTTAGAGGTTAATGGATTTCATTGTTCTAGTCTCTTAGCATCATGTTGAAGCTAAATAAAGACAGTAATATAAGGCAGCATAAACTAAGTATGTACCCATCACAACGTGTCATTACTCTGCTCATATACAGTATATTTATTTCATTGAACCTTGTAATTTTATTAAAAAAAAAAAAAAAACACCTAAATTATTTTTACTTTACATTCATTTATTTACATGTTGTTTTCTCAATGAACTACCCTCATGTACAAATAAAGTCTGCATTTGTTTCTGCTCCAATTTAAAAGTATGGTAAATTATTCCTATCAATAGGTCTGCTGTGTCTGTTTTTGTACCATCAAATAAAGCTTTTTCCTCATAAAGAAGTGCAGATTCACTCGGTTCAAGTTACACAAGCAAAAACAATCGTTTAATTTTGTACGAGTGGCACACAAGTCAACTATTTCTTATCATTTCGAATATTACTTTGTAACCAACTATAAATTAATTTCTGCTTTCCCAGAGAGACAGCTATTCTTGGCACAAGAGGGTATGTAAATTAAAACAACCAATGACTTGATATACAAAAAACAAAAAAATAGTCTCCAATAATTAATGTACTTAGAAAGCTATGTCTCCCATGTGATAAACACAGATGACAATATTTCTACAGAAAAACAAAGTAGGAGAGGAAACTACTAAGTCTCCTAAAGCACACAGAATTTGGTTTGGTCCGACTACGCCTGAACTACACACATTAAATGCAATAAAAACCATAATCCAAACTTTTTCTTTTTACACAAATAGAACATATAAACACCACAATTTCCACCAATCAAATTCTGTGCATAATTCATAATCTCTGGAGCATGTAATTATAACAAGAACAGTGATGTGAACACGTCAAACATAAAAAAGGTTCTGCCAAAAACATTCACAATAGTGCAGAAGCTGCAAAAATATTTATTGTTAGAGTCTGTTGAATGGCTGTCTAGTTTAAAACTCTTTAGCATGCTGGGAAAATTAATGAGAAGAATACAACTCCCACTTTGTAGGAGACAGGTTTATCCAATTTGTCCATGCTACGGTAGATACAAAGGATTGCAAAGTGCCATAGTCTGCAGTTTGAAGTGCCTGCTCCAAAACGAATGAGTCTCTGAATAAATCTTTCCATTTGTCAGGAAACCATGCAGAGGAATGCTCAGCAAATACTTCAAACAAGCAGATGCGAGAGACGGTCCATAAAGTGTCATTCCCAGCCATCGCTGCCTTCCCTGCTTCCCTCCTGGAGTCACATATTAATCATCTCCTCTTTGAAAATGACATGAACCAGAGGGAACGCACTTCAGACGGCCAGAGAGTGAGCACTGACATAATGAGCGAAACAGGATCAGGATTACGGACGCTGCTCAACATCCAGCACCTTGAATTAAAGAAAATGCAAAGCTCCAGATGTCTCAGATACAGTAAAGGGGACACGTCATTTCTCTGTGATTATTACTGCCAAGATGAAGACGGGTCAGTTCTCCTGGTTATTGAGCTGTCAATTTTAAAAACTTCTATTAATTTCATCCTCCTCGCGGTGCTTAAATGATTCATTAAAAAAAAACAGGACAGAAGCAAGCAGTCCATCTTAAATACTGGGATAATGAAAATTAAACACCTGGATTCAATCCAGCTCTGTGGGATATGCGATACAGCCGTTTCCCCAGGGGGTCAGAGATAAGGCGGCAAGGACACAAAAAACAATCTTGCTGGAGAAATGCCTAGAACTCATCATCAGAGGTAATCAGCATGATTTTGTCAGACTTGCGCTTGTTGCCTGTGGCCACTTTTCCGTTAGCGCTGGGCTGGACCACCTCCTGTGTGGACTGCTGGGTGTACTGCTGATAGGCTGGTGAGAAGTTGTGGATGGCGTCCTGTACCATGTCTCCCGGGTTTATAGTCTCCTTCAGGCCGCTAGAGATGCTGTGCATAGGGGGGATGTTTTCTGTATATAGGAACAAGGACATTGGGAGCATAACGATTAGACAATCATGCATGTGACTGCAACATAAAAGACACTCAAAACAAAAGCTTTAAGCGTCCACAGATCTCAAGTCAAATTGAGAGAACTTTAGGAGCTACAACCTCAAATGCACAATACCTCAAATGCACAATACCTCAAATGCACAATACCTCAAATGCACAATACCTCAAATGCACAATACCTCAAATGCACAGTCTCCTTTTGTCTCGAGGAACAACCAGCTGATCAGAGGACCTCAGAGACCTGCTGCTGATGCAGGGCTGCTGTAGCTCTTTCATGAAGCATGCGCCTGACCACGCAAGGTTTTAAATGTGATCACAAGAATCTTGAACTGGATTATAAATTAGATTTTTGACCACTTGTAGGTCATTTAGGGAAACATTGCTAAAGCAGCTGAAATTGAATTGTAGAAATCAAGAAGGGAGAAAAATAAAAGTATGAAAAATGATGTCCAACTCAGCTGTGGACACAATGGACCTGTGTTTAGCAATGTTCCTCAGCTGGTAGAAGCAGGAGCGAACCAAAAAAATAACATGCTGGTTGAGAAACTAGTCAAGTCCTGGTCCATGGAAACACCTGGATTACAGAGGGCAGGTTTAAGAGAAGAGGATCCTCTTCGGGACAACGCCAGCTGGGGCAGAATTAAGAACTTCTGTTTTGTACAACAATGTTATGGAGCTTAAAGAAAATGTATATTTGAAAGTAAAAGTGGTAGCCGATCATCTAATTTAACCATGAGAAAGAAAGCCAATTACCGTATTTCCCAAAATGGGTAAATATTCCTTTAAAACCCTGAACCAAGGAGATCTATCTGATTATCATAATACATTTAAGGAGGGTGAATTTGAGGAAATTAAGAACTTGGAAAAAAAAATAAAGTTTTAAAAAGTTGCCTTTTCAGTACAGAATTTAATATGATTCTTGACCAAAAAAAGCTAGTTTTGAAAAAAGTTGCTGTTATTTCCTGGCATCCTACTGGTTTAATGATTTGTGACAGTGTACACAACTAACAAATGGTTATTTTCATTCATTTATTCCACTATCAAGAAATTATGAAATATCGCTTTTTATGTCCAACACTTTACACAACTTACAATCTTGCAGCAATCAGAAAATCCTCATATTCTAGAAGCCAGATGAACAAAAGGTTTTGCATTTAAGCTGCATGAATGACTTAATAGTGTGTCAAATTAATAATGACAATTTCTTATGCCTACTTATTTAATTAGTAGTTTAAACTCTCCACTGTGCGACATCATAGCTGTAATATTTGAAAAAAAAAAAAAAAAAGAAATCACTAAATAGGCACGATTTCTTTCTTTCATCATGGCTTTTTCACAGGCTGCAGACTATAAATGGACAGAACACAATTCAGTCAGAGCCACCGTCTTCACTGAAGGTCCCTTAGCACCCAGCTGTGAGCCAGGTTAAATTTACCTCAGAACTAAATGGGTGTTCAAGGAAAAAAAAAAAGAAAGAGCAGGAAGACATCCACAGCCTTCCGTTTCAGGGTCACTGACAGTGCTGTCTGGATTGGCTTATGGATGTGGCAAAGAGAAGGGCAAAGTGGGGATGGTGGGGAGGGGGGCACAGGGCAGTTAGGCACGGTCGGCTGAGTTTCTCCTTACTGCCTGCACCATCCACAGGGCTGAAGCAGAGGAATGGTAAACCAGAGGTGTGGCATCACACACGTTAACACCTAGATGTGCACCAGCAGATCTACAGTACTAGTGTTGTCAAAAAGTGCAGTTGTAGGAGGAGACAGGATGGCTGAAGCAATACAACAAAACATAAAAAAAAACGAAATAAAAAAAAAAAAGGAAAACTTTAATAATCAGCTGTCAAATATTGATGAATGAATATGAATAATGGATTTCTTTCCAAATGGGCAGGAAGAATGAGCGAGGATGAAAACCTATCATTTTATCCCATTAGTTTCTTTGGGTTTTCATCTTGATAAAAAAGGGTCATAATCGAGTTGGTACAGAAATGTTTCAATTGTAACACCACCTCCAGTACTTCTGCTTGTTAAGCAGCTCAAGGGAACATAGGGTTTCCTACAGTAAAGCAGGGGAAAAATGGCAAAATGATTGATATCGCCGCAGAAGGCTTTTCCCATGGCTTCCATTTGTCTTACATGAAAGCGGCAATGACGTCAAAGAGGTGCCGCTCCCTCCCTGCTAGTGACTGTACTGTGGCTTTTGAATTCCTCTTCATCTTCCTCTACATTGTTTTACTGGCAACTATCCTCTGAGCCACAAGTAACAATGTGTGCCCTTAGGCCGATGAAAGCTCCTGCCGACTTCCAACCTGACTGACAGACTGATTACGACAGCACTGCATTTAATTCAAGTAAACATGTAGACATTCCAGCTTGTCCATCAGTTAAAATAGAAAGATTTTTTATCTGAAATCTAACTAAAAAGTCAATCTGACTGGAATCAAATGCTGCAAAAGGGCACAGAGAAATGCAATTACTGTTACTGCTAACACTTTCAAGCCTGCGTCAGTCCTTATTCTGTGGGGGGAAAAGGTGAATTGGCCTCGGAACATGTCAACATATTTTTAACGGGAGGACAAGAGGTATTGATGTACAGCTCACCTGGCACTTCATTTTTTTTCTCCTGGTAGACGGTGCAGGTGAAGGCATATCGGAGGGCAATAGCAGCAAAGAACATTTCGATGCAGATGATAAAGTTCTGCCAGCCTGCCGCCACGGTGCCGGCGCCGACCTCTTGTCCATCGATGAAGAGCGCGTTGGGTATGACACCCCAGCGCTCCAGGATGGCAAGGACCATTCCTACAAAGCAGCAACACTTTTATCAGCAATTTATACGATTATGTACCAGTTCCAATACCAGAAAAGTAGAAGGGTGAGCTTACCTTGCCAGAAGGATAAGAAGATGACAGATTTGATTGTGAGGAATTTTAGCACTGGTTCATACGGCCTGAGCAGGTCACTTGTGGCGAAGAAAAAGAGAAAGAGAGCGTAGAGAGCCAGGCTGACCGAGAAGTTGTAGATGATTGTGATGTATAGGTATCCGCCATTTATGCTGCGCAAAAAAACAGAGTAGGAAAAGACCCATAATTACAAATTTGGAAAATTGACAAACCATATGACATTTTCCCATCTGTGGTCAGCCTGTGTACAGCGAATCACCTACGTTTTTTGACAGCAACGATTTATTCATGTTTTGAATCCATTTATTACTTTGGTCTGAATGAAAAAGGACTGGCAGCCTAAATTTGATGAAATTTTCAGACATATTGCAAGAACAGCTGGAAACGCAGCCTTTTTGTCCTCTTATTTGAAGCAGTTAATAAAGCCTGTTTGCACAGGTCCTTCTTATTTCAGGATGCATTTGATAAACAGGCAGACTTGTCTATATTTCATTGTCAGGCTGCCTTTCTACCCTCTTTGCATTCAAGAGAGCCACTCTGAGGCCTCAGCTGTGACTACACTAATTACTCCCACCCAGTATAGAGCGCATGGTTGGCTGAAAGCATACAAGTAAACAATCTGTGAATCATCATGGTCTTGCTACAGAGTTTAAGAGAAAGACATGAAAAAAAGCAAAAAAACTTCTGCCTGCTAATTTTGCTGTTGAAGTATATAGAGCAATAAGCAGGAAGAATTTAATCACGTCTATCTTTTAGCTCGACAACAAGAGGATAATGATCGAATGCTGATTGGAAACGTCTGTCACAAGACCTTGTTCAACTTTGTGCATTTCCTGAGTAGTTTAGAAAGTGTCGTCACAGCTGAATCTTCAGAACGAGACACCGAGCTGAGAGGCGGAGAAGAGCACCTGAAAATATGTCTAAAAAGAGTTTATGGGCCGCAGATCTTATAGCTTTTGATTACACACTAAAGACAATTTTATTAAATGTATTACTCTCTCCACATTCAGTTGAGACACTTAATTGGCTCATCTGGTATGACTGGAAATACCCTAAAATGAAGTTTGTCAGTCTGCAATTTCCCCCGTCTTTGTATAAAATCCACAGTAATAGTATGACATGAATACAATAATCAATACATCTCCCTTAAAATACTGTGCTCCACTGAGTGAAACATACAATAAGAATTAAGTGTCTTCACTTCAGGACACTTATTACATTTGAGGAAAACTTATAAAAAGAAATATAAATTCTTTACTTCACAATAATTAAATAAAAATTTGAATTATTTGCAATACCCAAAAGGATGCGATAATGGCGGTAACATAACTGGGACAACATGCAGTAAAAGTACCCACACACTCTCACAGGAAAGTTTGAACCCAACTCTTTCTGCCTTTAAATTCTAAACATCTTCATTGAACCAACTGTGAGGAGGTGATATAATTATCTCCATTTGCAAATTATTTCCATGTTCACATAAACAACAAACTAGCCTGCTGGCAATGACATGGTATGCGTAAAATACATAAAGAATGAAATGGAAAGAGAGGTGCTTGCTCACTTAAAATCTCCATCATGATATTTGCCAAAGGCCTGCAGGATGATGGTAATGACTGCCATGATGGGTTTGACAACGCAGAACTGGAGAGTCGCCTGGAGAACACATTACAATTCAGAATGAGACAGAAAAACAAGCAAGGACACCATGAAGGTGGAGGAGGATGAAGGAGGACGTCAGCATCTGTTTGTACATCTAATTACCTGGTAAAAGATCCGTTACTGCTCACTGACAACAAGCAAAGCTCACTAATAAACCAGTTACATCTTGTTTGTTTATTCCATACAAAAAAAACAAAGCGTAAGAAAAGTCAATGTGGCGTTTTACAGGCAGGTTATGTGTTCGACTGTTTCTTGGCCAAGAAAAGGTCTGGCACATAACCCCTCGTAAAACAGTGAATTGACATTCTTAAGCGTCGGTTTCTGGTAGAGGTTAAACAAACACGATGTAGTTAAAAGCTACACTTTTAATAAATAAATAAATAAATAAATAAAGTGGTTGCTTTGTTGAGTATTGAAGCCTGAACCAACCAATTTGACAGAGGCTACTCTAAACTCCCATCATCGCTGCAGCACTTGAAAGCAACAGACCAGCAGTGTTCAACTTGATTAGCCAGAGGGAGGCTTTTTTTAGAACGGCCAGAGTGGGTGGTGGGATCGACATCAATAACCATTTAGATTACAGATTTGCTTTGAGAATATTCAGAATGACAAGGTGGCACTAGAACAGGCAGAGGGAAAGCAAAGACTGTCAGTACTAAAAGCTTTAAAGCAAATCCTTTTTGCATGATACTTCCTGACATGCTTGATATTCAAAACACAATGCAGGTTCATAAAACTAGTGGATTAAAAGTCAACCAGGATTTCTGCTTCAAATTAATTTAGTTAGTAACTGCATCCATACATACAGACTCTATACAAACCAAGTAATACACCTTAATACTAAGCTACGTGTGTGTGTGTCAGTGTACACTGCACGATAAAATGTAAGATAAGAGTATGGGTTAACTAACTCCACATACTTGAATAACAGCTTCAGTGCAAACTGGTGCATGAAAGGGTTATGTGAATTTAGGATAAGGTGCACATTTGTTATAGTGACCAGATTTTACTTTTCCTATGTTTTTGTAAGCAACCTGCTGGCGTTTCCCATAACAATACTTAATAATGGAGAATTCACAGCTTGAACTGACACGAAGCATTTTCTTTCCGTTGTCATTTTTATCACTTCAGAGTTCAATAGTTCACTTATCGACAGAACTCTGTTTTAAATTTCTCCTGAGCCCTATTAAAACAGCAACACCTCTCTACTTTGTGTATTTCAATATAGACGCTCAAAGCTGATCTTTCTGAATTGATAACAGTTTAATTAACTAATCTATGTAATGGACCACAAAGCCATTGTTTTTATTGTCATGTTGCCGCACACTCTTCCCCCAGCCTCTGTGCTGCGGTCTAGTCTTGCTTCTTTACCTTCTGCAAGGTAAGTCCATCAAGCTTTTCTGATAAAACCTCTGGCTGACATTAGGGCTGCCCAATTAATCGAATATTAATAGCAATATACGAATAGGATTTTGACTTTCCACAATTAAATGAACATGATCGAGTTCAATATTGACGTTTAAAATATGTGCTCTGCTCATAGAAATCTTTTCTGAATGTTGCAGCTGCAGAGTAATATTCAACAGAGCGCAGATGGGCAAAACATGAATGCGCACTGACTGCAGATGAACAAGAACTTTATTTGTTTAAGTCTTATTTTGATGCAAATATTTGTTTATGAGCAGGAATAATGCAACGTGAAAGTGAAAGCAGTGCTCTTTTGATATCATTTGGAGTAAAACATTTTGGTACAGTTTTATTTTGCTTCTAAGAGATGCTCTGTGAATAAGGACCGGTCTTATTTAGATGCACAGATTTGTAGGAATGTAGCACATAAAGTGAAAACAGCGCTTAATTGCGAAAGTGCAATTAAAATATTTTGTCTTGAGCACACTGTTTTTTTCCCAAAGTGACAACACTATGTGATCAATATAATGGATTGCTTTAGTAATCCAGTAAGAATACATTTCTATATCTGACAGGCAGTTTATCATTACTTTGAATGCAGTTAGTCACTCACGTGATGAGAGTTGACCTGCAAACCAGAATATAATATTTTCTTGATTCGGAAATGTTCAATATATTGATTTCCGAATTTCATGAATGTGAATGAGGTTGACCCATTTTAAAAGCAGAATAATTCAGTACTAAGTCCTTGCTCGAGACCAACACACTTTCACTGCACTGAAACCCAGACAAGTCCAACAAAACTGATGGGTGTTTTTGCACAATGTCTTTTAACTAAGATTCCTTTCAGATACGTCACCAGAACTTGCACGGTTTTGCTTAACACTTCACATCCGACTGCTGTGAAGGCTCATCACTAGACGCTTATTTAAAAAAAATTTAATAAAAAAAAAGTATATATATATCCGTAATGTATTTTGTTTTGAAGACATAACTCTCAGTTCCAATTTTCATCAAGGTTAGACTGGGAGCTTGTGCAGCATCCCAAGACACTGAGAGGGAGCGCTGCGCTGACAGCTCATATCATCTTTTTCTGTTTATTATCAAGCTGCTTTCACCTAGCCTCAATTGCTTTCGTCTCCCTCTTTTTTAACCAGGCAATGTTATCCTCTGAAAAGCACACAGCCAATTATAACAGCTGTCATTTTTAAGCAGTCAGGAGATCTGGGCAGAATGGTGATTTACAGCGCAGTATCTTTTGTTTTTCCAAGACAATTTGATGTATTCTTCTTTTTCAATGTGTGAAAATGAATTTCAGTGGTGAAAAGGAGCATCTCTATTGATAAGCGGATGATTAAAGCTCACCTGTTTGCAGAATCTTAAAAAGCCGATAGAGTAGCTTATTCCACCGAGGCAGCAGGTACCGTACAGACAACTTGACCTGTGTAGACAACAGGGAATGATGAGCTATTTATTCACAACAACACAAACATCATATATTTAGCATCTGATAACAAAAGCAAGTTATGCATCGAGTAACATGTAGAATAAAAAAAAAACAGATGCACTGCAATACAACAACCATACATTAAACATTAGATTGTTTAAATGTCAGTTTTTGTTGACATTAAAGCTAAAAACTAATAGTTGATTAACCGATCAATCAAATCAGCAGAAAATTAATTAACCATTTTCATAATTGATTATTAATTGATGATCGCTTGAGTAACTTTTCAAAACAAAATATCAAGGATTTGCCATATTTTCTCAGTTTTATGCAACTGTAAACTGAATAGCTTTGGATTTTTGACAGATTGATGGACAACACAAGACATTTCAAGATGTCCCCTTGGGCTATGATGGGCATTTTTAGATCAATCAACAACAAAAAAAATCTGCAGATCATTCGATAATGCAAATTGTTGGTTGCAGCCCTAGTTGACATTACTGCTTTAGTTGGTTCCATGTGGACCTGAGTTCTAATTTACAGTTTCATGGTGGTGCTATAATTGACTGTATTGTATTGAAGGATGTTCCTATTATTTTGACCACATCATTTACTCATATGTAGGAGCAAAAATCTGAAAAACACAAACGACTAATTAAATGTATAGGGTTAAAAATAACCAACGACAAACAAATTGAGATTGTATAGTTGATGCAAAGATGCCTACATGACCCAAATCCCAATTGGGAGTTATTTAGAGCTTTATTAAAAAGCAATCATGTAAACTGAAGCAGCTTACACCATAATGTGTGCAGTTATTGCACCTAAAATTTAATTTTGATTTATTTGTAATTGGAAATACCGGTATTTGTAGCATTAATACATAGGAACTGGACAAAATAAGGTAGATTAGAATCTTCTTGAAGAATCTCTGGTTTCAGTGTTTGTCAGTACCATCTTTGTGTATTGTAATATTACTCTAAAGCAGCAATGTTGTGTTTAGGAGGCAGTTTATGGTGTGGCGAGAGGTATTCAATAAATAAACTGGTGAGAAAGACTGGTTCTGCTGTAGGACTGAGCCTGGAGGCCGCAGAGAGGAAGATTAGCTCTAAACTCAGCCTCGCCCTGAAACTAACGCCTGCTTCGTGGAACCTGTTGCTTTATTTCAGTGGTCCTGTTAACGGATTAGAGCAGCCGCTTCTAGAGCGTCAAGCTCTTGGTAAGCCGAGTTCACAGCAAAAACAGATAGTGAATTTTTGACAGTATATTGACATCATACCAACAACATTACTACAGTTTCAACGTATACACATCTGTATAATATGTCAGACATGAAAAAAGTAAATAATTATTTTTTACTCAACACTTCCTCTCTCCATTTCAAAATAAAAGCCCTCTAGAGCTTTCATGTGGACAGAATAAAAGATTTTATTCTGAAAAATTAGCAGGACAGTGTTAGGGAAAATACAGTGACTTGCACAGCTCCATTAATTGATAGAGTACCGGCTTTTAATTGTGGAGTATTAATATCATTTACAAATGAGCACAGGCTTCTTAACAGACAAACTCAATGTAGAAAGAGAAGGCCGGCAGTGGTAGCGGCGCTGCAGAAATGCCGTCTGTGTGGACACTACACACGTTATGGACGCAGCAGTTCAGCACAGGCAGAGTGGCCCGGGCGCATTGTCTATACGTCTGATTATTTTAATTGTAGATAGGTTACTGATACACAAACACTCAAACGCATCGTCATCACTTGCAAATGAGAGCATAGATTTTAAGTCAAATTGAATTTGGGAAACAAATTGGGATTTCCCTGCAGAGGGAAAGTAGTCCCAAGTATTTGTTGCTCTCTGTGTTGATTCCCACAGACCCTGTTAACATCTGGCGTGTATTATTTAAGCAGTTCACCCTTAATCTAGTTTATTAATGAAACATGACATGTTAAACTGAATCTAATATCGATGTGCAATATTAATTAAAATAGGAGTAAGATTAATGTGCTACTAAAAGAGCCATGACCACGTTTCTAACATAATAACACAACTAAATTGGGAGCATGGTAGTTTCATATATACACAAACTATGTGATCTAATTATCTGCCATGTGGCTGATTAAAACATACCCAACTTGAACATGCTGCGATATTATCCACAATATTTATGTCGATGGAAATTCTAAAAGGACATGTAACAGCAAGGCAGTGCAGTCTGAAAAAGATGTTGAATTTATGCCTCATCTCCAGTGGCTGGTGTTGAGCAATGGCACCATTTATCAGGGCTCAACATTAGTGTCTCCTCTGTCTTAAGAACCTGGCAAAGAGCTGCTGCCCTGTGGCTGAGTCAGCCATAAAAGACAGACCGTCTAAGGCTGCTCAAAAGCTCTGAGATAAAGGATAAGTGTCACAGATTAACAACGGAGTTGTTTACTGCCTACTCTTGCTCTGTGGTGTTCAAACTAAATGCTAATTCAAGGGCAGCAAGATGCACCTCGCACATTTGGGATCGTGAACGTTAGGATAAACCAGATCATAGTTTGCCCCAGTCGAGCTAAAGATAAAAGGGCAATACTTCTGTCAATTTACATTTGAAAAATCTTGAACCAGTACCAAACCAAACCGGTATGTGCACGTATGCCACAACTGAAAGGAGAATTGTATGAGAGCACTCACTGAATGGGCTTCCCCCGGATCTCTGACATGATTGCACTCTCTCCTCCCAGATACTCGAAGGACAGGCTCAGGAAATTGTAAATGACAAATGCTGTAACAGAAAGAAAAGGTGTTACTTCTTAAAACCTTGTACCATGGCATGATTTTAACTGTAGAATAATTTCTCATCACCTTCGAGTACACCCGATTTAAAAAGGTCAAATCATTTTAGAGGAGCAAAACTTCCCCATGATAAAAAAAATAATTAGTGCTACATTTTGGAACAATAAATGTTTCAGTCCTTACATTAAGAAGCTTCCAAGGGTTCTGTGTCTTGGAAATCCCTTCCTAATCCTTTGTTGCTATTTAAGGAGGGATTAAATGAAGCTAATGCAGATGGTGTCCAGTCAAGAGAAGGTTCATTATGTTTTAGCCGTAGCTGCTGGTTCAGTCTCCCTGCTTTCTGATGCACTGCACTATCAATCAGCCACAAAATTGGCCTGCAAACTGGAAACTAATCTCCTGAATAATGTATTTCCTACTTTTCCCCCATTCTCAAATTACTTGTAATCCATTTTGCATATTATGATTCACCTTTGCCATGGCCAAGTGACTTGGTCCTAAAACTTACAATACAAATACACAATTACAGTTGCAATGCAAAAAAAAGGCATTGCAACTGAGAACAGGGTTTATATAATATGAAAAAAATAAATAAATAAAAAGATCCCATCTTAAAAAAAGTACACTGTAGTTTATTTCTTTCATTAGCAAACACTAAAACCAGTGCACCAAAAAAAAAATGCTCCTAAAATTACTCCTCCTAGAAAGGAAACACCTCAAATAATGAGGTCTACACACATAAGAACAATGACTGGTGTAGAAACTAGTTTGGTCAGTTTCTTGTCTTTCCTTTGCTGGCAGCCATGTAAAGGCAGGTCAAACAGAGTTAAAATGGAGTGCTTGTGACACTTACCTTCGTAGCAGTCTCGGACAGAATCAAAGTAGACATAGTACTGGTCGTTGCTGATGAAGAGCAGACTGAGCCAAGAATCAAAGGAATAAACTGGCACAATAAACAGGATGCGGATGATGTAGCGCTGCTCATTGGGCACAGTGTAGGATTGCAGGTGTGTAAAGATCTACAAAGAAAATACATAAACAAGCATATGAAAAACATTAGAAACAAGAAAATGCTAATTCCCTGATCAGATTCATAGAAATGAGTTATGAATTAAACAACTAGGAAACTTAGTTTCTAATCAAGATGTAGGAAATTAAAATAGAAAATGATATACATTGTTGCCAACAATAGGGCTGCAACTAACGATTATTCTCATTATTAATTAATCTGTAGATTATTTTCTAAAATGTCAGAAAATTTCCATCCCAGTTTCTCAAAGTCCAAGGTAATGTCTTTAAATGTATTGTTTTGTTGGTGCAAAACCCAAAGATATTTATTTTTATTATGATTCAAAAACAAAGAAAAGCTAAATCTCCATATTAGAGAGGCTGAAAACACCATGTTCTGCCATGTTTGGATGAACGATAAATTGAATATCAAAATAGATGGCAATTCTTTTTCTGTCGACAAACGGCTGCAGCTCCAGCCAACAATGTTTCCGATGCTGTGGCTTCAGCATTGACTGAAGCCACATGACACGTCAATCACAATCAAATCTCCCTTAACCTGGGTGATATTACTTATAGCTTCATTTTTTATCTTGCACTGATTGATCTGTCCATGTACAGATCCGTCACTATGAAACACAGCAGCAAGGTAGACTAGAATAAAGAGAGATCATCCAACTCCCATTTTAATGACCTTCCAAAACACTCCAGCTTTAAAGTTACTGGCCACACCGTCCTTACATTGTACTGCTTTATCTTCAGACACAGGAGCTGACAATATGATTAGTAAATACACTTTTTTGACTGAGCTGTTAAAGGGTCTTAACCTTTACTCATCCCCGGTAAGAAGGTAACGTGGTGCAGCTGATAACATTTATGACAATAAAACACACAGCATATGGCAGACTATCTGATAATCATTCTTTTCAGTGACCTTTAGTTTCATATTTATGGCTTAGTTTTTAGACATGCCAAAATCAACACCTGATATAACAGTTTAACACACATGAGCCATATTCAAAGGATGAATTACATTTTTGAATCCCTAATGAAATGTCCAATTTGCGAGGCAAGTGTTGGTTTATCCAATCTAATGTCAAGCAAACACAGCACTTTCTGATGTGCAGGTCAGTAGAGGGAGATATGTTTTCAACAGTGTAATTAAAGTACAGGTACACTGCCCTCTCAGGTAATGCTGGCAGATTGCTGCAGGTTGGCTAATCTCACCAATGTTTACAAATCAAAAACAAATCTGTTGCAACG
This sequence comes from Bovichtus variegatus, assembly GCA_943593645.1. Taxonomy (NCBI): domain Eukaryota; kingdom Metazoa; phylum Chordata; class Actinopteri; order Perciformes; family Bovichtidae; genus Bovichtus; species Bovichtus variegatus. The sequence continues at coordinate 9,883,821 of CALSCE010010635.1, read as the reverse complement.
TAAAGGCGTGGGCAAACTGACAACCTGGAAACCAGGTGGAATACAAATACATCAATAGTTCATAATATTGCTAATTTAATTCATTCTCAAATAAATTAACTTGCATCTGACTAATACACATAGGATCTCTCCAGCTAAACAATTAGCATATTAAATTGGAAAATATGTCAAATTGTTTCTCCAGTATTATTTTCCCTGACTGCAGTCATGCAGAAAGAGCTCTTAAAATGTAGCGCTTATTACAGCCCAAAGCTTATTAGGGAATATTATTGTGAAGCCACAGATCGTTTTCTAGTAATGACTGATGACTCATTTTTAATAAAGAGACCATTTTAATAAATGTATAACCAACCAAAACATTTTCTCAGTCAAACAAAATGCACATCATGACCCATTAGTTAACTAATTGAGTACGAGGGTCAAGCCATTTCGCATTGCTGACTAATACAAAGAAAACATCACCATCATATCCATGTGCAACCTCAGACAACCAGCATTGCTGAAAAATGACTTAATTAATTGATTAGTATACTGACAGAAAGATAACTATTCTATCAATCGATTCCTCATATAATTAATTGTTCAAGCAAAATAGGCCAACATTCTCTGGTTTCTCCAAAGTGATGATTTCCTGCTTTTCTTTGTATTATATAATTGCACACTGGATATTTTTAAGTTGACAGAAAGCTGAAAACCTGAAACTTTTGGAAGCTGCCCCCATTTTATTATTATAACCACATACAGTAGTTTAAAAGGTGACAGCCAACTCATTATCGATGAATCTGCAGATATTTTTCTCGATTAATCAGTTCGTCTATGAAATGTTAGATATAGTGAAAGGTGCCCGCTATACTTTCCCAAAGTCCAGGAGGACGTTTTAAATGTGCTTGTTTTATTGGAAAGAAGAGTTTAAAACCCCAAACATTTTCAGTTTACAGACATGACAAGGAAATGCAGCAAATCCTCACATTGGCGAAGCTTTAACCAGCAATTGTTTTGCTTGAAAAATGACTAAAAACAGTAATTGATTATCAAAACTAGTGGCAGATTACTCGTTAGCCACTAATCGATTAATGGTTGCAGCTCTACGGTTGTGTCACTCATTCTCGGGCTCACTCTCTGAATAATATTTTATTGACATTATTTATATTTTATTCAATGTAGCATTACTGGGTCTAAAGATTTTTTAAAATTTTATTCTAAAAACCTCCACTTGTAGGACCAAGCTAAACAACACCCAGAGTCTCGCTCTGCACGACACATTCAGCTTGATTAAATGCCCATTAGAGGCTGCACATTAAAGCCTGATTACTGGGAGGGTGGGGGTGTGATGCATTTGGCCATCTCTCCATGTGAAGTGAAGCAGACTGTAGACTGATGTCCTCCATTTGCCTGAAAAGCCAGAAAGTCCTACGTCCTTCCTGACTCCGTAATGCTGCTGACCTGACAGTAATGCATAGTTGTATGCTGCTGAAGTAAAGCTTAGACTTATTCCTGCAATTACTGCCCTGGCAGTAGAGTTAGGGGAACCACCATTTTTTAAAACATGCATAACCTAAAAGAGAAGTGAGTGTTGGTATTGTAACTAAAGGAGTGGGCTATGTGCGACGCATGACGCAGCCACACAGCCCACGATAAATTGAATCTCAAATGCTTCCCACTGCAAAGGGACCAATAAGCCCACGAAGAAAAGTGAGCCACACTCCACCGACTACCAGCTCGAAAAGCATCGGCGACTTAACAGCAAAGAGGATCTAAGGTCATCGTCTTCCTGTGTTTAGTATTCAGAATGTGAGTTTAGGAGTCTATAGCAATCCTCTGGAGCCAAGTCAGATGAAACACCACCAGCATTGCAACACTAGTCCTGCAGACCATTTTATTCTCCCCCAGTGACAGAGAGGATGGCTGTTGCCATCCTGCGCCATCTCCCTGCGGTACACTTGCTATTTATTTGTTCAATTAAAATGTCTTGTGGCAAGTGTTTGGCCAAACAAGTACTATATTAAAAAGATAGAAACCAATTTGCTGGATATTGAGTCACAAATCCCTAAACAGGGATTGTTTTCATACTCACAGGATGCAACATGATGACGCTTTGCGAGGATGATATATAGCTTATAAAAAAAAAAAAAAAAAAAAAAAAAAAAAAAAAGGTACCAAAACAATATCAACTTGTGTGTGCGTGTGTTTACATAAATATGATCGTATGACGTCCAGCCTGAGGATGTCAGATGGAAGCATATTCAATACAAGGGACATATAGTCATCGACTAAAACTGGGAACTATTACAGCTGTACAACATTAAAGCCACAGCGAACAAGAAAACACCCTCATTCTTAATAACGCCATAAATGTTATCTCAATATCAATTGATTTCCCTGCTGATAATACACTGCACCCTACCGCATTCTCTCCGAATGATGAAACCATAATGATAAGCTATCATCAGCGCACAGTGGGTAACTTACGCACACAAGAGGAAACACTCATTTACAGCAGCTTTGAAATGGTTTCTGGGTAAAGGTGGTCGGTGTTCAGCCATTTATTCGTCCAAACATCTTTCCCCTCCACATAAATAAAGCTTGCTGTGGTTTTATTGTCCTTTTAAATAAAATCAGCTCAAGAACGTCCATCCATTTTAATTTGATAGTCACTGTCAACTATAAAGTAAAGCAAAAACATTCCCACAATGCAGCGAGACAGTGCAAGCACAAAGTAGAAGGAATAACTCCTGCCTGGAATACTTTATGACCAGATAAGATACAGTGAAAGTCCGAGTATGAAAATAAGTGATGTGAGCTGCCGAGACACTGAGTTCACAAAATTGTTCGGTAAGGTAGGATAATAATCCTTTATGGATATAATAATTTGTTTCCATCCTCTGGCAAGGGAGGTGCAATGTGTCACTCTGCAACCATCTGAGATTACACAAACACATGACGGAGTGCGCAACACTTTGAAGCTGCATTACTCATTAGTGTTGTGTGTTGCAGTGATTTAAGCTTCTTCAAGCAGGGGTATTTAGAAATATTCTTGCGTCAGACTAGTGAAATAAAACCAACTCACCTGGTGGCATGTTATGAGCAAGGCAGACCAGACAAATATCCCAGAGAGGGCCTGAGCAGCCACCGTGTTTAAAAACATCTGGTCTTCTATGATTGAGCCGTTGCTTGTTCGAATAATTGTCATATTGGAGATGTCCGACTTGTCTGGGAGGATTAGTGCATCCAGGTGAACAATAGAATTATTTTCAGTTGATGAATCCATGTCTTCTAAAGAAATGTTCATCTGAAAACAGAACACAGACACAGACACACAGACAGACACACACACACACACAGTCAGTCAGTGAAGGGCTTACAGGTAACATGGAGGAAGCCCTCTGTGGGTTTCACTTAATAATGCCTAATTAATTCATGCGACCTGCTGTGAACACAACAAAAACTAGATTTGTAATATTACACTAAACAAATTATAATTTGAAATATACCAGGTGAAATGGAAGTGAAAGACTGTCCTACTTTTATTTGAATGATCTTTATCTTTACCGACAAACAGCTCACCTCAGGCAGGAAGCAGCTTTATTCCGTTTAGTCGACACTGTCCACAAAGCCACTGTTATAGGATCAACATGGAGAATACAATCGCTTTTCAAAAATAGCCAACAGAGCTATTTTACTGCCATTTACAAGCGGTCCGTCGACTTTATCATCGGCAGGTTCAACAGACGGGACTTCCTTGTTTGAGACAGGTGCCTGACCGAGGTCGAAGTCTACACAGGCGGCGAGCAAGAACTCAAACAAAAGGTGAAACAGAAAAATCACAAACGCTGCGCTGGCCTGAAGCGTTGACTCTGTGAAACCAGTGGCACAAGTCCGACTTTCAGTGCAAACGAAGAGTATTTGAATGTATCCTTGAGCGGCGACTGAGAGCAGCAGCAGAGATAAACAGGTTGGGCACAGGTGAACGGGTCACGTGTCCACAGCTTCACGTGCGTCGTCACCACGTTGACTTTATCCCGGAAAGATTACGCGTTTAGCGAGAAAGACTGAACAAGAAAGTAGAACTCGTTTGATTTTTGTATTCCCATATTGTATTACATTCTGAAAAGACCTTGGAAATTATTTATGGTGCAAAACTGCGCATGCAATTATTATTGAAGGTAAACATATGATTGATATATTGATTGTGATAATAGCAGTTTGTGTTCTATTGTCAATCTTTTTTTATCTCAAAGAAAAAAATTATATTATATAAAGCTACATTTCTTAACTCAACCACATATTTTAAATTGTGTACTGTTATGTTTTTATGTTTTATATTGATTATGCATATGTTGTGTCACATTGTAAACTCATTGTCAATATTTGACACAAATAAAGTTGGGGGGGGGGTTAGATTTTAGCCAAAGGTACAGTGAGAATAACATTAAAAAATTGCATATCTAATAATTTATTACCATTTATTTACATATATTGGCTACTGCAATCCAATACAACTAATCTCAAACTCCGAAATAATAGAAAATCTATCCAACGCAGAATACAAGATTCATAATTGGTATATTTATTCAGGTTATACTGTATATCCATGCTTTAATGCCTTGATGTTACAACAACAAATGAGACTTTATCCTTATCATAATCACAGAAATGCTTCAAAAGGACTCCCACATATTACAAATTAATTGTATTTATAATAATAGTGCAACTCATTGCTCAGTGCTTTTTTTTTTGGCATAATCTGCAGTAAAAAATAAACTGCTAGTGCAGAATGCATTTCTTAGAAATGTGTTGAAAATTACTCTAAATGACTGTTTAACCGCAATTTCACCAGTGTAACACAGCTATAATTGATAAAGTAGATTACAAAGACCGATCTTTCAGTTTGATGGGAATATTTGTAATGTTTAAAATATTTATCCAGTGCCTTAACTATCCTTCACTTGGGCTGAGATGACGCAGCAACATTTGTTTCAAAGAAAAATAAGGAGAGTTTTAGAAGTGCCATGTTTTATTTCTAAATTCTGTTTATAAAACAATTTAAATATTTGCATTCGAAAATACAAATATAACAAACAGTTTGAAGTATAACAAATTCAAAACAAACAAAAACAGTAAGGTCAATACTATTTCATACAGTTATGAAACTGGAGCTATTGGCTGTCATTTTGCAAACTATAACTTTTTTTGAGAGCACTGTGGCTTGCAGAATATCGTTCTTTTACAACCAGATAAACTTTAAATTATGTTTTTCAAAAGACATTCTTCACTGTCTCCACAAATAAAAAAGATCAGTCAGTGAAATTGGATTTATACATTTCTGTCTTGGAGCACAAGCTTCAGTGTTTGTTTGTTTTAGTAAATCACAGATTGGCATTTAGTAAACCGTAAAATCCTTTCAGTTTAAAAAGACAAAGAAGAAAAATGAGACATTGGGGACATCCAGAAGGCCTGTCTTTCACCTAGTCTTCAAGCGTCATGTCCATTATGTTGACTTCCTACCAGACTTGACAACTTTTGATGATCTCTTTCATTTGTTTAATTGCATCTATGGAGGAATCCTTGAGTGCCAGGCCCAGTAAAACAGGCCTGTTGCCAGCTTCTTGTGACACAAAGGTGGCCAGGTTTTTGGCACAGACATGCGTCAGTGGCTGAAAAGAGAAACACATATCAGGCGTTAGATTATTACACACAGAAATACTGCAATGTAACGTCTTTATGTCAGAAGAAAACAAATGATCGACTACTACAATCAAAGGCCGTGAAACCACACTAATAGGTGATGAAATTATGCCTGTAGCACTTTCCACTTTCCTCACAAGCACATCTTTCCCTTCACTCTATGTTTGATATTATGTAGATCAATAATCTTCTTTTCTATTTAACACACAAACCAAGTTTTCAGCCTTTATAAAAGTGTTTTTTTTTTTTTTTTTTAAGTGTATTGCAAATAATGTATCCATATCTTCAAACACTGAGGTTTTATTTGTAGCTATCAACTCACTTTCCAAACCATTTCACACTGTGAACAAGTTGGCCAGAAAAAAAAAAGACCTCACCTTTCCAATAACATTGCGTGCTCTTGCCATCACATATGTGGTAAATAGTTATAACTTGCCTTTACTGCCATGCTGCATTATCGATTGGGCTATATTCCCACACACCATGAGAAAAGTAATTTATTTTTGTGAAGTTCCCCCAAAGTACGAAGCGTTTGCGCATCTTACAATATGACTGACAATATGATTATATTTTCCCTGATGTGGTTTTAGCAGTTTATGTGGCTGCTGTGTAATTCAGTAAACTTGGCAATAACAGAGATGAAGACTGGGCTGTTGACATAATGTTTAAATTCATGACATAACAGTATTGAATCATGGTCATTCATTGGGTCTGTGTGACTGTGCTTAAACACTGCATCCCTCCCTGGCTCTAAAACCACACACTTTACAAGGAGAGTATTGTCTTTTTTTCTTTTCTTGTGCAAACTTTAACAGACCATTGAACTCATCTAATTTCTCCCCATCCACCGTAGCAATTCAGAACCAATCGTATCTGCCCTTACACTGCATGAAATGAGTTTCCCTGTGTTGCAACAAGTGTCTCTGATGTCCTGTGAACAAGTCTATAACGCACTGATACAATACTAATCTGAACAATTTTATCCAGCGTACCTCTTCTTTGCCCAGCAGTACTTTGGTCGAGAGCGTTGGGGTGCTGATATCATTCGATTTGGAGTCAGGTGTGACGGATATCAATGTCCCTATTTTTCCGTACTGAGTGAGAACTATGAATATGTAATTGCTGAATTCTGTACAGACGACTTGTGTTGAAATTCCATTGACTTCTTTTTTTATCTGTCTCGATTTGATGACGGGCTGAGTAGAAGACATTTTGGTAATCCTGGGGAAGAAAAAGAAACAGGAAATGGTACATGAATATTATTTGTATGGCTGCAGCTAAAGAGATGTTCACTATTGATTATTAAGAAAAAAATATTTACTCAATTCATAATTTATAAAATGTATAACATTTCAGAAAATTTATGAAAAATGGTCATTACAATTTCCCAAAGCCCCAGGCTGCAAAATCCCAAAAATTTACTATCGTATCAGTTTATTATCATATATGACAAACCTACACATTTGAGAAGGTGGTACAGCAAATGTTCGTTATGCTTGCTTGAAAGATTAGTTGTCAAATAATTTACTGACTGACTAATTATTTCAGTTCTAAGATGATTTATAATCTTCAAAAATGACATACGATTCTAATGTATAAGTTAACTTAAATGGGACTTTCGGACTCTGACACAGCACATTGTAAGCAGCTAAGTACAGAAAGAAAACGTCAGAAGTATTTGAGAATTGTGTCCTCAATAAAATCCACATCCCATCAGCTGCAGAGACATTTTAAGATCTTATTAACGTTATATTGTTACTTTCCAGCGGGGTCGTGAAAGAAGGGATGCTCGGCTACGGAGAGGCTAACGTTAGCTGTTTAGCTAACGTTAGCTCCAGTTGTAGCCTTCACAGTTGACATTACAATGAACAGATGTTCAGCGTCTGTGTTACATAAAAAGCCTCACCCTCTTGTTTCGTCTGTGCAAAAAGTAGAGCTTCCTCTGAACTGAGACACTTCACCTTTCAGCAACTTCAGTAGCTCTCTGTAATTCTCCAAAAACAAACGTGCGCCGTTCGGTTGATCGTAAGCTATTTTGCGTGATGACGTCAGTCGGCGTCACTCATGACTTCCGGGTTAATTTATGGCTCAATTTAAAACAAGTCTTTGATCATTGAAAGCTGAAACAAGATTTCTGATGATATTTATCGCTGCATAATTGGCAAATAACTTGATTCTGATTCTGATTCTGATTATTATTATTATTATCATCACTTCTGCTTCCATGAGACTTTTTGATGGCTAAGACTATTGTATAAAATATCGTTTGATAGCAATGATTGTTTCGACTTAATATTACTTGTTTTGGATTTGATTAATTTTACAGATTTGGCAAATTATTTACCAATTAATATTTCTAGCTTTATGCAAAGACCTTTGTGATGTGGAACATCCATTTAGGCTATATCCCACTGGCTCTTTTTGAAAGAACATCCCAGGTAACAGGCTATCTAATTGAATAAACATTTGAGAATATGGAATGAAAGTTTGAAAGTACTGAATGACATTTCTCTCTATATTTTGATAACAGCAAATACATGTATTTTGTCCGCTTGATACTTGTTGGCCTCCCAAAATCATAGAACTCCTATGTACTCCTGGGTATTTTTTCATCATTGTTTTAGAATTGTTTTCTGTCCTTGGGTTGTCATAACATAAATAATATTCAAGGTTCCAGCAGTGTTCACAATGCATGATTAAACTTAAGATGCATATTAAGTGTCCAAGAAATGACTGTAATGAAGTGAGGATGACTCAACTGAACTTTAATAAAGTATTATCAAGAGTGAATTTCTTTCAGTTTAAAATTAAGCTGATCCTCTGCCCTGGTACATTTCAATCAATATTAAGTAACAGAAACGACTCATCCAAAGCAAGAAACTACAGAGGCAAGATGTTTTTTAATTAATTGTCAATGGAGCTTAATTTTAGGAGCAGATAAAGTCTTGCTTTTCATTTTTATTCTTTTTTTTAAAATTTATTATTATTAGCAGTGAGATTTATTAAATAGTAACACTTTACACCCCAGGCTGAATTAACCCCTTCTTTAACGGGAGAGATGTGAAATGTCCATGGTGCTATGACATAAGAAACAATAGATGGAGAGGTCAGGGAACATTTTTTTGATTGCTTGTATTTGGTGATACAAAGACTTTAATGATTGACAAATTTTTTTTTACCATGTGTGATGAAAAACCAACTGAAAAAACAGTTTTCTGCCCATTGACCTGGTTTTGACCTGATTGAACTGCATTCAAATACTATATGTAGGCTATGCAAGAACAGTTTTACACATTGGCCAGCTACAGCCGTCACATCTGCATTTACAGCTACAGGAGAGACGAGCAGTGGAGGAATTTTCACTGTTAGCAAAAGTGCTTGCATGACAAATCTTTTTTTTCAGGTGGATGTGAGGCTCCACTGAAGTCTGCGAGTGCTGCATCAGGCTTATCCTAAAGGAGCCATCCCTATGAACATGACACACACTCACAATGTCAAATAGAGCCGGCTCAGCGGAATTGTTATGCACTCTGAGTAGGCAGCAGTAGGTATGAAATTGGTTGGACCGCTCCCTATACTCCCTGGCTGACCATCTGTGTCCTTGACTGATCATTTTGATCTTAACAAAATTGTGATGCAAATATCAATATAAAATATTTCAGCATTGCTTGTATAATACAGTCATAGAATCTGCGATAGTAGACTATAAATGTTTAAGTGAACTAGTAATGGACGACAAAAGCGTTTTTGAAAGCCCACAGCCAAGTAATGAAGATGTTTAATTAAAGCAACATTATGTGACTATTTTACCTTAAAAAAAAAAAACAGCTACAAAATCATCTTGATGATACACTGATTTGCAATAGGGAGAATGTTTAGTATTATTAACTGTCTTGCTATGTCTTGTGTTGTTGAACTTGCTTGATGTTTGGCTGGGTTAGTAACGTTGTCGTCTCGCTAGTTTTTATCATTTATAAATAATGTAATCATAGCAACATTACTGCTGTCTGTATTGACGACAGCGGTGGGTAACTGAATTGCACTGTAGCGGCGCTAATTTACAAAAATACAGATTATAACATAATGTTGCTTTAATGATGAAATTACACTATGCCTTGCAATGAACATGCATCACTATCACATAAGGCATGTTATTCAGCCTTGAGAGTAGAGCTTTCCACATACAAATATACAAACAACAACATGTCCCACTGGACATTTTTTATACATCATGATTTAAAACCCAACAGAAAAGCTTTAATAAAAGCTATACGACATATTCCTGAAGATTTTGTCCATGTCCATTTGAATCAAACATCCTCTTGGCCCTTGTTATATATCAACATCAGCTGTGGCACGTAAACACAGGCATGTGTTGTGCAGCTGATTCTAACATGTTGGGTACGGTTTTCTTTCCTTCATTTTCCACATCGTTGCTTTTGGTTGAACATGCAAAATTCACAAATATCAGCTGCTATGGTCCTATCAGGTGGGTCTGGGTCATGAGTAGGTTTTTATGATAGAAAATGTGTAAAGAGTTTCATATTACTCATTCCATGTAATATTTCTTTGTGAATTACTCAGGACTTGTTTTGCATAATGAATTACAGTAGACTCACACTAATGGTTACAGTGGCTGTTTCAGGGCTCCAAGGGTCCTTGAGCTGTTTTCAGGAAAAATGAGGAGGAGTTAAGTTCATTATAATGTGATTCATATGAAGATAGCACTGGTTGAGAATAATTACATGAATGTCTTTTGAAACAGAGTCCTTGTAGATCCCTTTTCGTCCTTTTCCAACTCATCTAACATGTTAACAATAGGATCCTTGAAGCTGCAGTAAATGCACATTTACTCTTCCTCCAGACTCCACCATAAAAAATTATTTTGTTTTTCTTATGTCGCATAAACTGACTACAACTCATTTCGTTGTGCAACCCTTTGTTAAACAATGATAATAAACGAATCTTGAACATTCAGAATCTTTGGATTACACATCAAAGGAGGGCAGGAGTTTAATTTTAGTTGATGGTTATGTAAATAGATTTGTACTCATCAACATGTACTTTGGATGACATTGTGACGTGTCAAATTTAGGAACCAGATGCACTTTTGAACTGTCTTGAAAGACATCCTTGACAGATGTTGTTTCATTATCTTTCTTTGGGCAATAAAAATGCAACAACTGCCAGCTAGATCCCAAAAGTTGAGCGTTGGTGTTGCCCATAGAATAAGAAACATTGACTGTCACACATTTCCAAAAGAATTGATGGTGCTTAAGGGTTCTCAATTTTACAAACACATCGCATCTCTGTCTGTCTCACACGGACCCTCTGTGTCAAAATGTCTTATCTTATTTGCTGGATGAGGCAGCTCCCATCACCACCCTGCATTCATTCTTCACATTGAAATGTGCTGCATTTGTTTTTTCTCATCAAGTCCCTTTGGTATGCACTGAATACATATCATGCAGACTCATTTTTGTCTCTTTACACCTTTTGAATAATAACTACTTCAATATTAGGTTGTCAGCCAAAGTGGAATTGAAACATTTTCCTCACACCTGCTTTGTAAAATCAGAGAAGCTCTTAGAGGTGGATGGGGGCAAAAAGGCACCTTCATGCCTCAGTATGTTCCATAGTCACACATTCTCACTCTCACACACATACAGTACATACACACACACACATAGACAATTATTACCCTTGTGGCCACTAGAGTGCTGTGCTGTATTACAGATAGAGCTCAAAAGTGACTTTACCATGACATTTGAAAGTTGTACTCATGCCACGTTGGATTAACCCCTGGGGTTAGTTTCCATTAAAGGTTTTTAAAATGCAGGCAAAGACAAATCAAAGGCGAAACAAACAACATGTTCAGGGCATTTGTTAGAAAGACTGAGATTTACCTTTTCTGCCTGCAGACCACCCAATTAAAATAGTTTCTTTTTTGTTTTATGGTTTCTTTGATTTTGTATATTTTGTCTTTTTTTTTGTTTGACATTTAAAACAATCTAAATCTGTATAAATAACACAAATTTAGGGGGCAATTAGTAAATTCTATATTAGTAACAGAAGATTACCATAATCTGGGGGGAGTGGAATTAATAACCAACAATGATTACTTCACCAACAGATTCTTCTGAATTTGAAAAATGACTTTCCAAATGTACAACAAAATACACCTCTGCTTGTTGAAATCACACGCTTCACCATTCTCCCATCTACTCCCATTTATTTTTAATATATTTTTGAAAATTGCAAGGCATTTTATATTTTCAAGCCCAGAAAGCACATGGCAAAGCCCTTGTCTTCCAGTATATTGCACCATGAAGGAGGTTACCCATTTCATATGTTTCACAAGTCAAAGGCACCGTGCTTCTATAGTGTGTCTGCTGGCATGTAAAGGTTGCGACTGACAGAAGGCAGATCCAAATATTTTTGAGAGGAAAACAGAAATCAGAGAAGCAGCAAAGACACTCACCCTGTCTCATCTCAGTTCTTCAGTGTTCCAGAAATGCACACATTAAATTGTAACTGGAACATCTTTCAGACAGTAAAGTATTTTTTTTGAATGCTTTCTTAAATGACTCGATGCTCCTCAAATCATATCACACAAAAGCAGACACTTGAAAACTTGAGATATACATTCCATATAACTAATAGAAAGAGATTTCTCACTGCTGCATGACAACATTTATCAATGCTCATTTAAAGGGACAGTGTGTAGGATTTGGCGGCCCCGAGCATCGCGGTTGCAGATTGCAACCAACAGAATACCCCTCTGCCCACCCCTCCCTTAACAAAACCGTGGTAACGCTGCGGTGTCTTTCATGCCATCCTTACCATAACAGTACTTTGGGAGCAACAACATTCATGCGCCGACTGGCTTTACCGCAATTTTACAAGCATGTCACAAAAGGCCCCATCTAGAGCCAGTGTTTAGTTTGTCCATGCTGAGCTACTGTAGAAACATGGCGGTGCAACATAGTGGACTTCGTGAAGAAGACCCGCTCCCTATATGATATGAAGGACTCATTCTAAGGTAACGAAAACATGATTCTTAAGCTGCCTTTACATGATAGGAAATGTTCTCTGGGCTCACCTCGAGGTAGGGCGCTGAGCCTCGCGGTGAAGGCAGCTAGTTAGCTTTGTTTCCATGGTTACATCCCCTGCTTGCAAGGTGCCGCTTCATACAGCTGTTATCTCATTGGTTGCGCTTTGAAGGTCAGCGGCAATCGAGGTCAAAGTTGAAATAATTTGAACTTTGTGCGAACTTTTCCGCTCTCTCCATAACAAAGCCAGCACAGAGCGGTTTAACCGCTGATCATGTGAAAGCAGCTTTAGTTTCAGGTGGTACAGGTTATTCAGGTGACATGCTGTAGTTCTGAATAGTATATTCCATTTTTGCCTACTACACACTGGCCCTTTAAGTACCTTTGCAATGTTGATGTCCATCTGTAGCATACAACGGTCAGAAATATCTTTCTTTCATTATTTCCAGGCTTTAGATGAAGATCTTGTGCTCTACTTGTTTTATGGCAGTGGACAGGGACCCTGCACTTAAGAATGCACAAACCAGTAGCCAGCCTGTAAAAGCTTCCCCCAAAGCTGATGCGGAGGCAGCCATTAATACCTTCTTTGGAAGAAATAAACATAGCATGCTGAGGTAATCTTTTAATCCAACTATGATCCAATTAGGCTACCAGTCAAATAACATAACTTTCAGCTGAAAGTTTCTCTATCTAACTCACAAGCAATATCAGGATCATAAGTTCCTTAAAATGATTGAGTGATGTTTGTTAAATGTATATACTTCGCACAAACAGACAACTTGTCTTACTGGCCCCATAATGGCCCTATTTCATGCAGACTTTGGAAATGCTTCAAGTTCTGAGACATAAGTAACTAACTTCAGTTTTTAAGACAGAATTAGAAAATTCTAATACATAGTTGTGTAGAGTTTAGAAGCGGTTTTAAAAAACCTGCTCACATCTTTTAAATGTGTAAGCAACATATTCATAGTCATTTAGTTTTTATGGAAAAAAACGCCTTTTGTGTTTATTAAATAGCTTTGTAGTGTAATATGTAATGCGGATTTGGAAGTGGGAAAGTTAGCCTATTATTGTTCTATTATTTTTATGATTTCTAAACAAACAATACTGATTTTAAGTTTCAAAAGAGAATGTATATACAATAATTACTAAATCATATAGGTGTAAATATTATATGGTAGAAGATCTCCATTTCACTGCAGTTAACATGAGTTTAATTGTTTGTGTGAATCCATTTATAAAATATCCACACTGAAAGGGGGAGGTTGGGGGAACTCAGTGCACTATTAATATTTGCATTATGTTGAAAGTGAAACCTTGTCCTTTGTTGTAAGTTGCAAGGTGTTATATAAGCGATAGTTCAGCACCTTTAGATTCCTCACTATTTAGTTGAGCAGTGGATGTTTTCGCTTGTCTGTGTTTATAGATTACACTTTGCATCATTTTGCTTATGTTTTTATATTCACAGAGGAAAGACCGTACTGTATATATTCACCTTTTCAGCAACAACATTTGAATAATTAGCTGCAAAGAGGGCTTGCTTTAAACAAATTGCTCTCATCTCAGGGGTACTTAGGATATTAAGTGCTTCACATTTCCATTGTTCTCACACATTAAGCAGCAGTATTTGGTCCTTAATCTTATATTTGTGATCATTAATCATTACTAATGACCTTCATTAGGTCCTAACTTAGTTTATCTTTGTCCATGCATGTTTGCTGTGCAGACTAAGAGCCAGACTTGTCCAATTATGAAAATATAATAGTTGATAGAAGATGGAATTAATGTCATCAGAGTCAGAGGAGATATTGATGGGTTTCACCAGCACGGTCTCAATAGTTGAGCATATTTGGTTGATGAGTTCATTAACAGTAATCAGTTTCCACTGCCTCTTGACACGTGCTTGTAAATGAAACATAAGTAGTGTGCCCTTTAGTGTTGTTTAAATTTTCACACAAATGTATCACCTGATTAATTCAAATAACTTTGTTAATTTGTGCCACTGATTATCTGCCCGGTCTGTGATGCAGCACCTCATTAGATCAGGACAGCCAGGAGGCATTCACAGCAGTCTAGCTGAGAATTTATATATTCCAAACTAATATTGATATTCAGCAGCATGATGTGCAGAACTATAATTCCTAATTGAATTATTAAAAGTGCACTGAAACATATTTGAAACTACAGTGCACATCTTGAATGGAAATTGGTGAATCTGTGAAGACAAATTCAAGGTATAACAAATGCCATCCAAAGTATTTTTACAGATTTTACTTGAAGCCTCAGGAACTGGACTCAAATTGCATCCATTTGTTTTCTACACTGTTGCAGAGTATTCCTAAGGAGAATTCACCTCACACCTTCAAACTCCATTGTTATCAGAACACGCAAGGCCTCCTGAAAAAACTGTATGCAAACAGTTCATCTTCCAGATCACGTCTGTGGTTTACCTCCGAGAATGTGCACACCGCTGCAAACCCTCCACAACTTGCATCAGGGAGGGCCATATGTCAGGAGTAGAAAATATCTACTAGAAATTTTGTTTTTAGTCAAATAAATTATTTTATTTGAAATATTGGTTATTCCACTTATCAGGAGGTGACTCAATTAATATTCTAACTGGAATGACTAACAAGTTGTACATGTTAAATCACATAGGATCAACTGATATTTATTTACTTTTAGATATTAGTCTTTCATGGTTTGTAGATTCCAAATGTTATTTTCTCTGATTTTCTGTTTTGGTGTAACCACTCGAATTCCCTCTTCTAACTAAAGGGACAAACATTCCAACCGCTCTTAGGGTAAAGGACATAAAGTGATTGCTTTCAATCAAAGGTGGTTTAGCTGCAAGCTAAGTCTACTGCTGGTAAACACAGACCAAAATGTGATGGTCACTACTGACGTTTTGTAGATCGTGCCGGCAAATGTCTGGACTGGACAGCACATTGATCTGTGTTTGGACATCAAGCTGAATCAGAGCAATTCACTCAACAAAAACATGTACATTGCTGAAAGCTATCTATTTAAACACTTACAATGTGTTTTATTGTGATTCTATTATGTTTCTAATTATTCAGACATTTGGACATTATTATTTGCCACAAAAAAGGGAGACTTAGTACCAGGGTATCGTTTAGAAACATTTTGGGGGCCAGACTGGGGCAGATTTAAGGGAGGAGGGCACATTTGGGAAATTAGTAAAATGTGTCAAGACTCCGATTCAAATCCCTGGTTCTTGGCACCAATAAACTGTACATTATTCACAGTTACTGTTAATTCTGTGTGATAAATGAATGCCAAATAAACAACTTATATATTTATATA
The DNA here is from genome assembly GCA_943593645.1 of Bovichtus variegatus. NCBI lineage: Eukaryota > Metazoa > Chordata > Actinopteri > Perciformes > Bovichtidae > Bovichtus > Bovichtus variegatus. Next base: position 9,867,757 of record CALSCE010010635.1, on the reverse strand, counting down.
TGACATAATATCAATTAGTAGTGCTATTTGTAACTCTAAACAGCATAGGGGAAAGACACCCAATGAAAAAGACTCTCTGTGGTCATTTGGTGTCACTTTGTAGTTGTTTTGCGTCTCTTTGTGGTTGCTTGATTCACATCTACTAAATACACCCTCATCTCTTCTCCAAATACAAATACATTTGTAGATACTTTCTGTACTCTGCATCCAGTTAACTCAGGGTGTGCCATTAAATAAGTAATCGAGTCCCTTCTATAGGTGCAAGCCAGACTCAAACAAATATGTAATATACTACGTAAACCAGCACTGTGCACATTATTTATAACAAAGGAAACATTGAAAGAAATATCATGAAATATTATTTGTATTATTGATTTTCTCATCAAGAAATGTCACTTCCGTATACTGCATAAGAAGTGGACGTATAGTCACAGTGACATGACCCATTGCTTTGTGGACTGGGTGGAACAAAGTGAAACTAAACGCAAAAAAAATAAATACATTTTAGGCAACCAAAATGTTACGATTAACTTTCATGAACTGGGAAAGGGTTAAAGTTCTAAGACAAAAACATGGAGAGCACCCTGACCTGAACACTGTGATAGCGACCTCATAAGATCGTCTATTTTACTCTAAATGGGACCATCATTTAGACCACTATTTTCAGTCCTTTTGCCTTGTTACACCCCGGCTGTCACAAAAGGTAAATGTATGGACAATGACAGTGAACACAACATTGCTTTGTTTTATTTAAATGCCATAACTTAAGAAATCCTGGAAAGAACTATAATAAATAAATAATGTCTGGTTGTTGTTGTTAAAGCTTTACATAATTCCCCGTAGTGCTCTGTATGTGGCTATACAACATACCTTTTGAGCCATGTTGGAAGTCAATGGCCACATGTTTAAGGTGATTTTCTCACCATCTCACATTTCAGAGTGTACTGTACCTTTAGGTTTTCACTACGGATGAATGCCTGGAGCAGTGCAGACTGAAAAAACAATACTTGTTTAAAATATTCTTATATTCACACAGCTTTCATCTTCCTCCATGTATATAAAAAAAAACAAAAACACATTCTCTCTTTTTTGTTGATGTTGATTTGGTTGGGACTGTTATAGTGCCCTAATTGGTCTGCATTTTCTAAGCACATGCACAGTTATCCAAAGGCTAATTTACTTGTATTTGTAAAAAACTATTTTAGAATCAGGACAATTAAAGAGCCATGTGCTTTGATTTGTCTGCTGAAACACCAGGCAAATCAAAAGCAGGTCACTACATAGCAGTACGAAGGTGACTACATATTTAATGACTTGGTAGCTGAAACATTTTCAACTCTCCAAAGAGGTTGGAAATGAGGAGCCCTAAATTGTAGAGGGGTGTGAAACTCTCCACGTACTCCTCTGACACAAGAAACGATAATTCACTCTGATTAATTCACTGAATACCCTGCAAAACAAATAAAAACAAAAGATAAAGTATGCAGGTTAATTAAGTACATAATACAAGATACTGTCGCTTGTAAGATCCCTCACATCCCGACAGGGAAGAGGTGGTATTTTATGTTGGATCAAAACATACATGATATGCATATTTCAGCAAGCTGAAAGTTCTTACTCATGCGTTACAGTTGAGAGGCAATTCACATCTGACGGAGTGATCCCATTTGTGAGTTCGCTGTACATTTTGCCGGATGCCGCCCGAAGGTTCAGTCAGCCTGAGTTGAACCTCAAAACAATCAATGAATAAAACAACACTCATGGCTTCTGTGAGAATGGGGTCTTTTAATTTTCCTGTCCAGATCAGCCTCTGCACAGCTCTCAGTTTTCCAGTATGAGTATTGTTGCCTGGGAGGAGGCTTGTCACAAGGAGCTCTGTTGTCTGTCGCCTGTCTTTGTGTATGATGGCAGAGCAACTGAAGAAGGTTTTGTCAGCAGACAAAGAAACCTTTTAGTCACAGATGTGGTCTCAAAAGAAAGCCATGGCAGCAGGTTCATAACGTTTTGGCCGCTGCAGATCCTCATCTAATATTCTTAAAGGTGGAAAACATTGTGAATGGATTTTGGGCTGAGCAAAGGGAAATTAAATCTGTAATCTACAAGCAGTCTCAACAAGCATTCTTCATTTTAGCACAGACCTTCTTTTGAGAGCTGGTTTCCATTTTTGTAGTTGTGGTGGGTGTGTCGGTGCTGCTGTTGTGTGTCATTTTACATGATTTATTACCAGTGAGACGTGAGCTCACAAACACTGGGAATGGTGTCAGGACTTGACTGAAAATAACTGCTAAAGAAAAATAAACTGAAATGGGCAATATGTGACATTTATGGCAATTTGAAATGAAGATCCTTGTTTTGAAATACCAGCCTTTATTAAGCCTTTCTATGTGTTGCCCATCATCGTAGATTTCCGTGACACTATTAATCTCGCATTTGGCTGGTGTTCAGTTTGTTGTTTGATGGAAACATTACCATTTGGGTATTGTTTTCATGAGACATAATGGGCACAATATTTTACAGTGACATGGCAATGTCTTGGTAGGCAGCCGCGGACCACCCTAAATTCATTCATCAATCTGGGTCTCAGTGTTTGATGACTGGGTGGCATTTTGTGAAGACTGAGTGCAGGTATAGTGGCAGGTCTGTGATTCTGCCTTGGCATTATTTAGAACAGCAGGAGGCACACAGATACATTGCACACACCTGAGAAAAGGTCACAGAGAAAAATGGAGAACAGCAGCAAATTGCCTCTCCATCACATTACTAGTCTCTTGTTACCCAGTCCGCCACACTGGAGGGCCAATGTGAACTATGAGCTCTGATTTAGGCCGAGAACTTTGACTGTGCTACATTAATCTGGTCCGGGTGTTTTCCACTTCCTCCTTAGGGGAATCAGGGATAACAGAAGGAAATGATTTATTATCGTTTGTTTAATTTTTTAATTTGCGGTGACCTAACATCAAGGTTTGACGATAATTGTGGGTTTATAACGTTTGAAGTGACATTTATGAATACAAGTGTAGACACCTTAAAAGGTATAATATGTAACATTTCCCCATTCAAATGACATTCTCAACAAGTCCTGTGTTATATATTTAGTTGAGTTGCGTATTTACATTATCTCAAATATTTCTACAAATTTTCAAACCCAGAGAAATCTGTCATTTTAATCAAGGTAACAGTCGCCTGTAATGTGTTGTGTCCCATTTTACGCATTCATCAGCCTTGTGGTTGTCTGCCAGATGCTGTCATAAATGGACTTCCAGTCTTAAGCCACATTTTTAAAATACCCTCTTTTTTAACTATATATTTTAACCGGATGAGGGATTTTAGTCCTCGGACATCTAGACCTTAAGTCATCAGACAAATAAGCTGAGCAAACGTTAGCCTGCACCCTCTTCGCCCTGTGTCGGCCAGGGAAACACTTATTTTTAAAGTGAAATTGTTATATTCAGTGTTTTTACCGGGTTTTTTTTACACTAGGCCACTTGTTTAGAAGAGGAGGAGGAGACCTCTTCGGATAATTTGGCTCCCAGTAAAAACCTCCTGAATGGAAAACAAATGAATTACATAGTCAGTGACCATTTTACTGCTAACATTTTGAGATTTCTCAGACATGTTCATTTACAACATTTCTCATTGTGTTTGAAAAAAAACATAATCCTGGTGGCAGTACGTTCCCTCAAAGTATATATATATATATTATTATTTGTATACAAACTTAATGGAGACAGGGTTGTGTATGTCTGGCCTATATAGATAACACTGAACATGTATGATACCAATATTGTTACAATTACAAATATGTTGCATTTGTTAAAATGTGTAACAAGTGTGATCTTTGTTTCCCTTTAACAGAAGAAAAATGTTTAATGTATGCAGGTTTCATAAATGAGTTGAATAATTAATGACGCAGTTTTCACAAGATAAAAGATTTTCTGCTTTAAAATAATAATAATTTCAGCCTGTTATCGCTGCTCTCTGGAACTTTCAAGTTACTCCACACTCCTCTTCAACACTGCAAGGTCAACAATTACTTAACTCACTTAACCTTCCTCTAAAATGCTCAATGTTTTATATGCAACAGTTAATAAAATACAGTAACATGTTACCACAGGAAGTCCAAAGCACATTTCCATCCATGAATAAGCACTAACCACCTTCAAGGTATAAATTAGGATACTGTGATATTTTTTTACAAAGCAAATCAAGCTTCCCATTAGCTTACTTTGTTATTTTTTATTTTGGGTGCGGCACCCATCATCATTCACAAAGAAATCAGAGCATCAATGGAACACTTTGTGTGTGTGTTTTCTGCGTGTTTCGAGGTGTAAAGAGTGAGAGGGGTAGTGCCTGATGAGGTGAGGGAGGTGTGTACCTCTGTGGGTCTCTGTGGTGTTTGCTTTGGTTTACAATCTCTTTTGAAAAGACTCCCAAAGCCTCAAATGTTCAAGGCTGTGTTTCTGCGAGCGTACCCAGTGTCCAGGGCTCGTCAGGCACAAAGAGCAAAAATATGCCAGTTTAATGTGCTCACTGAACAGGAACATTGTGTTTGACTTCGGCTGTTCTTATCTGCCCCTTGGTAGTATCCTTCTCACATTCTAATTTGCTTTCCACTGAAAGGCATTTTTGTTATTAAATTATTCAAATGAAGACTGCCACAGTATATGAAAAAAAATTAAAGAGAATGAGTTAAGATTCCACTTTGGGCAAAAATGGTTGCTCGCTATTTTCCCGCCCAAAAAAACAATAGCCCTCAATCCGTGAAGGCGACAAAAAAGCAATCAGATCCGTTCTGTTGTCATGTGGATATTGTTACACACAACAGGAAGCTAATGAATTAAAACTCTAAACCCCACATAGAGAACATTTGTCTCAGTATATCACTGTGAAAGAGTTGACAGAATGACACACAGGGTGTGGGAAACTGAGATAATTCTAGTGTAAATTATTGTATTCTTCATGTTACTACTTAGTAATTGATCATTGCATTGGTTCCAGGTACAATTTGCAGTGAAATGAGCAGCTATTGGACAGTTATGCCACAAACACAAACCGCTGAACAATCCAAAAAGACATCGTACAGTCAAGAAGAACAGGATGCGGGCGTTCGGACCGAAAACAGCCCTGGTTTAAAACAATGCAAATGTCTGCATTGGTGGTGGGGGGTGTTGTTTAAGGTACCTGTGCATATGATTCAGGAAGTCCAGACTCTGAGGATTTGGAAGCCTCTCAGATGCCAAATCACTGCACAATGGTTTATAATACTCTGACAAAGGTTTATACAAGATAAGGTAAATTACAGCAGCAATTATTACATTTTTCGTCCGATCGATCATGAGGTAAACGGTAGATGTACATCACAAAGTAATCCACCATGAATGTGCACTTGCTGACGCCATGTCATGCAAAAGTTGAGCCAGGTTCAACTTTTTTGACAAAAAAAAGCGCTGCAGGGTCACGTGGATGGACAACAGGGAAGTGGATTTGAAGTTTCTTTTAAATACATTTTTCTTCTTTGAAACTCATTTGTTACCATTGATACCGACTAACTGAACAAACTGAACTTTGAAAAACAATCTTTCAAGCCTTCATGAGGTCAGTATTTGATACCAAAACAATACATTTTGAGTGGATTATCGCTCGATGTTGTTTGCTTGTTCATTTGGAGGACCATATGTTCATTCCTTAGAGGTACTGACTCATTACATTTGGTTCAACAAACAGCGTTTGGGTTGCCCGACACTAGCAGGTGGGTTGGACAAACTGAGTGAATTTCAGCCCTTTTGTACAAAATGACATGACAGGCGATCACATCATAGGTGATCATCTCTTCAGGTTTTTTGCTACCTGTTGCTGTCATTTGGATCTGTGAAGTTAGCTAGTGCAGTGAGCCAAAAACATAAAAGCGCAACAACAAAGCAGGCATTTTGACAGGTTACTGCAACGTCTGTGCTGTGCAAAAAGAGCTTATTTTAGCTGGTCTGACTAATGAAACAATCCTGATAAAGTTATTTGATCCGCATTGTGAAAAAGTAAAATACTCCACCACCGTCTCCTGGGGGCTTCACCCTGGATGACGTGGAAAGTGGAAAGTAGTGGATGGTTGTGTAACAAGAACTGGATATCAGACCCAAAGATGGCGCTGAATATGCATGTCCAATTCAATTGCAATATCCAATGAGAATTGCTCACCTGCCGCATAAACCAAAAATGTTTTCTAGCTTCTGGGTTTACTTCCTGGTTATGCCGTTATGCAGGTTTTTTTTGTCGCTTTTCTTGGCTCAAGAAGGTTTACAAATATAGAACCTCTGTCGATCAAACAGTTTTTCGTTGTAATACCACGGGTAGCCACTGGGTAAAATTGGAAGCAAGTCTGAGCGGCGGTGCTACCGGTTCTTATAAGACCTTCATGTTTGAGAGTGGAGACCAAGGTTTTATTCCTTTTACAGACATTCGTGTTGGCCTTTTTTTTTACTTGTGACAACAATCCTTCCCTCAGCTGAGCTAAACTGTAGTTGCCACTTGCAGATACTGTAGGAATAATTCATATCAAAAAGTTACTGTTGAATATAAATCAAATTTTGTTGAATTGCCGTCATCAATGTTTTGTTTGTGAAGAGGGATACAAACTTCCATCATAATAAAGCCAATGTTCAGCATTTGCTGGGGATATATCACATTGAAAAGTCTCTTCTGAATACTTCCAACAAAATGGCTTGAGAATCCCCAAAGGTAAATGCCAACAATTTCTACAACACGTTTTTACAACACTTCATCCCAAGGAAGCTGTAGGAGAATGTTAACTTTGCTCCAGATGAAAGTGAGTTCAGGCCCCGGAGCACTTCAACAAGAGATTTCTAATGATGGAACCATAGTTATGAATAATCCATGTCTCAAACCACAGGAGTTAGCATAGCCTTGAGGGAGATCAAGAATCAGGCTTATTGTAGTTATTATCATTTTAATTTCATTTATTTATTTTGCATCCAATGAATAATAACCTTTGCTATCTGCCATCTATTTAGCCAACAGTTTCCTGTAATTAACAATCGGGTATGATGAAACTTACTTTTTCTCCATTTTTATCTTGATATGGTGAACAATTATCCTGTGTCTACAAAAATATATACATTTCTTTATTTGTATCCAAATCCATTTGATCTGTTTTCACCATTTATTTTTTTTTGTTGCATCTGTAGGTTCATTCAGTATCACAAGACGACATGGTACAATAGTTCTTGCAATGTCAAGTCAATGGTTTCCAATGGCATTTAAGTTAAACTTTGAATAGATCAATCACTACCAGGAACAGGAACTTTTTCACATTAGCTCTTTGACCATTGTATAGCATCATGAAGTGTTTTCATGTTAGCATCCCAGGAAGGATTACTGTTGTGGATTAGAGGGGCTGAGTCATGAGTGGGTAGAGCAGGTAAGCAGAAGTGTTGCTATGGTGTTAGACTTGAAAGTACTCTTTATGTTTCAGACCATCAGACCTGCGTGGGCAAAGTCTGTGCAGTTGTCATCCATCCGACCTCCAAGCTCAAGTCACATTTCTCTGTGCTGATGTCAAATTTAATGTCTCAAGAGAAATCAGAACAGCGTTGGCAGTAATAAAACTGTGCAAAATGGGTCTAAACCTATATTTCTTTTCTACAGAAACTAAGTACAGAAACAAACAGTCGGAAAATATATGAATGACTTTTTTAACGAGGTCTTCGTTTGAAAACAAATTACCAATGATAGAAAGTGTCTACTGTATTGTTCACTGTAAGCCAAAGCAAGAAATACAAAAAAGGAAAGTTGTTAAGCAAAGAAAATCCTGCATCAGTAAAATGACCTTCCAACTGTTGAAACGCGTTAGAAACTTTAATTGCCTTTCATTTAATGTTCATATAATAGCAGTTTAACCTTTAAGATTGCATGCTCACCCATTTCAAGCTGAATTGCAGTAAAAATGCAATTGCTCAGTGTGTGTTTGATGTGTGTTTGAGCTTTAATTTAGTCTCTTTTACATGACTACTGTTGGTACCTTCCCATCTCGACAATAGTCTCATTCGACTTTATGTCAGTTATTACTGTAAAATGTAAAAATGGCAGAATATTATCAATTCCATATTAGTTTATTGTGAATACATAATTTATGCAGTAGCAAATGGCTGTGATGTGAATCTCAGCTGCAAGTTAACAAATGAAATCCAAACTTTTGCAGAAATCTTTGGGTCCATCTGAGTTCAAACTTATATATTTTAATTCAAAGCTCTTATCAAAGCTACAACCTGGAAGTTTTTCCACTAAACGATAAACATGTGGCTTTCAAAACTAAGAGCGGCCAAATTTAGAGTAGGGGAATACAGAAATGTCAACAAAGATCACAATTACCAACAATAAGATGATCATTTTGTCTAGTTTATAATTTCAGGTCATTGCTATAGTTAATATGTTAGTATATTACTTTCTGACTCCTGCAGGCACAACAAGTAAGCAACACAACCACCATAGTTCAACTCGGGAAAGCAAAGGCAACAACACATGCACACACACACACACACACACACACACACACACACACACACACACAC
>CALSCE010010635.1:9844931-9859165 GCA_943593645.1 Bovichtus variegatus | reverse complement strand
ACACACACACACACACACACACACACACACACACACACACACACACAAACAGCATGAATACACACACAGTTCAGCTTCCCTTGTTTTCTTCAGAAAGGCAACCCACTGGGTTGAACATACAGGCTGATATACAGCATGTGTACAAAAAGTCCCATCCAAACAACTTTCAAAGCAAAACGTGAACAAACTGTTTGTCTTCTCTGCCTCCAAACTCTGTGTGCTTGCAAATAATACTTTTAAGAGCCAAATACCTGAGAATGTACCCACAAGATATCTGGACTAGGCCGAATCTTCTGACTGGATTTAAGAGTCTGTTGATGTAGAGTTGAAGTTCCAAAATGGATGTGATAAAGAAATTTTATTGGAGTTGTAAATAAGAGCAAGGAAAATGTTTGAAAATGGAACATTGCAGAGGTCTACTGTAAAGTGATGAAGCCGTTTTTCTTCTTCTGGTTATCTTCTTTATGCTTCTACCCCAGCGATTAAATATCATTCATTGCACTGTGCCTATTAGCTTGATGTGTATGTGAGTTGAGTGTTAAACATTGTCTTATTATATAATATAAAGTATAAATGACTACTACAGGGCACTTGCTGTAGGCTGTCCTGCTAGTCTGGAGCAGAGGAAAGAAAGCGCTGCACTGTTGGAAATGTAGAATCCAAAGTGTGAGCATATGTGACAATATGTATGCAATTACAAAAGTGCATTGCATAAATGGTAGCTACATTGGAGCACAATACCCTCTCACTTTAATTGATTTGGTGCTGCCTGCATTATATAGAAGTGATAGGACTTGTTCCTCACACTGGCTCTTTCCCTCAAATTCTGATAGGATCTAAATTAAAAACAACATTCATGTATCTTTAAACTCCTGCCAATCCAGAGTCATTACTTTACCTTTTCAGTATGAATTGACAATTGGCCATGGGTGCTGATGCTTGGAAATGTTCACTTGCTACATTATCTGACGTATCTGAATATAGCTTTCAATGAATGTGACATATTAGTACCTGTTCATCACCCCTGTAACAGGGATGTAATCCATAGAAGGACTATTTCGCCATTGTATGTAGATGTTTTGACATGATGGGTGTTCTTAACCAGTTTTCATGTTAAGAGCTCACAAGCAAGGAGGCACCAAAGATTAACAGCCGCATAAAAGGCAGGAATTGCTGGTAAACCAGCCATGCACGTCAGCGTGGCTCCGTCATGTTGTTTTAAGTATGGATGCATCCTTATAAACTCTTAAGCACTCAGAATGATTAGCTATTGCATAACCTGAAACAGCGCCAAAGGGTTAAAGCCCAGTTTTAATGTAGTTCAGGCATTACTGGGCTTCAGTATTGGGCTGTTTTCCAAAAGGACAATTTAAGATAATTACTATAGGCCCATTAAGTTGTCAAGATACCCATTCCATCAATGAAAGGCTAAAGAAACATTGTGTTGCTAAAGAGAAATGCATCCCACACATGTGGCCTTTGTCCATTTGTTGCATGCATACCCTAAATTACCTCTCTTCAGCTAAAACAGGGGAACTAAATGACTGTCAACGTTCTTCCAAGGTAGACCTCTGTATGTGGTACATACTGTGTGTTTCTGTTGCGTTTGTGAACAGTGAACTGTACACTGTGTGGGCAGATGTACAGAAATTCACCATGACATAATAACAGCTGCCTCTTGATTTGATTTCACTACATTTATAAACAGCACGCAATTATTTTTGTTCGCAAAGAAGTGAGAAGAATGTGTTCATTTAGGTTACTACAGTTATATTTATATTAGCGTGCATTAGCTTCCCACCATCACAGCCATTATCACTATCTGTAACATCACATGAAAAGGCTGAAAAAACATGGCAGTTAGAGCACTGAAAGACCATTTTTTTTGTACTTTTAATGTAAATAGACTAATAGAGTTGCAAAAGTGGTGTCAGGGCAAAGCCAGTTGAGTATCCCTGGTTTAAAGCGATGTTCACATTGGCAGAAATCTTTAAACAAACCATTTTATTTAGGCATCATCACATCTTAGAGCAAAACCACACATCTTAATGACTTATCAGGCTCTGCCCGTTTTATTCAGAAATATTATGTTATTATAGCTTTGAAAAAAGTGCTCACACTATCTACATGCATATATACCTAATTACAATTAAGTGATTTAAATGGTTTAATGGTTTTGTTGGCTGATTTTAAATACACATATTTTCAAAGAATTGCATGACTGCATTAACATAATCCTAAAAAATAAGGGTCCAATAATGTTTATAATACAACTGTTAGGGTTGAAACTACAGAATTGTATTTTTGGTTTATTAGCAGCATTGAATCACACTAACAGAAAACACAGCAATGACTTTAATGTACACAGAGTCTCTGTCTGTGTTTGCAGTCTCTCCTGCTGTGGAACACAAACTAATAAAAACAACTTGCACTTACAGTGCACAGGGAAAGGTGATCCATCCTTGCAAAAAGAAGAAGAAAATAAATACACCAAATATCACTATTACCCCTATGTTACTTCAAGTGCACAGTCTTTGTCACTGTAAGTGACGAGACCTCCAAAAGAGTTTCACAAATAAATCGAATAAACCATTGATTTTAAGCAACACTGTCTGACAACTAATAGTTATTTATTCTCTGAGCATTCAGGAATATTAAAAAAATTTGGACAGACGAATGTTGCTACAGAGTTCCAAAAATACACAAAACATGAGATTGTTGGCACTGTCAAGACTTCATTTGTGCCAAACTTTAAAGATAGCCATAGTTATTGGTTTAACACCATCAAAGTTATGTTACAGTTGTTGGCGGAGTACCCAGGCAGAGGTCAGGTGCAGAGACACATCTGCTATCTATTTTATAGAGTTTATTTGGCAGCTGATGTACAGTAACTAATTTACAATTTACAGTTGGATCGAACCCTTGGCCTTCTGGTACCCGTGGGTCGTCATCAGAGCTCACAGAGAGTTTAGCTGTAGCTTCAGAATATCTGCATTATAGCTTTCAAAGAATAGCATTTCAGTCTAAAATCAATATGCAGACACATGTACGGCAATTTGTAAATGTACAGGTTGTATTTGTTGTCTAACAAGTTACAGTACATTTAAAGGGAAAATGTGCTTACAGGTCTTAGGGGGAATTACTGCATATGTGAACAAGTTGTAGAAAGTCTTTTGTGGCTCCAGAGGGAGAGATCTGCTCAATGATCTCGGCCAAGGCTACATTAGCCACTACTAGTATTAAAAAAAATGTTTTATGCCTCCACCGCGGTTGTTGCCGGCACTGAGGCATACAAAGCATCTCCAATCAGTCAGTGGTCACATTGCATTGTGGATAAAGTAGGGGCCAGTGTGTTGTTCTTCTGCAAACGATTTTTATTAGCTGTCTATTGTGAGTTCAACAGTTATAGGAGTGCAATCTTAAATCGGTGGAGTACTTTTTTCAGTACCCTTTTTTGTATTTTTTTCTTTTTTTTAACTATTGCCTTTTTCATTTTTAATGTTTAACATGTTCTCTTGAAAGGCTGTGCGAGAAGGTTCCTCTGCCTGCTTTTGCAACCTTCCTCTAAAAAGTTTCTAATTTCCAGCCAAAGAACAACATTCAGCCAGATTACAGCGATATAGAAACCAAGATATTAGGAAAAGGTGGCCTTCTCTCTTTTCAGTACACGAGTCGCTGTACCGACCTCTCTGCTGCTTTCAAGATTATGTAACTGCTACAAAAGGTGAAGCTATTAGATTGGACACAACAGCTGAACAGCTGAACAGCTGAACCAGTCTCCTCTCTCTCTCTCTGTCTCTGTCTCTGTCTCTGTCTCTCTCTGTCTCTCTCTCTCTCTGTCTCTCTCTCTCTCTCTGTCTCTCTCTGTCTCTCTCTCTCTGTCTCTGTCTCTGTCTCTCTCTGTCTCTCTCTCTCTGTCTCTGTCTCTGTCTCTCTCTGTCTCTCTCTCTGTCTCTCTCTCTCTCTCTGTCTCTGTCTCTGTCTCTCTCTGTCTCTCTCTCTGTCTCTCTCTGTCTCTCTCTCTCTCTCTCTCTCTCTGTCTCTCTCTGTCTCTCTCTCTCTGTCTCTGTCTCTGTCTCTGTCTCTGTCTCTCTCTGTCTCTCTCTGTCTCTGTCTCTCTCTGTCTCTCTCTCTCTCTGTCTCTCTCTCTCTCTCTGTCTCTCTCTCTCTCTTTCTCGTCCATTGTTACATGTAGACTGAACTTTTGGATTCAGTTAAAAGTGATAAGTTGGAGTGCTGTAGTTGCTTGCATTGATATTGTCTCTGGTCTTCATTGGGTAAACCCAGCCTGACCTCGTACACTTTCTGAAATTCGACGGAGCATAAATATTTAAACTCCGTGGCACCATCTGTGCTAACACATTACAAACAGCATTATCATTTCACAAAACAAAAGCTTTTTATGCCACACCTACTTGTGGTAGAATCATGATATTGTTCATTCAGCTTCAACAAAAACAAAAGTGCATCATTATTCAAATACTAGAAATGTTTAAAAGGGTAATTTACATAATGCATAAAGAGTCTTGCATTACTATGAGTAGATATTATTATTTTCCAAATAATCACTGACAGGGCGACTCAACAAATGAACACCATTAAAATGTTAAATATAAACATTCCCTAAATTCCCCATTATGTTACATAATCTCAGCTAAAATACAAGGATTTCATTTCCTTTCTGATTTATTTTAAACAATGTTTCATCTTTGCCCCTTTGTTTTGTGAAGATGCAAGAGGCGTTTGTAAATGTACTGTATTCATTATTGAACATTTCTAATGTGGTCTAGTGTGGTTACTAAAGCAGCTTAGTTCTTTTGACTGCCACTGAATATAATCATCAGTAGAAAAACCGAACATAAGTGTTTTTTTAATTAAAGTCTCTTGCTTAGAAATGCCTGAGGCAGCCTTTAATCTCAAAGCAGCATGTTGTTGAGAATGGGGATTTATTATTTTCAGGTCAAAATGTAATTCTCTGGTTCCTATCAGAATCAAAAACCTTCAAAATGGGTGTCGCTTCTTCATGTTTTCAATTTGTTTTGTTTTTCTTAGATGTAAGAAAAAAATGTGTCTGAAGTTGTCTGATGTCTGAAGTACTGAAAGGAGGAACTGGGCGAAGCTTTTGTTTTGCCGCTTCATTCAGGCCTGCTTCACTTATTAAACACCTTTTCTATTACAGCCTGTTTTACTTTTCTTGGAGGGTAAAAACTAAACTGACTTCTGCTCAGTCCTCTGGTAGAAAAATACTGTAATGCTGGAGAACTCTGAGAGAGAGAGAGAGAGAGAGAAAGAGAGAGAGAGAGAGAGAGACAGAGAGAGAGAGAGAGAGAGAGACAGAGACAGATACAGAGACAGATACAGAGACAGAGACAGAGAGAGAGACTGAGAAAGACAGAGACAGAGAGAGACAGAGAGAGACAGAGCTACATGTCTACCTGTAACAGCTAGTGAGAAATGTACTGTGGCAATTTCAACATTTAACTTTAATTAAATATTTAGTTTAACAAACCTTTAATTTAGCATTTAGTTAAAGTCCGCCTCCAGACACGCTTTAAATCATGTAAAAAAATACTCTGCTATGATTAATATTTTGTTTAACATGGGTTTCCTACATTAAAAGAAAAAAAAGAAACCCTGAAAAGGGGCTGGATGCACTGGATCCGACTCTTTCTCCCTCATGGAGAATTTGTGGATCTGGCCTCACCGGCCCACTGCCACTCACGCTAGGTTGAGCAGCGTGCATCATAGTTGCCAGATTAACGATAACTATTGTATTTGTAGGATAATTTTGTCCTCTGTACGATGCATGATCAATATTATTAGAAGTGTAGTTAGCATCTTTTATTTGATATTGTATTTTTTTTTTTAGCTTGTTAGCTTGTAGCTGGCAGTGGCTGACACAGCGTTAGTGGTTGTGCAACATACAATAATATCTATTATAATAATATATAATTATAATATCTATTGGGATTTTGATCTATTTGATTTTCAGGTTTTCATAAACTGCACACTCTACATGTTTGCTGTCAAAACTGTCACTAAGCTAATGCAAACTCTTGCTCTCTACCTAATCTGGCTTCCCCCGGGGACCATTTGAATCTCAGATTTCAGGGAAGTGCACATGCATCTCCCCCTTCAGCAGAGGAATGTGAAAACACCTCTCTGGTGACACACTTTGCACAGATACAAGTCACTATAGTCATAGTCAGACATTTTAGGGACATAAACATAAAAAAAAAAAAAAAAAAAAAAAACACATTTCTGAGTGGAGGGGATCTTTAAATATTTAGTGTCGCAAACCCCTAATTTAGGATTTAGTGAAATATTTAGTTTGGGAAACTTTGTGTGTAGGATTCAATTAAATATTAATTTAGGAAAACTTAACATTTAACATTACGTGAAATATTTAGTTTGGGATGAACTTCTGTCAAAAAATACATTTGAGTAAAATTTCACTATTCTTTCTAAGTTCTTTATCTTTAAGTGTAATTTCTGCAAAACAGCAAAACAAACATATCTAGGGACAAACCCTCATACTGAACCCAAGTACTTGCTGCAAACTCCTCCTCTGGTGTCAGAATTAAGATGCAAATTATAGATATGGCATGGACATGACCTCGAAAAACAGAATTAGTAGCTCTCTCTGCAACAAAAGGCTCAAACACGTCTTATGGCCAGGTGAGCGGGAGTACGCACGACCCTTCTCTTCATAGAGCTTGATGGGGTTTTAAATTCAGTAAGTTAAGTTGTGGCCCTGCAGGACTTGGAGCGGGATTCAAAAGCTTGGAGTCTGAAACCTTAAAAGCCCTGTGACCAAACTGGAACAGAGTTGATCAGGGAGGAGGAGTGATGTGTGTGGGGTTGGATGAGGTCAGTAAATAAGGGAAGACCATGGAGAGATTTGAAGACGACCTGGAAAATCCTGTTCTATTGGACCGGGAGCTAGTGTGATCGCGACAGAGTTCGGGTGAGGGGTTCACAGGTACAGAGTGCACGGATTGAAGTTTTTGGGCATACTGCTTCCTGAGGAGATACTTCTAAGAAAACAGCATGGTGGTATTAATGTGCAAAACCATGCATTGGTTCTCAGAGTTTAAGGAAAGAAAGGAGCGCAGTAGGTCTACTGTGCTGATGGACATTGTTCATTAAGAGATGTGTGACACAAAAGGGGAAATCTTGGCAGTTGCCAAAAAGCTCCTGACCGCTTCCTGTTACATGCAGGATATGAATTAAGGTGTGGCTCCGCAGTCCACTACATCAACTTTCCTTACTTTTACCGGAGGAGACATTATTACGGTAGGGACCGCCCAGAGGCGAGTTATATAACAATAGGAGATAAAATGTTCCCTTCGGTTTATCAATTGCTATCAATCATTCGAGCAACTATCAGCACATTCTGAGCAACTGCTAGCAGAGAAGAATGAAAGATGTTTTTCTATTAAAACTCACAAAAAGGATAACGGTATTTCAGTGGCATATCCCTTTATTGAGTATGTTGGCTTTTCTGTTTTTTTTACCAGCTTCAATATTTTTCTCCCACAATTGCACATCATTCATATCACTAGTTAGACAGACAAATATTTGGGAAATTGTGTGCTTTGCAGATATTGAGAGCGAGTGTGGCCAGCGACACAAACACATTGCAGGCTAGATCACGAGCACACTTTTAAAATGTGCTCATTGTTTCCTATAGCAGAGGGAACAACCTATCAACAGTGTGATGGGTAACATGCAGGAGGAACCATTTCACAATATATTATGACAACAATAAAAATGTACTGCTACCAGGAACAATTTCAGTTTTAATGTAACAACATTCAATCAACATCAAACGCTAAACTGGTTCCCAGTTTTACCCATGATGGCAATCTCCTCAAAATGTTCACCCGGCCAACAAAAAACAGGCTGGTGTGAAATGTTCAGTGCCAAAATCCTGAGAATTAAAGGAATATTTTGCCATTTATGGAAATCCACTTTCCCTGCTGGTTGCCTGGCAACCTCGCGGCAATGACAGGACTCCAGAAAGTCACTGCATCTGGCCAAGAAGTAGCCTGGCATGTAATCCTTCGTAAAACCTCAACGTGACGTTTTAGACACTTTTATAGTTCATTGTTACGGTTTTCCACAGACTGGGAAGTTAAATCTCACGGCTCTCAATTTTCCCTGGGGTCCCTGCAGACCCCAGAAGTCTACTTTTTGTCATATCTCGCATATGCTTTATTCTATCATTCCAATTTCTTAAGACATTGCCAATCAATATGTTCCTAATGACGTCATATCTTTGCTTTCTGTTTTGATGAGTGCTTTATAAAATAACAAAGTAGTGTGTGTGTCTCGGTCCCGTCTTGCTGCTCACCTGTCTCCCTGCTCTTCCAACACAAGTGCCAGCTCATCACCTCCGCAGCATATCACCCCCGGCTCTTCTCCTACTCGGGGCCAGATTGTTGTTTCACTCACAGTGGTACCTACACTCAGGTCATGCTGTAGTATGTTTTGAGAGGAGTTTTCCCTGTGTGCTTGTTAACCAAGTTAATGCTTGTTTGTTCCCCATGCTCCAGGATTCCTGTTTGCCTGTGTGCTCATCTGCCTGCCGACAATCACTCCCCTGCTTCCTCTACCTTCCACGCCGCCCTGCAGCTCTCCATTCCTCCTCTTCCCTCTGCCGTTTCCAGTCATTTCCTCTCTTTATCCCATCACTATCTAAAGTAACATTGCATGGAACCAGTTAACCTTCATCTGAAAACATCTTCCCATCATAAAGTAGCAATTTTTCTCTTTTTAACTAATATTTTACTGTGTCCCAGCTCGGCTTGAAAAAGGTCACGATCTTTCCAAGGAAGGTTGAGGATTAACAAAAAGATTCCACTGCATGTTTGTTTATGCCATTTTTCTGACTGAAAATCTGATTAGAAAGCAGCACAATGAAAAGCTCATAAACATATGCTTATCTCTCTGTAACACAGTGTGAATGTTAATTTAGCAAAGTTTATCACGATGATGAATTTAAATGACAACAAAATGTTTTGGGCAGATAAAATTATCATTTCAAATGCCTTCCTATTCAGTACCCCTCTCACCTTCATGACCTCCTCCAAACAGTAAAAATGTCCTCTGAATTATAAACCAGCAATATAAAGATCTTTGTTGTGGAAAGGTCACAAGGGCTCATTTTTCATTTAGCTTTTGAGACTGTCACTGACTCCCACGATATTATTAGCAAACTAACTTTCAAGGTTTAGCAGCGGTTCAGTGCAGAAGCCTCGACATGCATTTTATGACATTGAACTTCTGGGTGTCACTTTAAAGTATTCATTGAAATGTATGATCTAATTTGAACAGAATGAAAATGCCATCTGTGCAACAAAACTTTCATGATTTATTGATTTAAAAAACTGGATAAAACGCAGACCTGAGCCTTTGAAGAGCTCAATCATATCCCATATTTTTCACTCCATCTGTCATGATGATTTGCCAGCTTTTATACACTGACTTGTTTTTTCTACATACATGTCTTTTTGTAATTTCAAACTTTTGCCAAAGTAATATCTTTCTGTGGTACGGCGTTGACAAGGAAGCCTCTTTTGAGAGCCAATTTTCTTTCTGAACTCATGTACCAAAAAAAAGAATCACTGCCTGCAGCAAATTTCACTAATAATGTAAATTCAGCGCCTAATTGGCAGCTCACCAGCTGTTTCTCATCAAAATAATGAGCCTGTTTTTCTTTTATAAGACTATTATCTATCTTCTTTAGACACTGAAAGCTCAGCTTCAGTTTCCGTGTCTTCCCATTGAAGCAGTGTGTCCTCACTCTACTGCCACAGCCTGAGGTTTCCACAGAGATCCAGTCTGAACCTGCCTAATGTTGCCGGCAGCCAGAAAAGACAGAGGGAGGCTTTCACCACCAACAGGCATCTCACTGACTGCTCAAGACTAGCTAATTCATTTCCTCTCTTTGTTGGTCAAGACAATATAGACCCCTTCATAAGTCTCCCACCTTGTCTTCATCCTCCTTAATGGCTCACTGCACAGTCTGATTGTATGCAGATGAGGTAGCCTGATGAAGTCACTTTTTGTGCACATGCATAACCGCAGGGTCTTAGATCTGCCACTTGAGTGTGACTTATTAATGATTTCTGGGACTCCAAGTCTTACACATGCACTGAGCAATATAAAAAGGTTAATAGGTATTTTATTTTCTGAGTCTAAAGACATGGTCAGCTTGCAATTCTTGTTGGGTATTAAATAAAATAGCCTTCTGGTATCCTGCTTTTGAGATTGAATGATAGCCACTCAGTAGCATTGATGAATTTCTGATGGCTGATTTAATGAGACTGCATTAACTTGTGCTGTATTTGAAAGTAAAGATACCCGTGTTCTAATTAAGTCCTTGTTTGATTTTAATGAAGAAACTGAGTGTCACAGATCAATATCTGCTTGTACTAATTAGAGGTTGATATTTTCTTCAGGTTTTACAAGAAAATGTCAAGAACTCCACAAACAGAAAAAGAGCACATACATCTTCAGAGCAGAAATGGTTTCAACAAAGACAAAACATGAGACTAACAAGACTAAAGGTCTACAGTCATGCTAGAGGAAATTTTGATGGTGCTAAATGAAAAGTCAGAAATCAACTAAAGTTATTGGAAATTACGTGGAGATGCATCCAACAGTTCTTGAGATGTTTCAATCAGAACCTCAAATGTCAACCTCATGAGGTTTCCTCCTTCTTGGATAATGAATGTAAAAATGTCATGGCAATCCATCCTATAGTTGTTGAGATATTCTAGTCTGGACCAAAGCGGTGGACTGAACGAGCATCCGACTGACGGAACATTACCATCCATGAAGCCATGCCTCTCGCGCAGGGTTCAAAGTTGAGATGACTGAGTGCCAATTGAGGGAGCTAGCATATGATTGAGGAACACAGGAAGTAGTAGGATTTGTGATTGGTCTCCTAATGAAGTGTAGCATTAAATTAAAAAGCTGATTGATGACATTATCTGTCCCCCAAGGTCTGACCAGTTGGATGATTGAACTAATATAGAACGCATGCATTTCATGTCACATTCGGGGATGCACACAATGTTTCTGAGGGGCCACCACTTTAAGCACTTATGCTCGTGTGTGTGGTAAAAAAATTATACATTTTTAGCTAAAGCAGTTTGGCATAAACTCTAGCACTGGCATTTATTTATTTATTCGGCATTTAGAATTTTAACTGGTATGTAAACTTTACTGTCAAAGTTTTCATGTCAGATTTAAAAAAAAAATCCATTAAGAGCACTCATGGGTGTTTTTTTCCACAGCACGAGAACTGTTACTAAGTAATGCATGGATTGCACGGTTTGCATGTAACAATGTAGGTTGAGAGATGTGACGCGGAAGGTTCACAGCCTGTTATGTGATTAATTGTCACAGCATATGCTGCCTCCCTTTGGTTTCTAAATAGTCGTTTACACATACTGTACATGTGAATCACACATACATTCACATCCTTTATTTGTTTGCATGAACATTTCTGTATCATGTAAATCACTTCACTTTTGATTACCCGGTGAACATGCTCATGGATAACACTTACTATATTGTTGCTTAAATAGTTTGCTTAGAAAGTTCCTGACAATCAGTTTTACAAAGTGAATCTGAGTTGTGATGTGTAGGAATAAGAAGTTTAGACTTTTAATATGATACATTGTTTATTATTATACAATAGGCAATTTTTTTTATGTGACAAGCTGCTCTTCTTCTGCTGTTTAAGAGCCTTGCAGTATTACTTTATTTTCCCTAAAACAATACTGCTACTTCCTCATTATATTGTCTGAGCCACAATGCATGCTGCTTCCTACTGTGTAGGTTAGGGTTTGCCTATATTGAAGTTCCCCTACTGATTGATTTAAGAAAAACAACAACATACGATAATAAAAAAGCTTAAGAAAGAAACACACATAGATATAAATATCTCTCTCTGTGTTCATATTTAGCGCAAAACTCCAACAGGTGTTGCCTCATTTAATACCTTTCTGGTATCGTGGACACATGAAGACCCTTATCTTGGCCAACCAATATCGTGTTGACAGATTGTCTCGGCAAATTTGTCATATTTGACTATATAAATAAAATGTACTTGACTCATGGAAACAAAAAAAGTTTCCTCTGTTATTTCCAGAATAACAAGAATCCGATTAATTCATTCAAGTGGCCCATACATTGTTGTAAAACCCTGAAGTATTTCCTTCATAATCACATATGCATCTGCAGTGCACTATGCACAATATATGGTCTTCCTCGTCTGTGCATGCAAAGACTGAGGCTCATTCCATTACAAGAAATGAGCATACTGTCGATATAATGCAGTTCTTAGTTCTGAACTGCCTTGTAAACCTTGCAGACTATGGACTATAATTCAACTTCTACACCTACATCATTCCTCTTTATTATAATTGCAGATACCATGGCCGATGATAAAAGTAAAGGCAACTTGCTGAAAGCAATGTACAAAGGTCTGTTGCATTTACATCTCAGTAATGGGAACTCACATCAACTCATGTTGGATATGTAGCCAACCTTGGGTAGACCTGCATAATGTCTCCTAGCTGGTATGTTTGAATTCTACAGTGCCATACTGCAGGACATAAATCATTGCACTCCATATTGAAGTGAAGGTGACCCCAACCTCAGTGCAGTCATAATACATTGATTACTGCATTTTCAGACAGAAATAAGTGAATGATGGCTGCATTGAATGCTGCCTTACGCATTTATTACTTAATAATTAATTCTGATCGTTTGACTTTTTGTCCATGCAATGACAAGAAAAATGTCTGCCATATAGTGGCTACATGCATTTAGTTTGGAGATTGCATTTCTTACTTTTGATGCAAAATTATACAACTCTGTAGGCAAATTAAGTTCAGAAGTTAACTTAAATTCTCTCTCTTTTTTTTGTTAAAAGTGCAGCAGTCCCACATGCCCCAGTAGTTCGACACAGTAACGCAATAAATATTAATGTAAGCTACGGACACATTTGCCAGGAGACAAAGCCAACAATCTGTTTTGAATAATTATCTTGACACTTCTCGTATTGTTAGCTAACTAAATAGTTGTGTTTACCTCATATCAGGCGTAATTCACAGATAATGTCGTGGTAGTGACCATCAGTAGCTGGCTTCCTCACTAAAGACACGGGACCAATCAACTGCTGTGAAGGTCTTAATAATAGTTGTGCTGCTTGTTAGATGCTTTATGCGAACTTTGTGATAGAAATGGTTGTTTAATGTATTTGTGATTGTATATTTATGTTACCAATCAAAGGGGATTACTGCAAAAAAGTTTTCCTTTGGCAAACTGAAGAGGCTCACATCGTGTCGGCGAGTTAAGGGACGTTTTACACAGTAAACAACATCCAAAGGACAGAGAGCGATGTGAGGAAACCAGCATGCATGCTTATTCGCACTCCGGTTTTATAAATCCTTTTAATGAGATTTTTTTTCATTTGGTGTGACATAGCATAAGCAAATACTCTAAGGCATCCTCTGAAACCTCCATTTGGACTTTAATTTAATGGCCAGGCTGTTACGGATTTGATGCTCAAAAAAACAATGAAATTTGTATGTTGACAGAGAAAATTGTATAATTGAAAATGAAATCATGGAGCCTCGAAAGAGACTTGACTAATTTGCATAATATTGAATACTCATGTGTTATTGTGTAGTCCGGTACATGTGGTTTAACTACGCTAAGACTTTGAAGTGGGTTGTTCCTGGGCTTTGAACCTCTCGCTGTACAGCTGATGACTTTGCACTCAGCAGAATGACAGGAAAATAATGAAAAACCGTCTTTCTCACATCAGAGTTCTCTGCAAATTCATTTGAACACATCTGTTCCCCTGGAGTGCCATCCAGTGATGCAGCTGTGGATTATGTGGGAGCGTCAATCCTTAATGGGGTAGAGCACAAATGGCTAACGTTACCCATCAGCCACCATTTATTTAGAAATGAAATGAGCTTATTTGTATACTCAGTCGGTTTTCTCTGCTCAGGGGACAACTGAAATGATATCCTCACAGCAGAAACAATGTTGAATAGCTGACTAAAAACCACTCATCTAATTTATCAATTAAAAAACACGCTTTGCCTGCCCATATGTCTGCCATTAGCGGCTCTGTTATTCACCGTGTTGGCGAACAAGTGTTTTTTGCCCTTGACCTGATGAAATATTCAGTATAGAGAGAGAGA
>CALSCE010010635.1:9598304-9835989 GCA_943593645.1 Bovichtus variegatus | reverse complement strand
TTCTTCTTCTTCTTCTTCTTCTTCTTCTTCTTCTTCTTCTTCTTCTTTGTCTTCTGTGTTGACGAAAACTAAACCTGACAATGAACAATTTTTTATTTCATCAAAAATCATCATAAAATGTTGCTTAAAGCATGAGAAGCTATGATTGACAAATTCATTGCTGTGCTTGCTTGTTTTGAAAGGACAATCACGTCAAAGATAATGTGCAGCTTCAAGCTAAAACCCCTGAAAGCATCAGTTTAACTGTAAATACAGTGAAGCCACGCAGATGCAAAGTGACAGAACAACAAGAGGGATAAATACTGCAACTGCAATACACAGACCTCTTGCCACCTTGGATTATATGTTTCCCTTTGTATCGAAACAGGAACTACATTATCTTAAAACCAACAAATCTATTACGTCATTTAACCGAGTCACAGGGTGACAAGACGCCATGGCATCACACATTTGGGTTTACCATAACAAATATATTGTGTTATATATACTTAGCCTCCACTATGCATTATAAATCATTAGTAAATTATGAACAGAAACAGCCCTATCCAATAGGAATCAAAGCTCATACCTGAATGGCGTTAAAGAGATCGTGTCCTCGCACAGATGCGAAGGTTCATTATAAAAGCTGGTCAAGAACACCCATCTGCTTCACTCTGAAAGGTGCAGAGTCCTCATGTTGTATCTGAATAAACAAAACAAAGAGTAGAGCTTTCTATAATTTATCCTAAGAAATATGTTGCATGTTAGGATTCAGAATTGAAGCAGAAACATTGGCATTTGTCAGAATACACGTCGCTTGGCCTGCTCAAAAGAAGAATGAGACCTTGGGCTGTCACATGTTCTGCTGGTCCTGATATTTTTATACCCTTTTTCACCAATCAGGGTGGTGTGCAGTGGCAGCGCAGGGCTAAAAGGCTACAGTGTCTATATGGGGTCATGTATCAGGCTTGCCCCGGGGTCGTGAGGACATTAAGGAGCATGATACAGTGTGTCTTTCATTCTCAGTGCTGCAGCTGCACTGCTGTGACTTCCTGGGCCGGACTGTCGGCATTCACATTTCACAGCTCCAACGTGACTGCTGCAATGAGACAAGACATTGCAGCAACTGTGCCAAGTCCTCGCACAACCACTTGCTCCCTCTCAGAGAAGAGCATCTGTAGCCTGGCTGTCTCTTCCCGACTTGCTCGGGTCATCCCCCAGACTACGTCATTACAGAGGACATCAGGCTGCACTCTCCATAAATTAAATCTGGGACTGCATTTACACAGGGACAGACAATGTAGGTTTAACCCTTCCGGCAGGGATCCGCTTTTAGTCACAGCTATATCTTAGCAGGTAATGTAATCTTTTCTTCTGTTTTCTACATTTCTTCTTTTAACTCCTTTTGTACTGGACCTGTTCAAGTAGGGTCACCTTGCCATCACTTCGACAATTTGGATTTTGTTTACGTGTGAACCCAAAGGGGGAGTAAAAAAAAAAAATATATACAAATATACCTGCACTTAAACATGTTAATAATCATCTCCTATTTTGTACAAGCACCGTGCCGTATCACAATGCGTGGGCGCAGGTCCATTTGTATTCTGCAGGTTCTTGTTTTCAATAATTTATCATTGATGTGTATCGATTTTCTGTCAAAGGGACCAAGGCTTGACCTCTTCAGTGAAGTATGGTCGACTTCAATAGCTGCCCTAACCAACCCCCACTCCATTTAATCCTGAAATGTACAGACCACTGCCACCACAATGTGGCAGTTTTTATTTTTCTAAGAGGACACCTTAATGTTCTCCATTTACATTAGTGTGCCTGTGCACTGCCATGACATGACGGACAGCTTGTAATCCTATGAATTTAGAAGGCTGTACACATATAACACATTATTAGGTCCGTGTGAACATTATAAATAAATATTCAAGTGATATTAAAGGGATTAGAAAGACCCCATGTTTCAGACACAGTAAAGCTCCCTCGCATTACAGTTTTTGGGAATCCCATAGAACAAATAGTATTAAAGTGACATATTAAGCACTTATTTTGGTTAAGTGGCCCCCTGCTGGCTGGACCAATGGACCTATGCATGGCGAAAAAGTATCTACTTTCATGCAACACCAAATTAAACAAGCCTCCAACCAGAAATTGAGCAATTCAAAACCATTTCCAGAGCGGTGGAGCAGCCCATACTCAGAGGGAAAAAAAGGAGGAATAGTTTTCCCATAGATTGGTTGTTGAAGCCCTAAAGCTCACGTGACGTAGCTGATACTTTCCACTCCGTCTGTCTTCATTAACTTGACACCTTTCAGTTTTCATAATACACCGGCTATCATGCGCTTTCACTTCAACCGGAGGAGTTGTCATAACCCTCCCGGCATCCGTGATGAACCCGCCACCATTTATAGCCTCGCGGTGAAAAACAATCTTATTATGAGATTTAAACTTTGCCTCGCCTAGACTGGAGGATCAACACGCGCTCCTCTCGCACTTACTCCCCAACTGATACAGTAATACCTGCCTACCTACCCGCTTTCTGTGATTGTGGTTAAACGCCAGTGTCAGCTCTCGGTGTAATAGAAAAAGCCAAGCAGGGGCTCCGGGTCTGTTCAGCATAAATAAAGGCGAGCGGTGCGAGGAGCTCAGCCCCGAATGAAATCACTCACCGCTAAATGGATCTTTGAGACTCTCCCTTGACGCAGTCAGCTGCTGCTTTGTGCGTCTTCAAGCCGAAAACAGAAAACCTGGGATTCTTTTTTTTTTTTTAAACATTTTTTTTATCATCTAAACAGAAATATCTCCCCTGTCTTTGAACATGTCTTGTGCTCGTGGTGACATACAGTGAGCTGCCAGCTTTGTACCGGGAAGAGGCTCTTGCTCCGCGCTCGTCACGCAGGTAAGCTGTCTCAATGTTGCTGGATGTTACACTCCAATAGCGCAGACTCGCGTACTTTGTCTTTTACATATGCACGGGGGTTAACGGTAAATGTTTAAGGTTGCAATGCAACGCTGTAAAGAAGACCGAGGTTGGCATTCGAATAGTATTTTTTATTTTTTTTCTCGGCTGTGTGCAGAACACAAACAACAAGTCTTTTATTACTAAGAGTATAGACACCGAACAAACTGCACAGCGGAACTTGTGCACCATCACGCCGATGTCGGTGCATTTCGCGTCCGTTTCTTCGAGGTCTTTGCAAGCTCACGTGCACGCTCAGCGGGATATGCGGGGACACTTTTATTGCATGCGATTCGTGTGTTGCAAATAGCCTTTAAAGTTTCTTTTTTTTTTAAATTTTTTTTTTAAGTTACATCATTCTCATGTAAGTCAATGCTCGTGCATGTTATGACACGAACGTTAGCTTCAACCCGACACGGCTCCAGAGAAAGTAGAAGGTACTTTGCAACCGTAAACCTCCACTAACACCGCCCGCGTGAGATGTCGCTTCAGCACCACGGACAGCTCCCCGGCCGCTTTTAAAGGCTGAACTTTATTTCAGAGATTCACACAGAGAAACGGATATCTATTCACATCTGACGGAGAACTCGTGTTGATGTGAAGGTAGGCTTTTACTTTGTCTCATTACTACTTAAATGCATACAATTAAAAATGTTTTCTGACACAGCATCAGAGCTTTTCAGTTGCACATAAGTGTTGTCCTATAAATCCATTGCAACAGTATGATTCGGACAATTTAAAAGAAACAATGAATGACCAGTGCATTGCGTGGCCTGAACCTATTATGTTGTCATTACACAGTCTTTACAGTAGTGTAGTCCTGTGCAGTCTCACTCAGATTAGCTGAGGATTTTGCTGCGTCTGTGCCATCTGTCTTGGAAATGCATGCCATAGCCTATACTGCATGCTAGACGTGTTGATTTATTTGAATTGCTTATTTGAAAGGCTTCATGTGGATTGTTTTCCTTTAAAAAAAAAAGAAAAGTCAGAATAGGAATTACCAAAGATGTTTAGCCAGCTCAGAATAAAGACTCACTAAATTATCTGTCAGATGAAGAGGTGGTGTTGGTGTATCTGTAGTCTGAAATGCCAGGTTTAATATAACCTACACTTGCAAAACAAATGACAAGCACATAGGAACAATTCTCTGGCTTTCCACTCAGCTGCACTACGGACGTAGGTGTAGGAGTGCTGTCTCATCTCGGCGCTGGTTAAATAATATGTTACTGTCTTTGTGACATTTAAAGCCAGTAAAGCATTTTACATATGAAGCTTAAACAATCTTTTTCATGCCGCTGAACTGCAGGCATTGTGTAAATTGTCAGTGGATGCCGTCGTTCCAGTCATTTCATACAGAAGATCAGCCTCGGCTTGGCCTTTACCGTCAGTGTGAATCACTACTTCGTCCAACTTTTAATGTCTAGAGTTATGACTGTTTCAAAACATCTTAGTTTTGCTGCTGTTGCTAAAGCTGTCCCTCGCATTAGCCTTCGCATCTCCCTTTTCCTGTCCCCGTCTCCCTTATCTTGATTATGCAGCTGGATGATTGAGTCAGCTATTTTGTATGCAAGTTGCCTTAGCTTGGTTCTTTGTGGAGGAGAGAGAGTGAGAGAGAGATCGTGCCGAGGATACTGAGAGAGAATTACAGCTTCTCATGACGGCGAGGAGTGGAAAAGACGAGGCTGCCCTACTCGATAAATTGCTGGATGAGAGAGACAGATATCCTAGGGGGACAGCGGTTTTGGAAATGTGACCAACCTTTCTAAATGGAAATGGCTGCACTCATTACAGTTTACCACAGCTCTATACTGTGACTTGAATTAAAGCATTAAAAACTATTTGTTACCAAGTTAGTCTGATATAAACCCATTTCTCTGAATTGAGAAAAATGTTGTGTACTGTGAGTGGACACAATTGGTTTTTGAATGCTATGGAGAATAGAAATCTTAAATCCAAACACATCCTGCATGTGGAATCCCCAGTTTGAGTCCAGTTGGGGATTTTTAACCGAATGTCATTTCCCTTTATGTCTCCCCATGTTTCCTGTTTCTTGTGAGATATAAGGAACAATAAAGGCCATACAATCATCTCTTTATTTATCCTGTATTGCTGATCCGTAGTCAGTATATAGCACTGATGACGTGGGTGTTTTTACATGTGTGTGCTGAGGTTTAGTGGTGCCTCCCATTCCCATTGAGATGATTTACCGGACAAAAGAGAAAAATAGCAAAACCATCACACATGTAATGCAAATATGTTTACGTTCTCACATTGATGTCTCATATTGTAGCATGTTGCAGCATTTCTCTGGTTATATGCTTAACTATGTGTAAAGTGTAATCAAAGGGACCAGTCAGGGTTTGCAGAAAGAGCTGTGAAACATATGCTACGACAGACAGCATGTCATATTTCAGTTCAAGCTCCACAGCTCTCCACAGCCGTAAAATTCAAACAGAAACTTCCTGTGCTGTGAGTGGTGTGTGTGCCATTTTACAAGAGCTGTTGCACCACCTCAGTCTCACGAGTCCCATCTGACACTCAGCTGTTTTATAAAAAGGAAGAATGAGCTCGTTTTCCTCAGTAGTGAAGAAGGGGAAGGTCATGGAATTAGACACAGAGGGAAAACAAAAGAAAGGTGGGAAAAAAGATGTAATTTCCTCTTCAGGTGTTAAATGTCTGGAATTGGATGCTGCAGATATGGTTATGTTTCAACTGGGAAAAGCCCATGTACAGTAGTTTAGTTATAGTTGCGTTTCACACAACAGGACATTGTACATTATAGTTATATTTGTTATGAAATGCAAACCATTTTTAAAAAAAAAAATATTTACTGCCTTCATTTCTTCTAATAATAAATAACATTGTCTCCTTACATAGAAAATGGTAACCTTCACTGCTTTTATTTGATGATGTAGTAACTACCTTGACTTATCAGTCAAGTGTTACCTTAGTTTTGAAAACATATGACACTGAATACTTTATAACTGTAGAAATGTACCTTGCTTTGAATCTTTTTTTCTTTGCATTTCAAGTTACGTTTTCGCAGTGGCCAGACTTGTGAAGAGTTCTTTGTGGCGAAGGACAGGAACATCAATGTCAGAGTTGCGCCTCAGGAACAGACATGAAAAGGAAATGTTATTGACAGTAACTTAACATTCAGGAAAGGAAGGCATGTGGTTGAGGATTTTAAATATCTATTGGCTGGAACTAGCAGATAAGGCAAATACAATACAAAATGTGCTGCCCTGCACATTGTATTTCGATTGTGCAAAACAAAACTGAGATGATATTATTTCTTAGAAATGCAAAAAAAAAAAAAAAACATTAGCGAACTTCACCTTGATTCAGCAGCTCATTAACGGCACATTGTGTTCACAGAACTGTGGCCTCGGGAAAGAATGCATTTGAGTTTACTTAGGGGAGTTTATTTAAAGTGGCAGCGATGGCCCTTTGGGTTCCAGATGCATTTCCAAAAAAAAAAAATAATCACATGGCAGGTGTAACCATTATGGCTCAGTACTTCAGTGCTTCCTTCTACTTACTAGCAACTTATGTGCCGATTACAGCTCAGGAGAAAATGAGATAACTGCAATATATGGTGATTTTGACATGTTCTTCGACAACTGATCAGCCGAAGAGTTGGGAGAATACACGTATGTACATGAGAGAAAAGATGGAGACAGTGAAGTTGGAATGAGCTGCTTTGTTGGGATCAACCCAGAGATGTAGGGAATCACTGGAAGGTGTGAATTAGTCATAATCAATTTAGGAGTGCACAAAAATTAATCCACCCAAGAGTGCCAGAAACGTTTCTGTGTAGTTGCCCCAGCCACCTGCTGGCTGCCTTATGATAGATGAAACCCTTTAGTAAATAAGCATCAAGAAATGGGAGAGTGAGGCGTATTGAATATTGCTCCGTCTCTTCCTTGCCATCCTCTCGGCAAAGTAATTAGATGCTGGGATGCAAAACACCATGGCAGTGTTTCTGCAGGCACCTGCTCTGCTTGATGAATATCCTGTACATGAGAGCCCATTAAAGCTGGCGATACATAGCAGTTCTGTCAAAGCTCACTTCTGGAACAGGGCTTTTTGGTGTGTCAGGGGACGTCTCTGATCGCCTTTGCTAAATTCAGGCTTTTTGTAAAATCAAATTACGTATGTGATGATTATCGTAGCCGAATGCGCTGTGAGGAACACTTCTTCATTATAGACCGAGGGCAGGGGGGGCAGGCAGAGGGACTTTTCACAATAAAACTCAAACGTAAAATAGGGTTTGGAAATATATATCGATATTATATCGATATCGGGATAAAAGTCTACTTATCTTCTTAGATTTTGGTATCGTAATATGGGAAGTAAAGTCTACGTTAAAGTAAAGTGATGTACATTTCTGAATTTACAAGACTTTTCTAGCTGTTCTTTTATCTGCATTTAGTCATTATATCGACATTACTGATATTCTTTTATGGAAAATCTCCCTGTGTAAATATTTTGTGAAAGCACCAATAGTCGACCCTATAATATCGTTACGATATTGATACAGGTATATATATATATATATATATAGCACTACACCAAAGTAGAGTTTGTAGATAAACTGCACACAGTCATATAGCTGGTTCTCACTATGCAGGGCTGCTGCAGCTCTGTGAGGCCAGTATGCAACATATTTCCTCTGTGCATTGTACACAGCCCAAACCAATACTCACAAATCCCTGGCACACAAATAACTTGTTTTCCTATTTACTTCATTTTATGAAACCGGACTCTTTTTATTAGTCATATTAGTTTCAATAGTCTTAATAAGGTATTGCTATTGACAGGTTTCTTTAAAAAGGGATAGCTGTGTTGTTTTGTTTTGTTTTCCCCTGGCCCCAGAGCACAAAATGATCAAGACCGGGGGTTAATATGTACTATTGATCAGTTACGTTTGACTCCAAACACACACTGCTTCGCTGCCTACCAGAGAGCATCTCGCTTAGGAGCAACTCAACAAAATAGAGTAGCTACAGTAGCTATAGTAGCTATCCCCAGGTAGCAGAACAACCGGAGTAATGTTAACTGTGGAAACTCTACCGGTGACGGAGGAGGCGAAGAGGGAGAGTGGTAAAAGAATGTTTCTTTCTACTAAGCTAGATCAACACCTGCCTACTTATCAATGCGAGCAGGTGTTTTACTCTGCCTTTATAGCACTCAGATCTGGGTTTCCAGTTCAAATTGGGATTCTTACGCTTATTTCTTGCTTTGGACAGTAGCCATGTTGCTAATGATAGATGAACAAGTACACCCATCTCCTTGTTCATATGAAAATCAGAACACGTCATCACGATCTGCGTTGTGCAGGTTGTTTGGACATAAATGCAGTGTGTCCTGTGTTGTTGGTAGCTCTGAGGAAAACAGAAAGAGATCAGGTTGTCTTTGCGAAGGCAGCACCAACTATAACACCACCTGGAAACATTAGAAGGGGAGAAGTTGAAATGCTGTCTCTTGCCACTTTAAGAGGCGCTGGATTATTCACACGCTATTATCATATGTGTATTATTAACATGACATCGATATTTCATCAATACTGATCTATTGCGACACCCTTGGTGTCAATCATATCGTAATAGCAGTTATTTAGAGATCATTAAACTACTTATATGGGTTGCAGATATTATTATTTTCCCTGGTCCAAATCCTGCCAGGAAAGGATTTTAACAAAGTGTGATCTGGTGACTGTCTTTACCTTCTGTGGTGGTCAGACAAACACAGAGATGATGAATGAATAACTGCCTAGATGTGAGAATTAGTCTCATACACTGTATAGTCCAGACCACAACTGCTCTTCATCAATCACAGAAGGGATGCTATAAAAGTACAAGGGTCAACACATATTATACTGCAGCGTGATGAGGGAACGATGCATCATAATACAGTGAACTGTCAGTTCTCTATACAAAGTGGCTTTACCTGAGAGGTCTGAGGCCTGTTTTTATGCATCTTCTTCTTGAATGGCAGTGATTCTTAATCAAACCAAACAAAAGGATAAAATGCAGAGGGGTTTTCACAAATGAAATCCAACAGGCTCGGTTTGAACATGCCGTCAGGTGTGAAGGAACAAAGTCGACAATGTGCCATGATGACGCAATTTTCATTCATTGGATATAGCTGATTATCTTAAGGGGAAATGCTGTTTTATAATATAGATTAACGTTAAGTAACATCTTAAGGATCATAAAAATGATCGGACTGGTTAGTACTCCATTTACTATCCATCATTTTAATGGCTGACAACTACTTTAAGGAAGTCCTGGTACTCCATCTCTGCGAAGACACACACATGGACACATACGTGTGCAAAACACACACAAATATGAACTCTCTCTATCGAGGACACACACACACTTGCTCGCTCTCACCGAAAAGAGAGGACACCAATCACATTAATTGGTTCCTTGGGGGAATATATATAAACCCCAAGGAATAGGTCTGCAAAGTCCAAGGCACTGAAAGTCCACCAAATAAGAACATATATTTAAGACTGTGAGCTGTCAGTCAAATCAAAGTCATTTTCTACAGCAGGCTGTGGATCTTGTGTTTCGCTGCAAGCTGCACAACATTTGTTTAGATAATTATATTACACTTGAGCGCAGTAACAAATAGTGTTAGAAAATGTAGCTGATTAGATCCCTGATCTGTAATGCAGCATGATTAGGCAGTTTGCAGTTTCCAACCAATTATGAAATTTAAACCAACAGCCTTTAAACATGACAGATGCTCCGTGAATAAAGTCGCTCCCACATGCCACACTGAAGGCAGATGCTTTTCATCAAACTGTGAGAAAATTATTTGAGGTCAAAAGGTACCAAAAGTCGCATCATGGTAATCAAAACATGACCCTCCTCCCTATGAATGTTAAGTAACCCTAGTCTGGTAAACAGCTGATGCACTAAGGAAATAAACCTGTTCAATGACTTCTGCAAACACCTTTGCAAATATGAAGCACTAAATGTGTGCAGCCATGTGGGTCTTAGGGCATGTTCACACCTAAAGATCCGGTTCCTGAATCCAACCAATGCGAGGATGATACATTGTTTCAATTCTCAAACTGTTCCGGCTTGGCAAACTCAAACAGTAAAAAAAAATTGTAAACAAAAGTCATGTGGTGGAAATGTCCTTTCATTACTGGTCATACAGTTGGCTCTTCGCGGCGTGTGATGTGCTTTCCTAGGCTGTGACATAAGTGTGGATGAAGCTTTAAGTTGTTCAATTTTACTCATTTAGCAGCTGGTTCGCTAGCTAGCATGCTAATTCCACCGTGCTTTCATGCTACACTGGTTACAGAAAATGAGCCAAGCAGGGAAAGGTGGAGTAGCTGCAGAGTGCGCTTATTGTTTCATCTGTGGTCTGAGAAACAGTAAATTCATCAAATTAAGTAGCAACAAACGCGCAAATATGGTACAAGTTACCCAGTCACAAGAACAGGAAAGAAATCAATGAAATTACACATAAATGGTACACTTCCTGGTGGACCGACCCTTTGAGGCGAATCAGAGAGCGCTTGTTTTGTCCGCACAAGAGTTCGAGTTCGGCATTCACACAGACGCGAATGAATGAATGAATGAATGAATGCGACTTTATGCTTTGACCCTCAGTATTTCTATCCTGCACTCAGATCAAGATTTGAGTTGCCATCAGCTGTTCCCCTGCCTCTGCAGATAATGTTCAATATCTTCAAATACTGTTAAATGGTATTCCCTTTCCGTTCAGTTTTTCCTCAACATTAATTCATAGTTTATCCTTCCAGCGCCACAGTAAGAATTATTTCTGATTGATTTTGCCCACTCACTCAGAGTCATATAACTGCTAATGTAAATTCAGTTAGTAAAGGCAGCTCATCTCTCCAAGTAAGAAGGGTGGGGGGGGTCATTGCTCAAGGTATGTGTCCCACTTCTGTGTCATTTACGTTTATGTTAGTGATTATGTTGTGAATGCTGCCTAACAATCACAATCCATTCAAATAATACCCTAACTTTTTAGTTTGTAGGTAATAGGCTGTAGGAAATTATGAAAATCTAAATTATGTCAGAATTGTCCTTTTTCTGATCATAAACAAGCTTGAAGACCTCTGACACTCACAGTCAACTCACACTGTTGCGGGTTAATGTCTCTGCTTTTTAACTCAGGGGATTGATTGTGGAGCTGTTTTTACTCCGTACGCCCGATTGCCTCTCACCAACTGCACAAACATTTAAGTGTACAATCATCTGAAGTGAAAGCCAAGACGACAAGGAGCAATCAGATGATCAGTCCAGGATTCATCTACACTTTGATGTTGTGTGAAGGTCATCCCTTAATCTTCCTTCCCACCACAGCCAACCGCATTGTCGTACAACTGTCTGATGGATGATTTGAGCAAGAAAATTGCTTCCCGTCGAGCCAGCTCTATAGAAGAGATGCAGGGGACAAACAGCGGCAATGCTCGTGAGTGGTGGCTGATGGGCAACCCCCACAAATAACAAGGTTACCTTGGTCAACATCCGACAGGGTTCCTCTGAGATATGTAGGGATCTCTGTGGCTCGCTAACATTACTGCCATTGTTGGATGGTTAACATTTCCACTTTTCTTTGAAAGCAATTTCCATGTTAATCTAGAGATGGCCATAGTTTAAGTCTTCTTTGGCAAATGCCATGTATGGTTCTCCCGGAAACTACTAAACATCATGTTTGTGAGCATGTTGACAGAGCATTGACACATATGACACATTTAATGTGTTGAACGTATTGTGTTTAAATCTTCCCTTTTAAAATAAATACCTTTTTTTTTTTTTGGATTAAGGTGTTAAATGTTAGCTTAGCTTTTAATAGAAATGGGCATGTTTTAATAAGGAATGCAGGGACACAAATGGCTTTCAAGAATTAAGTTCACTTAATCAATAGCCATCTTATTAGATACATTTTAGGTTTTTGACTTAATAAGCATTCAATTTAAAAAAAAATGTCACGTCCTTGCCAAGTACATGTTTTTCTACTTGTACTTAATACTTGAGTATTTCCATTTCAAACTACTTTATACTACATTTCAGTGGGAAGTATTGTGCATACATGCCATATTTAAGCATTATGAGTACTTATACTTTACTTTTACCTGCTGTACGCAGAGGACAGGAAGAGAAGGAAACAAATTATCGGCTGAGGTGACCCCTAACAGGAGCAGCCGAAGGGAGAAGAAGACTTTTACTTATTGTATCAAAGATACGTTGTGGCATGTAGATTTAATTCTTGTGAAGATTAATGCCACGCACGTGATTGTGAGTGATCATTTCCATTTCTTACAATAACTGCCTCTGACTCAGTGTGCAGCTGTTGTGACAGAAGGCTTTTATCACACAATAATCCTGGCATCTGTTTTACTATTGAAGTTCTGTATCTTTGCTGCCTGAAAACAAAACTAAAATCCCCCACTTTTTTTTGGGACCTTTAATGCTTCTATTATTGTGAGACAATCACAACTCTAGTGAATGACATTGAAGCAAAGCTGAGGCATCAGGGCCTCATCTGAGCTTTATCACCTGGACCAATAAAGCTTACAAAATCATATTGTGCGGATTCACAAAACTTAATGCAATGAGAAGATGGCTGCTTTAAAGGCCAGCTAAGAAGGGCAGGTTGTAAATAATAGGGTGTCTGCCAGAATACCTCTAATGCATCTATACATCTCAACTTAAAAGCCTTTAAGCTCCTCTGTCAAGATGGTGTATAGCTTTTAAGTTTTGGCAAGTGAGCAACTTCGCTTACCTAAGGACATGCGTCCCGTCATGATTAAAGAGCGTCAATGCAACGGCTGTTCACAGGCTTTAATAAGAGTTCATTCATTTTTATCCGTAAAGCAGTTGACTAAATCTACAGCTTGTCAGTGAGAAAGTGAAGATGGGACATTGTTACCATAGAAACTGCTTCCAAACTTGGAGCAAACATACTAGCATCTACTTATAAAAATGTGCCAGTATTCACACCATTAGCAGGCCACAGTGTACCATAACACTCATATTGGAGAGCGTCGCTGCATACTTGACTTAGTGTTCATTGACACTATCCGAGCCTTTAATACGATGCTAATTATTCAGAGAGCCTGATTTCTACTCATTTAAATGAAGTCTTGAAAAGGCCTACGTGTAGCTGATTCACACAATGACTTGCACAAGGGACCGTGAAAAAACTAACCTGATAAATTAATTAAGACTCACAGTGTTTGTAAAGAATCCCACTTGTGTTTGTAGCTTTGTGGTTGATTAAACAATGCAGTTGTTTGGAGCGAAGGAAAAAAATAAAAATAAGTGTCCTTTGCAGAGAAGATTGATTGCAGAGCAACAAAGCGAGGCAGAACGCTGGACTTTCAAAGCAATAACTGAACCGAGCCACATCAACCGGAAGAAATCACTATATTTTGTGTGCCCAGAGCAATGAAGTCAGTGTTGGACTGTGCCAAGTTTTGGGAGTGCGGTTACCAAATACTACAGATCATGATTCAGATCGGATGCAAGACCTTTCTTGGCAGCTTACTTGCTGCTTACAGCAGCGAATCAGAAACATATCAATATTTATCGGGATAACTGCCATGCTGAGAGCTGTCTCTGAACAACAGCCAGATAAAACAGCATTTTGGGAATAATATAACTTATCTTTCCAAACAGATGATGGAATAACAGGCACATGTCCTGGTAGCATGGACACTTTTGCAAGGCTACTTTTTAAAAGAATATTATCCAGGTTGACAGCTGGCAAGAAAAATTGTCCGTTCCCAGCTGCAGAGCATCAATCTGACGCTCCACCTGTTGTCTCTTCACTTGGGCTCTCCATTGCTCATTAAACAGCACTGCCTTTCAGGCCAAATCAGCTCAGCCTGGTGATCACCCACTGTGAGACCAGAGCACGGAGAGAGAACGGATCTGGGGTGCCAGATTGTCAAGCCTGTGAGGTGTTATTTCTTCAAATAAATATGGAGATTATGTGTAAAGCCTGTGTGCCAATTATGCTTTCCACACTTCTTTAGTAAGATCACTTGGAATCTGTGTGAAGCTATGCAGCGATGAATAAAATGTACAGTTAGGGTTGCTTGTGATTTGTTCATTTCATATTGTACCGTGCATAGAAATATCAGAAAAACTTCAACCTCATTCAGGATAGAAGAAGTAAAAAAAAAAGATATGCAGAAAAACACTTATTTGTAAAGAATTGCAAGTTTAACACAAACTTAATCTCCACTACAGTGCTGCAGGAATGAGTCCTAAAACACAGAAATGAGTTTGCATTGTTGCACTTCCGCTTCCCGCTTCCCTCGTCTCAAAGTCAATGGGTTTTTTGTTAGATGCCTGAAACAAGTTAACAAGGTTAACACAAGCTGAAGAGATTTCCGACATAAAATACATCAGTAAATACCCCACGTGGGAATTTTGAAGCTTTTACATGTCTTAAAAGAGGCGGTTACTAACAAGCAGATGAAAAGACTACAGAGGTTGTCAGGGACATTAAACTCATCTACTCAGAGCTGACGTGAAGTCATGTGACCGTGGTGTAGTTCGCTTATAGCCTAAGGTTAGCTTTTTACTCCTGCCGATTGCATTTACGCTTCAAAAAGGGTACCAGCGCCATGCTAACTTTTGGGTTGGCCTACACAAACATGTCATCCCTGCAACAATCTATACATTCTGTACAATCTTCAATTTTTGGATTTTCAGCTTGGAATCGTTCATTATAAAAATAAGAAATTCTGAATTGAGAATCTGCCAAAACCACTGGCAAATTCCACATAAAATGAGTGCTTTTACTGAGGCATTTGTATGCTTTAGCTATGTGTGTGTGTTTGCCCTGTTCCATGTGCATTGTTTGCTAATGCACGTCAGAGTCAAAGACAAGTTCCCAAGTTTAGTTAGGCCCAACCCATTATACGACATCGCAGTGGAATGCAGGCGATCATCACAGGTCGTCACTTCTGTATTTTTCACTGTTGAGTGTTTGATTGGAACATTGCTGCTGCATCGAGAGGTTGACTGATTGGAAAAGCAATTCCCGGTCCACCATGTTAGTGAGCGACGAAACTGATTAGCCGGCAGTTATTTAGGAAAATAGGAATCTGACAACTTTAACCTTAATTCCATATTGTGGGTTTTTCTTGTTTTGTTTTGTTGTTCATGCAACTACTACATCTAGAGCTAGAACAAATAGCGAGCATCGTGGCTCTCCTGTGGTTAAAGTGCTGTTCAGAAAGCTGATGAACAGCAAAGCCTCATGCTGTCAGGGCAGAAAATAACCAGCAAATAAAGGGTGGAGCAAAGTGCTTACCTCATCATAAAATGTATGCAGATCTCTGCTCACTTGCACTAGCTGTAAAAAAAAAAAAAAAAAAAAAAAAAAAAGAATTTCATCAGTGAAATACCCCTAATAAAATGCAGTGTCCTTGCATGCCACAGGCACACAATCAAGAAAGAGCATGACGTTTTCTTTTTTCTTTCCTCGGCTTGGAACTTGAACCTCTTGTCACCGATTTGACGCAGCGAGAAGAGAAGGCACCTTATGACCTGGGAGTGATGAATACCAGGGGCCCAGTGAGAGGTGTCCTCCCTCCAGAGGACACCTCTCACTGGGGATAGACTACAAGTGCTCGATGGTCTCAGAAAAGGGAAGAGCTTTTACAGAACCGTACTATAGATCAGCTCACCTCCTGGGAAAATAAGAAGTGTTTAAGGGTAGCTAAGAGATATCGCCAACTGGGCTTCAGCTAATAGCTTTACAGTATGATCTTCTAAAGTCTGAATGTAAAGACTACAAATATAACTCCCTGTACTGTTAAAATTGAAGAGCACCGCTCATGCCGTTCAATAGCCTCATAATGCTCAGTGGAGTGCTGGATGAACTGCAGGAATAAGCCTGAGCAGTGAATATTACCACAATATATACAGTATGTTTTATTTGAGGACAGGGCCTCCCTTGAGGGCCCGAGTGCCTATTAGCCCTGCGGGTGTGCCCGCTCAGACTCATTCTATCTGCCACAGGCACAGTCCCTCTGTCGGCTCCTCCGAGTTGTGCCTCCGATCCCTCCTCCAGGGAAGTTTTCAAAGAGGTACATATGTTGTGTCGCAGTGATGCAAGTCATAACATGATGATGAACTGTTGTTTTTCTTTCTTTGCAAAGTATCAAAAGTACACCAAACTTGAACCATTACGAATACTTTCATTTGAGGTTTTTCCCTGAATCGCTATGAAATTCAACTTTCCAACATTAATTATGCACACACTCCTGGAAACGTGTGGCAGACAACCCTTGAATTCAACAATGTAATGCAAAAAAAAAAAAAAAAGTGGTTTATTATAGCATAAAAGAGGTTGAAATTTCAATTAATTTTCCTTGATAAGTCTTCTAAGATATGAGCTGGATTAAAAAATATAATCCATTTTGACCAGCGTATAAATCCACATCAGAAAAAGTGGATACTTCCGTGAGGAAAAGTGCACACTGTGGTGAACGTTGGGCTCTGCACCCTGTTAATAGAGGCTCAAACTTGACTAACTGTATCGTTTTCTGTCTGATCTGATTTGCTCAGCTAAATACTTGTGCCTAGTGCTACGTGCCAGTGGCAATGTACTTATAATCAAAAATGTTAGGTCTTTCACTTTTCATTATCCTTGCTGTTTAAGGATTTTCAGTATTCCCATTTGGCTGATCTGATCTCATTACAAAGATATACAGTGTGAATTACTCTGGCTGGACTGTGGAGACATAGAATACTGCATACAACTACAAGCATTGTTATAATTAGAACACGTATTTGATCATGTACACTAACACTGGGAATATTGATAATTAATGCACATAATTTAATCCATAAAGTTGTGTGCACCATATTTCTATGTAACAGTAAGACAGTGGACTCACTTATAGTATGGGAGTATCTAAAGAAGACATATAGTTCAAAGCATATTTATCTTTTCCACATTAATTGCATGTGTGAAATCTGCTTGATGAAAAATGTGTCGTGAGGCATAAATCTTTTATGTGGACAATGTTCAAAGCGATAACACTGCAGAGCCTCCATCATACAAAGAGCACAGGATGAATCAGTCGTTAAAAATGAAACACAGACTGAAATGATGGCGTTCACTGGTGGCCGGCATGCGCATCAAAGCGTTTCAACTTTTTGTGTCTGAATGCATCAGTGAGTTAAAACTAGTAGATTTGAGATGGGTTCTGCGGGCGATCTTGGATTTCGTCCGTGCAGCTCAGGGTTTGCGCTCAAAAGTTTGAAGGGTCCTCCCATAAGAGAGAGACATTTGAACTTTAGTTACAATTCTGTTTGACTGATTGAAAGGTGTTCTTTTTTTGGTGAGAATTAACTCCCTGATTTTGCACTCTTGTCCCAGCTTTCATCAGAAGTTTTTCCTCCAGAAACATTCTCAACACAAAAGTGTGCAAACTCGCAGTTTTGTCCAACAGCCTCCAGTACAGCGAGCGACTATAGATTACTCCCTATAGGCTAGAGCCTCGGCAAGTATGGGCTTCATGAATATCTTCAGCTATGAAGTGGAAACAATAGTATGAGGCACAAATAAATGATGCAGAGCAATCAAGTTCGCTGCCAAGAATTTATAAAGAGTACCGAAGAGGTCAGGCCGTCTCTTTGCATGAGATACCTATATAGAAACCTGAGTGGCCTTAGTGGGCTTAATGAGCCTGTTTGAGCTGTAGAGAAAAGATTACCGTCAGCTTCACATGCCATTGTGTTTTTATGGTTGTGTAATGTAGTATCAGAGAGGCCAAGGTGATGTTTTGATCCTTTTTTTTAAAACTCTAAATGATGTAGTTAAAAGCTTCAGTAATCTCTGTGAACGGAACTGTAATAAGATTAGACATTTTGTTAAACTACATTGAGCTCATTACAACCTTCAGTTTCTCATAATCTGATTATTTGAACAAAACATTTACTATCAAACCATTAATCTGCTTAGACATTGCTAGGGGTAACCTCTGCAATGTATTTTCTTATCATCAACTACGTGTCTGTATTATCTTTAGTTTTATCCTTTTTTTTTTTTTTTTTTTACAATCCCTGCAATATGAACAGTTGAAATATCCACTAATTTAAATTAAGCAGGTTTCTTAAAAACATGTCTGGAAGAAAAACTAACTTCTCTAAATAAAGCCTGCTGTCTGGGTCTGCTGGAGCCGGAACTGAACTGCCAGGATTCATTTGCATTTGTATGCATCACAAACCATGCAAGCCCCAACCAGGCGAGGCTTCCTGGTGTCAGACGTATACCATGTACCCACAATGCCCTCAGAGTCAGAGTCTATCTGTCACAGGTCATGACTTGTTCTTTCCCCCCATGTTGTTTGTGAGAGTGTGTCAAAAAATAAAGCAAAATGCCACTAAATAATATAAATAATATATGATTACATAATATGATTGCCATTTTAATACAAATAATTATGGCTGTCAAATAAACGCATTTATTTCAATATAAAAAAAAAATAATTCTAATAATATGTGTAAAAAACCCCCCCCGCAAATTAATGCACACTTTATTATTTTAATGTTCATGTTAATTACCCCAACTTTAACTGTTGGCCTTTCTGGGGTTCAGAACGGAACACGACGCAAACCCGCCGGCGAAAGTCTATGATAAATAATATGATTTATATATATATATATATATTAATATTTATATAACAGCTCTGTATATGCACTTTTTTTTTGTGCGAGAAGCCCCACTGGCCGGTGTGTCCAGTCATCACTATCCAGTAATTACTCCGTGTCAAGATGGAGATTAGGATACAGAGTCAGCGGTGGATGTGAACAGGAACACATTATACTGTGCCGAACTGTTTATTTTTTCACGGGTCTTAGAATTTATGCTCATAGTAAAACACAGTACATGCAGAATATTTTTTACGAATGGTCCACAATCTCAGCTCAGCTGTTGAGCTTTTCCTACTGTGGCCCACATTCAAAACAATGTAACATTATTCATGAACATCACTGCGTGCGTTTGCAACGGAGACACAAAAGAATTATACAGATTAACATTCCACTGAACAGGTTCACATTCACAACATTGCTTTTTTTTTTTTATTCTTGTGATTCAGTGTGTGGATTTTTGTGAACAGCTAGTCGTGTTGGTTTTAGCAATAGTTTTGAGAAAACGGGCTCTCGTAGAATTACATAACAACTCCTCTCACAAAACTGGAGACATGCCAATGGCAGCTTTGAGGGACCATCTGAACCGGACTTCTCTTTTTAATGTGCTTTAGATACAAAGCTATTGGCCATCATACTTCCTCTGGTAGTCTACATAGTCTCCTTCTGGTCCTCTCGGTTAAACTTTTACTGGACATCCATGCAGTGTGTGACATTATCCCAAAACACCAGCATTGGTGATAAATGGGCAAGTGGGAGAACCACTCACCTTCTTATATTGCTTTTATTGACTCAGACAGCTGTAAAGCACTGAGTGAGAGACTTGGAGAGGAAACAGAGGCAGAGGTGTCAGATACAGTGCTGGAGGTACTTTGTTTGAGGCTTCTCAATAGATACTGTGACCAGGTTTTTTTTCTTTTTTGCATTGTACTGCTAAATGTGGCAGGGTGGCATGGCTGAAATCTTTATCACAGCATTGAATTGTTTTACATTGATTGGTAAATACCACGATAAATATCACATACAACATAATCAAATCAAAAGGGCAATGCAATTGACTACGTTGCACTGTTATCAATTACAAAAAAATTAATTTATTTCAAGTCTTTGGACAAAAGACATTTGACAGCAAAATCTCTTCCGCAGTTTGTGTCCCAATTTGGAGTGATAGCTCAGTCAATTATCCGTATCATTATCTCTGATATCGCAAATAATCATCTTTAAATCTGCTTAAAAATGACCCTCTCTGGCTCTCTCTGTTCTCTGTCCATGGATACATTGCAAACAACAACTGCTAATAGATGATTCAACATACTTCCAATGGCGCCCATTTGCCAACACTTCCTGTTTATTTGTGTATTATAGGAACTGCACTAATATTCACATATTTTCATTTGAAGGAAATCGTAGGTAGTTGTAGAGCCACTGAGAGACGGACGAACAAGTTCCTGCGAATTTGAAGATTTACTTTCTTGTCTCGTCCGTCATTGGTGCCTGCTGAATTGTTCTTTAGCTCTTATAAAAACGTGTTTATCTAGACATGTATTAGAACTGCCAAGCACTTTGATTGCATGCAGTGTATAGCAACCAAGGCCACACAAATGTCCTGCCACTCCTGCGAGCTGTAAGCTCTCCCATGCACTGCTCTGAATTACCTGTCAGCATCGATTACAGAGAGTCAGTGTGGATAGGATCTTGGATTTTCTCTCCCTCAGAATTAAGATAAGCTCCTGCCTGCCTGTTTGAGATGCCCCTTGTTGACCCACCTGTTGAGTGTGATGTGAGATGTGTGTTCCACCACTGTGGCCACATTATCCTCCATCTACACACACATGCACTCACAGCGAGCTGGCAGCACTCACTGCCCTCATCTGTTCATTTCTCCCAATCGCCCCCATTCCTCGTCTCTCCTCTCACCTTTGTTTTCAGTCCTTGTTTTTCTTCTCTCTTCTCTAACCCCTCTTGCTAAGCTATCTCTCGGCTTTTATTCGACCTCATCTCTCTCGCCACACCTCGTTGACAGCAAATTGCAAAGAGAATGTCCCGTTTCTGCTGTTATCCAAACAGAAATAAAAATGTTTTGCTCATTTAGTTTGTGAAGAAAAGATATGAATTTAAATAAGGCCATTTCCCAATAGTTAGGGCGCACAATACAATGTACCACTCAAGGAATACAATAAATACATAACATATTTATCTCTTTAAATCTAAAGTAGTACTTTAAGTCTGTTTTTTTATTTTTATTATCTAATACTCATTCTATATCTACTTAAAAAGGTGGCTGTTCATGTCTGTTGTAATGGATATCTATTTGTCTCGGCAGACAAGAAGCATCAACATGTTCAGAGAAAGAACCAATCCCGCATGTTTCAGATGGTGAGATTTCAACCACGAGTTGATGCATATTAATAATAACTACTACACAACAAGTCCTTGCAAATGAAATGACAAAATATGATGTTTGTATTTTCCCATCTTTAGCTGATGGACAAAAGTCTTGATGGATGGCGGAGACTTCTATGGATGTTTTGATTCTTTTTTACCACAGTACATATTCAAATCTATTGGACATGAAGTGAAGCTGACCACACCAAAAGTAACCACTTGTTCCGAATGAAGAATGTTTTACAAGCCATGCACGTCAACTACGACGGTTTACAGGAAACAGCACAGAGGAAGTGATCACATTTCTCCGAGTTGGGAAGTCGTTTTTTTACGACTTCGGTGTGTTCATATGCTTTAAGTCGTAATGTGGAACCAACATGGACACTACTAAGAAGATGTGTCGTACTCCTACTTTATTGCTCGGTGTTTTGAGTATGTATAGAGTTGCTGTACCGACTTGAGGGGGTGTTCGCGTGAATTTTTCCCAGTCGGGAGCTAATTTTTCCAATTATTCGGACATCCGCAATGTTAACCAAAGTGAAACGAGTATTTGTTTCGGAATCGTGCTGACAGACACACAGACAAACCAAACCAAAAACATAACATCTTTAGTCGAGGTAATAACTCCCTAACGCTGTGTCAGCACCACAGCAAAACACATTTAACTCATTGCTTCTAAAAGTAAAAGAAAATGTATGCTGCAGGCTTTGGACTTAGTCTCTAACTAACACTCACACATGATGAAGTTTCAGATACTTCACCAGATATCTCTGCTGGAGATCAGAGTGCAGCTTTGAAAATGATTCCTGCTTTAGGAGGACTTTGACCTGCTAATATTTTCTATGATTAATGTCAGCCAGAAAAGGAGATTTCCCTAACCTCTAATCTAATGCACAGTATGTTTCATTAATATATAGCTTAA
The DNA here is from genome assembly GCA_943593645.1 of Bovichtus variegatus. Classification (NCBI taxonomy): domain Eukaryota; kingdom Metazoa; phylum Chordata; class Actinopteri; order Perciformes; family Bovichtidae; genus Bovichtus; species Bovichtus variegatus. The sequence goes on along the minus strand of CALSCE010010635.1, from coordinate 9,814,064 downwards.
CAGGAAAAGAAATTGATTAAAAGATGGAAACGGGGCCGTGGCGGTACAGAGAATATTCTATTGTTAGCACACGGATCAATTTTCACTGTTCTTACTCGGAGAATAATGTAAGCTCCTTGAGCTGTAGTTCAGACAAACTATTTATGAATCCGTTTTCTATTCATTATCAATGGAAGAGCTATAGGCCGTGCATCAATATGACACTGCAGTTATGTATTGGTCCTCTGGCTTTGAGAGAGTTTTTCACCTTTAGAGATTCTGATTAGACTTTCTAGCACCCTGAGAAAATGATATGTGACTTTGTGGTGTTCCCTAAACCATCGCAAAAGCTTTCATCAGGAGAGAGAGGCCGGCCTTAAACGAACACTTTCCATAATTTGCACAGCTTCAAGCCTAATGTTAAGTTGATGAGAGTCTCATGGATGGGAGTCTGGAATCTAATATCATTTCAGCCGAGAGCTGATTACACTCAAAATGGTGTGCAGACTTTTCAATATGTTGAGTTAAGTAGATACTGGGAAAATACATTTTGGGTTTTTTTCTTGGGGATTTCAATTTTACAAATACTGATAGGGGTTTTCAATCCCTAAGATATAAGATGTGACTTTGTGGTGTTCTCTTAAACTTTTAATGTCATTTCATCAGAGGAAAAAAAGATGATTTTTAAATGTTTAAAAGACATTAACTTGGTCAAATGTCTCATGGATGATCTTGAACGTACACACCAAAAGGTACTGGGTCAAAATTCGGGGATTGTTTTTGAACCAGTATTACTGTTTTTTTACCCAACCTAAAATATGATATGGTTTCACACAGTTATAATTATTAGTCTTTTTTAAACAAGGACCATGTATGAAAAAACATTAATCTCAAAAAGAGAAGCGATGATTTATGCCAGATTTAGCTATTAGCTCATTTCCATCTGCAGTCCCTGAGCAGATACACACATAACAATCAACAGACACTAAAAACATTATATAATCTATTCTATCTACAGCTGAAAAGATTCATCGATTAGTTGTCAACTATTAAATTAATCGGCAACTATTTTTGTTAGTTGATTAATTGGTTTAAGAAAGAATAAAGGTCAAAATTCTCTGATTCCAGCTTCTTAAATGTGAATATCTTCTGGTTTGTTTACTCCTCTATGACAGTAAACTGAATATACAAAACAATGGACATTTGAGGATGTCATTTTGGGCTTTTGGAAACACTAATCAACATTTTTCTGACATTTTATAGACAAAACAACTAAATTGATTAAACGAGAAAATAATTGACGGATTAATCAACAATGAAAATAATCATCAATAATAAGTTAGTTTCAGCCCTAATTAAATCTCTTTTTAAACGTACATATATGTTCTTATTTTTGACTAATTGTTTATAATGTCTATCCTTTGCAGTTTTTAATGTCAAGTGTGTGCATTTGATTGTTTTCAGGTAAAACTTTAGCTTGTTGCGTCTCGGGTTAACACTGGGTCAAAATGACCAAATCTTGGTAAATATTCCAACGGTAACAAGAACTAACAGCGACATCCGGTTAAACCAGACCAGTAGTAGTGGGTAAGTAAAGTATAATGACTCAAACTGTGTACATTTCTAGCCAGGTGATTTTTTACTGTTATTTGATGTTGGGTTTAATCATATTTTGAGTCGGGGCTGCAGGAGCCCATTTTCAGATGTGACAGTGACTCAGACCCTCACTTCCACATTTCGAGCCTTTATCAGCTTGTCTCAAACATGGCAGAGTAATTGTGTCCTCGTCAAGCCATTTTGTTATTGCACTTACAGTTCCTAATCCCCCAGGTAATCCCATCGACTTCACTGAAGCCACAACGTCCCTGGTTGAGTTTTCCTGGACAGCTGTCACCCGTTTCTATTTAACTGTCAAACTGTCGGGACAGATATGAGTTTATTAGCAAGGTGTGATGTGGTCAACATCTTTTTATCGGCTTTCACTCTCTGCATAACTGTGCCCATATGAAGACATGAAGATGTGTGAGGTGTGGGAATAACCCCCATAATTGGGACTCATTTGGTGATGATCATTGTACCCTTTAGTGCCATTGTGTACAGTGATGTAGACTCAATCTTTCATTGCCTCCTCCTTTCCCCTTGAAAATGAACAATTATCTTCCGTAAATTGATTTCTGCCACACACCCGAATTGCACGTGAAATGCATGCACATAGAGCCACTCGGTCCAGCACACCTTTTTTCTCTCCATGTGTCATGCTGCACACATATTGGTACACCGTGCTTATCTCTTGCTGCGTGCAGGGCTACATCTTGGTAGTGAAGAAATTCAAAACATATGATTTGTTTCATGTTTGCTTGCCTCTAATCCCCCTAATCCATTCTTTGCCATGCTATGAATGCGCTTGCTGTATTCTAACTTCAGAAGGTTTGAGTGATACTGGTGGAGAAAAGGACTCGAGGCCGCAGTGGCTATTGTTATCAGATGATAGTCAACACCGCCTTGGGCACATCCCACCCCGAGGCTGACATCATTTCCTTAGTGCCATCCCTGATCTAATATGTCCAGGCTCACTCTGAGGGCCAGTGTATGAGCCAACTGTCCAGAGGGGATTTTATACTACAGTCTTACTACAGCAGAAAACACCAAGATGCTCAAATCTTAAGTGGATGAATTAGCTAATACCGTAGAGTAGTTTACTTATTGTGAATTAAGACTCAGCCTCAGCATACCATAAACCTAAGTCATGCTGTAATCACCAGATAACATCAGATCGTCTAATGTTGTGGTCTCAGGCTCCGAGAGAAACTTGTGAACCCATTTTTTTTAGCTTTAAGGAATATTAATAACTCCAAAGGATCTAATTATCGGTTCCTATTTATTACTGACTAATTTACTATTGGCCCTTTAAGGATTGCTATTTCTTGTATTTGCGCAATATGTTTATTTATATTATCTTAACAATAATATGCAAAGCTATACAAATATAATTTTGAATTAATACTATTTATCATGTTGTAAACATTTTTGGAAGTATACGGTTATTCATTGTTTTTGTTTTGCCTGGCTCTGTCCAAAGGTAACAACATCCACCTACCAGCACCTCCTAAACTCATTATACCCGCGTGAATACTAGATTCTGATTGGCTACAGGGTGTCCATTAATTGACATCTTGTTGTTAAACTTACTTAAATCATATTTTCTGTGTATCAATCGTACTCAACGTTATTGACTTTCATTCTTGCTAGCATACCGTTAGCTTTCTGGCTCAAGGGCCGAAGGGTTCTATGAGCTGAGCGGATAAGAAATATCTCCCGTTGCTAAGGTTGGTCCTATTTACTGGAGTAGTCAACAGTGTTTTCATTGCATAAGAATCTCACGGCATGGTAATGACTGTTCCAGGTATTAGTCAAACTCTCAGGTGTTAACGGGGAAACACAGTTATGGCCTGTGTTTTTTTTTTAACGCATAAAAATATAAATTAATGCTCTTGATAATTTTTTTTACTTTGGCAACTGACCATACTATATATGGAATAATGTCCTTCTCCGAGGAAGCAACCGTCCTCTGACACTCACTGGCCCCGAGTCGTCCATTAATTCCTGATAATGGACACCGGGTCAGGCATCATTGCTTACTTAATTAACAAGTTATATTCCGTTTTTTTTAATCTGTGCAAAAAGAAAAGTGGGGGTTACTGTATGTAGCTGTTTCCCCCTTTTTCCAGTCATTGTGGGAAGCAAAGCTAACCGGCTGCTGGCTGTAGTTTAATATTTATTGCACATATATGATAGTAGTATCTATCTTTTCATCTTACTTTTCGCCAGAATATCTCCCAAACTGTTAAACTTTTACTTTAACAGATGTTCTTTTGTGCATATTTCTAAACTGTACTGTATAACAAATTGGGGATGGGCGGAATTAACATTTCCTTTATGGCTCTGAATGATACAAATGAATTCCTACGATGTTAGAATAACTGATGACATTCTGTGGTAAATCCTTTTTACTGTCTTTAACAGCCTTGTGTAGAGGATAAAACAGAAAATCCACAGCAGAGCTTAATCTCTGTATTGCGTCTACATGATCCTGAACAGCTTCGGATTTCTTTACATGGAGAACTTTCACCCAAAGTTTTAAAAAAAAGAGCCAAACATTATGATGAAGCACTACTATAAAGCTTTGTATAGCATAGTGAGGTTGTGAGCCAGAGGCTGAAGGTGCTCTATAGCTGCATAAACCCACCAGGTGTTGTCTAAGATGCAGGTTAGACCTCAGTCCCTGCTGCTGCCTCCAGGCTGTCCATCCTCCGCCCTACAGCACAGCCGCTCTCTCACAGTTTGTTCATGCCTGCCTCCACAGATTCCCACCACAGAGAGGGGCCACTGACTACCACTGACTGGCAAAATGCTTAATACTGTTGTTTGCAAACAGATTGAGCCTCTTAAGAATTAAACTCATTCTTGAAGGACATTTCTTAGAGGAGTGTTTACAGTGTTTCTGGCTCTTCTGGTTCATTAATCTTGTAGTTCAGATGTGTTTTTCAATGTGTGCTTGGAAATCTAAAACACGAAACAATTAGCATTTCGTTGAGGTGGAAATGTCAGCATAATCAACATGTTCTCATCCCCACAAAATCCTATTTTGCCGCTTGGGCAGGAGCCCCCACCTTCACTATAAGGACGTCGGGGGAAGACTTTTGCGTTGTATCTTGACACAGAAGGTTCTACGTGGTTATGCTGCGTCGTGGTTAGGTTTAGACAACAAAACAACTTGGTTATGTTTAGAAAAAAAGACGTAATGTCATGTGACTCCGTAACATCATCAATAAAAAATAATGTAATTTTCTAATTTTCACACGGGACACGAACGCGGGGTGCCATGGGCGAAAGCCCTGGGTTTGTTTGAGCCATACTCCATCACTTCTATTTTCATTTGAAACTTCCATACAGAGATCACGCGACAATAGCTACTGTGTTGCCACAGAATGTCCAAAACTATATAATTAAATGAAGAACTTGTGGAAGTTACTTGAGTGAAAGAAAGAAAGAGTCCATTGGATTGGTCGTGCTTCTCTGCAGCTTGACTTACCCTAAGATAAGGGTGGTCTATCCATGAACTCTGACATGGTCTACTCACACTGCTCTGAATACGATAGTGTTGTGTGTAAAGACAATTGAAGAATATGATTCTTGCAAGCTTCCCGACTGCTGCAGGTGGAATAAAATCTCTATGTGCAAGTTAATGCAACTACAAGTCAAGAACTGTTTAAAAAAAGATATTTATTTTTTATGGAAATGTTACCTGTGACTTACATTAAGAAGCACACTTCCCCTGAGGCTCAGAGGAAATTATTCCCATTCATTATTTGCAGTATCATTTTACAGGATTTTAAACTTCTACATGTTTAGCTGTGACCTGTATACAGAGATAGCAGGCTTGTCCTCTGATACTTGTTTAAAGGAAGCCGAGGAAGAAGGACTGTGGGGTGGGGTTAGTGGGGGGGGACAGCAAACTGTCACACAAGGTGGCCCGTGACAGACAGTGCCACACCTTCCTGAGCACTGAGGCATGAGTCAATCACTACTCTAAGCACAGGACGTCTCTGCACGTCACACCTCTCCTGAGCTCCTTTAATACATTACAGTGATGGACGCATGTCAAGAGCTGAGAAAAAGTCAAGCGACTTACACCAATCCTTTGCTGCCTTACAGCTTGCCAGTGTAATGGGTCCATGTAAAAGGAAAGATAGACAGAAGTAAAGTGTTGCTCAGTTCTCTTGGAGAAGACAGACCTCTTCCTACAGATCAGCTGTTACATTCATTGAACTGACAGTCGGTTCTTTTCATCCACCAAGAAGCTGCCGTCTGCGTCTGCCTGGTGTGAAAACGTTCCATTTTTGAAACACTGTCTCTTGTACAGTATTCCTCTGAGGATGTTGCCCGTTTGGTCCGGCGGAAGTTTTGTCTTCTGGTGGCTCTTTATAGAAGCAAAAGAAAAAGAAGAAAGAAGAAGAAAAAAATAGTGTTCTGACAATTTGTGCTGTCATTTAGTACAACTCAACCCTGTACCACGGGGTGTTGGGGTTTTTTTGGCCTATGAGGGAGGTGTGTCGAACATAATTTTGAATAGCCATGTCACACAGCTTTGGATGACATGAGGATATACCGTGAGGCAATAGAGATTTTGTCAGATTTTGCTTTAATATATTTCTTCCAAGGTATCTTATCCTGGAAATCTCTTTCTTTTCCATTGCAGGGAATATTACAAATCAGTGAAGCCTGCTTTAAAGCACTATTTCATTTAGAAGAGCAATAAATCATAAACATCAAACATTTAAAGATATCTCATTGGACTTTGAGAAACTGGGATGGACATTTTTCACTATTTTCTGACATTTTAAAGATTATTCTATTAATGATGAAATAATAATAATGAAAATAATCCTTCATTTTGATAAAGCATTACTGATTGCATATAGGTTGCATGCAAACTAATGCTATTTGTCTAACATCAACCACATTAGTAACAACCTATAAAATCTAACATAATCCAACTGTAAAGTCATACAAATATTACTGGGAAACAACTAATACGGCGCACCTTTTGCACTTCCAGCACATTGGTTATCGCTGTTGTTTTGTGCTTTAATTTGTTTACAGTAACATGTGAAAGTGTTGATTGTCATGGGTTGAGCCTAATGCAACCCACACTGGTAACAGTACTTGTAACTGTGATTAGGATACTACAGATTTGAAGTCATTTCTATTGTGTTGACATTTTGTCTTCACACGTACACAGGAAATAATTTTTTTCCTCCTTCGTTCTTGTAAAAACCCCAGTCCACACAAGCACTGATTTAAAAAAATCTCTGTCCAGATGAAAACGCAAAAACACAATTGAAGCGCTGTCAAGGCCAGTTGGCAGGTGGGCCGCCAACTTCATGAAAGGAAAGAATCCAAATGGGTGGCGATTAGGGAAGCAAGCCATTTGTGGACGGATGCATCCTGCTGGCATTGAGAGCACTTGTGGATACATTCTATAACGACCATTAAGTACAACTCTACAATTCAAATGTTGCCATGGTGACGGCAGTCACAAATCAAAACTGTAGTTCTGCTATGACAGTCACAGCCCTTTAATAGGGCTCTTTACTACTTATCCCTGAAACTCTGCTCAGCAAAATTTGCATATGTTCAGACATTCAGGACGATCCAACCTCTTATGGGAGCAGCAACACCTCTTCTCTTACAGTAGGCTTGTGTGGTAAAGTGCAATTACTGCACCCTGTGCCCTGACACGGACACTGGCACAGCCACATAATTATCTCTGAAGTTGGCCCACTGCAACTCTCATTTTTTAACCCTTGAGTAACAGGTCAGTAGGGATGGTCTGCCATTCCTAATCTATCCTGATAGGCAGGGGGGCAAGCAGAAGCACGGCCTGTAGGAAGCCTGATTAACAATAGACAACTGCCTAACAAATCAGACAGGAACAATCCAACACATCCCACCTTTTTTAGGAAGTTTATGGGTGGCCTGACACATCTCTCCACGTGATGTTCAGCAGCCCCACTGTGCAGAGCAACACAAAGGAAACACAAAAACACAAAAACACAGCCTTTACAAAGGAATCCACAGAGCAGTGAGTCCAATTCTAGTTTCTTCAAGATACCTACAACCCATGGCTTAAGTTGCTCCAGTATTATAGTGAATATAGCACCTTGTTTTTTTGGAAAGCACTAACTGCACCTGGCAACACCTGTTGCTGGACATGCTGGGCACATGAGTCAAAAATAATTTCACCGACAATTATTTCTAACACCATGACGTCTTTTTTTTTTTTTTTCTTTTTTAGACATTAAGTGAAAAACATTGTTGGCGCTTCACTTTTCCACCTGCTTGCAGTCTTTGTGCTAAACTAACATATACCCCCATCTTATTGTTGCAGGATGGCTAACAATGATACTGTACCTTTAATGCCATTAGCACAACACTCTAGCTTCTAGGATCCACTTTGGCCTCTGGTAAGTACCTTAAGAAACCTTTTCCCTAATCCACAAGTTATCCCCATTCATGTGTGTGAGTTTACAATACAATGCGTAACCCTTTTCTTGGTAAACAATACAATATTTGACTCAAGAGTGTTTTTTATTCATTTTTATTAATGTTTGTTAGTGTTTTAAAGACTACCGTTTTACAGATTACTCTCCCATGTAACACTGCTAAAGTCGAGGTTATACAGTATCATACTGTTAATTGAACAGTGGATTCTTTACAACCCCCGAGTGAGGAAAGACAGTTCATTACATCATGTTTTTACTACATTAGTTGTCTGAAAGACTAACAGCTTGAAAAGCACCTGAAGAATGTTTCGCTTTGCACAACACAACACAAAATCAATATTGGTCAGCCGGGAAGTGTCACAGGTGTTTCATTAAGAGAGTGTCATGTGTATCCTCTATCTGTCACATGACCTGGATAATGAGTCTGTGGTTAGGGCTACAGTCTGTGGAAACATAGCCGTTTTTTTTGTCCTATTGAGGTCCTCTGGATCAGATGCTTCTTGACATTTTGGCAAACATCTCTTCCCAGTAGAACGATGATGTAAGCACACAGGCTTTTAGGTGGCTGGTGTGCAGCCAGGTAGAATGACATATAGCAAGGAGGCATGAGTGTGCTGTAAATCACACTTAGGTGAACACAATTTCTGCCTTGACTTTCAGGTTTCATAAATAATGCAGTACAGGCAAAGGAAAACATTTGGATTTCCCAGGAGCAAAGATGAATACCTTTTAAATTCCACTTTTAAGTGCACTTGTTTACAAAAAAAAGAAAGCATGATATTCTTATCAACTGAAGCTAAGCTTCTTTTTCACTACGCCATAGTAGAGGATTCAAGGGTAAAAACATTTATAGCCAGAGTCGTCTGAAAATGTCACTAGACTGTTTAACTTTGACCTGGAAAGCACTCATCTATTTTAAAACACAACATAAATCCAGCCCAAGCAGATCTGGGACTTGAGCAGTGTGGCTCTGTCCAGGAGGCGGTCAGAGTTCACACAGACCGTCGATGAAGCCAGAGTCGATTCACGATGTGTTTAAAACCAACTCTCCATTGAGCATTTTGTTGTAAATAATACTGATAATTATACTGCAGCATGACTGAGTTCCATGTGATAGAATAGTGGGGAAAACAGTGGTTATGCTTTGTTTAGTTTTCCTAACTGAAGGGGGAGGAACATTTAAGTACAACGCTTAACGTAAAGTGTGTGCCATCAATGTGCCAGAAGAGAAACCCTACATAAGTACAGTCAATGCATCCAATACCTCCCAATATAATTCTTCCCAGAGTCTGACTTCAGGGCACAGAGCTGACTGTAAAGGGCAGCCACACTGAAATAACCCCAGTAGGGTACGAGTAGGTCACAAAAATAGAGATATGAGAGGCAACAAATACAAGTAACAGAGACACGAATAAAAGTCCTCCTGAACAACAAAATTGTTATGGCAACTTGAGGAATCCAAGAAAAGAGAGATCATTTTTTTTGCTGTAATCACCAATATCACTTTTTTAGGACCATCTTATTATACATATCATAACTCAAATGGGTCTGGATGAGATGTATCAGGTTTTTCCAATAAGGTACTTCATACACTTACACTATAGCATCAGGGGGGAAAAAGTCAATGAATAAATCAGAGCAAAAGTGAAAAGGGTGGGGGGAAGAGAGACAAATGAGGAGAGAGACAAAGAGAGAAAAATAAGTAGGGAGGCTATTCTGCCTCGGACAGCATGTGGGCTTTTGTGTGATAGCTGGTGGTAGGAGGCTGTGAAAAGATAAGGTTTGCTAATAGGGTGTTCAGCAGAATGTTTCATTTATTATCATACTTTACTAATGCGACGTGGAGTAATATCGAGCGTCGGCGCTATTCAGGAGAGCTCTGAGAGGTTTACTTGGTAGGGACTGTTAGTGGTGCTTCTGAAACCGTTAATCCTGGTGGAGAAAAGGCAGCTGCAGGGCTGAGAGGCTGTGGTTTATAGCAGTCATGGGCAACGTTAGGTCTACAGACCTGATACTTTAATCTTTCCCATGAACACATATTCAGTACTTGCTATTCCTCCATGGCAGTTTTTTTGTTCTACTTTTACCTTCAGAGACCAAAGACATAAAACAGTTAGTCTATCACATTTTTGATTTTGCATGCTACAGTTCTCTGCAGTTTCATCTACCTTAGGAAAGACCAAACAAACGAACCAAATCATTTACAATGTGACATGCACTCATAAATACATCAGCCTTTTTCTTTTTTTTTAAAAAAAGAGTACTCCACTGATATAGCATTGCACTCCTATAATACTGTCAGACTCAAGATGGACAGTTTTTTTTAAAAAACTATAAAAATTGATGCAGCAGACCCAGAGACATTTCTCTTCCTACCTGTGTGGAATACCATGGAATAAAGAAAGTCAATCTCTCATGTGAAATAACCAGAACTGTTTGTCAGAAAGTGTTCCTGTAGATCCCCATCACTCAGAGTAAGCAGCTAGGTCAGAAAATAGGATTTCAGCGCTTTTAAAAGGGACATTAAATAAATGGTTCCTACATCTCAAGGCAAGTTAGATTTAAGGCTTTTAAGACTTTTTTTTAATGCCACTCAGAATTTAATTTATTACCAATTTTACGCACAATATTTCACCTATCTGGATCGACGTGAAGATAATGCGAGAGGCATTTAGTAAATTCTAAAAAAATATTCGATGTTACCAATTATTTTTGAGATTTTACAATGCAACGGTGGAAAAAACGATTCATTAAATCCTACTTCCTTGCATTTTTATTACTTTTGAAAGATTGATTTACGACATTTTAATACCAATTAAGGCCTTTTTTATTTTTTTAGATTAATTAGTTCAATGCCTTTTTAGACTTTTTAAGGATCGGTGGGAACCCTGTAAGTAATACATGGAATGCATTGTAGCATAATCTGACACTACTGTACATTTTCTGTTTTTGATAAGACTATGATTCAATTATTACTTGCCAATTTTCATATTCTCAACTCCACTTCAACTTTATGTGCCCCTGAAATGCAATTGTTTTGAGCAGCAAGACAGACATGTAGAGAATAAAAATAAAAAAAGCCCACATAACATATATTCAAAGGGGTTTTCAATACGTACTTTCCAGGTTGCAGTCTTGACAAAAAAGCTCCACAACCACTTCAGGTTTCTATTTCCACAATAAAGTAATGAGAAGGCCTCTAACATTCCTAGTATTGATCTTAGGCTGAATAGCAAATGAGAGAGCAGTATTTTCTCTGCACTATTTAGCATTGTGATATACGACCTCATCACTGAACATTTCGGTTGGCTCTCTCTTGTATTTAGCTTGGTCACTTATTCTTTACGTATGACTTCATTATTTTGTCACGCTACCACCACTGGTGCTGCCTGCGCCAGAATTTCTGAAAGAGGCAGCAAGATAGTTTAAAGGTTTTAAGTGACAAACTATGTATAAGACAGGAAATGATCCTTATAAATGGAGGGGGAAACAACAGGCCACAAGTTATAGTGCCGAGCACATTCAGTAATGTTGTACAAAACCAAGAAAAGTTATGTGTTCAGGTTAAGAAATGGGAGTTGCAATGGGCCACATTCCTGTTTTAGTCAACTGGAGGAGGAACATGCATGCATTGGGCAGTAAAAGCCACTGAGGTGACCAGCCCAGAGGAGTTATGGAGGCACAGAGAGAGAGGCAAAGCCTAGGAACACAGCCAGCACAAACAGATGTTGGAAGAGGTACCGAGAATCCAGCACAAAGCCAGGTGCTGGATGGCAGAATAAAAATGCAAGAAATGCGGACAAAGATCACTGAGAGAATTCTGCCACTGCAGGTCAAGTAAACCACGTCATGGCTAAAGAGGAATGGAGACATTAGCTCACAAAGTGGGCATAAAAGTTGAAGAAAAAAAACATACCTGTCAATTGAACTCAAAATAGAATAATGATGTAACTATTATTCTGCAAACAAAGCCCAAAGGTTGAGCAAGTTGATCAAATGATACCTTCAGACAGTTCAGAGTGGATCTTTGACTGTCTTCTCCAGCAGTGTTTACGTGGAGAGAATATCATTTATGTTCCCGCCAACAAGGGCACTCACAGCGAGCTATCTAGAAAGTAAAAAGTAGAAAGTGCCATCAAGAACTGGTGAAGACGGTCAAGTTTTGTTGAGTGCTCCACACTAACGGCTCGATCGGTCCGAAAAAAGAAAAGTGTTTCTAAAAATGGAAATGGAACTACAACATCTACCAGAATTAAATTTAGGAGTAACAAGACAGAGAACAGAGGATCGCGGAGTGACAAAGGAAGCAACACAGCCAACACGGAACCGGTGCAATGAAAGGGGATGCCAGAAGTTATGTTTAACTTAAGAAGTGAATGATAACTGGAAAAGAAACACATAATGTTTCCTGCTGAGACATCAGCCCAGCTATATCTGCAGCGGTCATCTCATCCCTTGATGCAGATAGTGGAGTTTGCCAAAAACAGAAAAAAATAGAAAAGGGTTGATATCGAGAGGAGTAAATCAAAATGCTGGTAAACAAAAAGCTTACCTACACTTGTGGACGTCACTGTGTTGATATTTTAAAAAAAAAACAGCTTATTTCATTAGCTTGACAGATGCAGGTTTTTTTTTTAACAAATTCTACATTCAATGCAAGGCAAACCTGAAATGCTACATTACGACTTCACTGTTAAAACTACCAACTAAGATCAGTTCTAACATAGTTTGGTAGGGTCCAAGGTCGAGGTATTCTACAGCGTATCACACATCTGTTCCCCCTTTCGCACACGTCCTATTAGATAGTAAACCCCCTTGAGGGAAAACACAAATCAGGAAAAGATGAGAGAAGGAGGCAAGTGGGGGAAACTGGGTCTGCTTCTGTGCCTCGGCATTAGTGATGAGACATTAGCCTCAATGTACGGAGCCCTCGGATAACCCAAGTAAGTAAGGAGCTGATGGAGAATTATGAATGTTGCAATTTTACTCACTGCTCTAACACCTTCAATGTCAAAATATGTAACCTTCTACATGCTGGTGAGAAATCAAAGACTAGAGAATATATTTACTGCATGTCCACATATTGTACAAGTGAATCAAATGTTTGGTAAATTACATTTTACGTATTTAGAAAGAGATATATTCGATTCATAATTTCTTGAATGTTATCACGTTGTTATTTTTATGACACCCGTGACGTCTTAGCGACTTGAATGAACCTAAAGAAAATGAATGCAAAACATGTCACAAAAAACCTGGGAAAACTTGTGATATTTTAATTATAGTAAATGATTAATTGTTTCAATGGATCTCTTTTGAATCCACACACAGCGACATGAAACTTCAGGCCGCAGGGAATGCACAGTATGTTGTTGCATGGGCCTTTAGATTCATGATTTTAAATGATCTTTCTGAGAGCCCCCAGGTGAATATCTCTTTGTTTATGTTTGTGTTACTTAAGATGGGTAATCCATCACATTGAACAGCATGTCATCTTTTATTTATGTCATAATGTTGCTGTTGCATGCTAATGATGTTGTCACATTAGCAGCAATTGCACTCATAAACTAGGATAATGTAGACTTAGATTTTTAAAGCAACACTTTTGTTGTGCTTTTACGTTACTGAAAATCTAGCGCTTCACAAAAACAGATTTTGCTATGATTCATTCATTTATTCAACTAACCTAAATCTAGCAACCAACAACCGTACAGTACAACACAGTTAAGAGCAGAAAATGCATGTATGCAAATACTTGTGATTTAAAAATAAAAGAAAAAGTGTCAAAAGCATGAAGACATTGAGCAGACAAACGTCTCTGCTGTTGAAGCCTTGTTAAAAAGAGGATAAAAACTGCAGCTTTTTGACGAGCTGCTAAATATGGAGTTCAAAAGACAGACCATCCTCATTTAAGATATTTGTTCTGTGGAACCAGCTCAATTACATTACCCTGAAAATAGTTAATAGATGGAAGATTTATTGACCTATTTCCAGAATTAGAAAATCACAAAAGTTTAGTTTAATCAGCAGTCAGCACAAGTTTCAACTGACTTAAAGTTTACTGAACTATATTGAACCCAAATTTAAATAGTGCGTGGATTCTCTTTTGACGTATTAAATTAAATTAGAGCATCATCAGCGTAACAACGAAGCTGGGATTCAGCATATTTTGGTCCATATCATACTATTAATACATTCAATTGTTAATTATTTGTATTTCAGATACACTACAGACTTACACTTGAGCCAATCATTAGTCTGGTCACTTAGTCAGGCTTAGTAAGACTTAATTTTACGTTAGTCTGAACTCACCGTAACAAAGTCAGAGTGTAGAAGAATTGCAACTTAATAGATAACAAGCACTTAATGACAATCAATAACATATATATATATATATATATATATATATATATATATAAAAACTGAATGTCGTCTGCATTTGATGGTTCAACAATACAAAGTAAGTGCAATGTTTATGAACTTAATGTGCTGTAATAAGCACTTACAAAAAAGTTTTAGCAGTCAAATGAATTCTGCTTGAATAGCTGAGTGAATAATTCTGAGCAATGAGTTGGCTGCTGCTCAGAATTTAATAACAACTTCAATCCTTGGACGACTCAGATACTGTTTTATTATTGTACACGATGCACATTCTTGTGTTCAGTCAAGTCTATGATATAATTACGTTCTTAATGCATTATTGTACATTTACGAGATGTTTCCATTAGGATATAAGTCAATGTCCTGACTATTTCACCATTTCAACCCTCGATTGCACAGCAGAATGCACAATGCAGAGACTTGCACCGACTGCTTGGCTTCAGCGTTGACACTGTAGCTTCATCAGACCCCAAAGTGCATTACCAGCTCCACTCAAAGCCTTTAATGAATCAACTCTGGCAAGACCCATCAATATAAAGACACTGAATAATGCCTTTAGAGCAGACACTTAGCTTGTAACCCTATCCATTCTATAAGTGCTGATTGTGGAAACGAGGGAAATAGCTGCAGTGCACAGGTTGTTCTCACTTATGATGTCACCCAAAAATGCATTTAACACAATGTTTGTTTAATGCAATGTGTGGTTATGGTGTGGTTACCTGTATACACGCATGGGATAGTGCAACATAAAATACTTTTGCGACACTCATAATAACATTTTTCGTCTCTATAGTACACTGTAAATTGAACCATGAAATGTTACACCGGTTTTTTTTTTTTTGACCAGGTCTCTTACAGACAACAATACCTGTACATGCTTGTAGCTCAAGTTACTTTCTACTCTTTGTATTATAGATGATGTCTGTTCATTTTCCCTTTTTAATTATTCAATTCAGTCAAAGGAGGCAATTACATTAATCATCACTCATATTGCAGGAATCGGTGGCTGAAATGTTCATCGGTGGTCATTTTCTGTATTGAATTAAGCTTTGATGTATTTTACATATTTGTTTGAGAAAATGGAAAGCAAAAGCAGGCCTCTTTCAGCCAAGAGTTTGCTGAGTCATGACATTGCCGTCTTAGCGGCTGCAGAGTAAAGGCAGAGTGTTGTACTGTGATTTATTGAGTGGGCCTACTGCAGAGGGTAGCAGGGAGAATAAAGTGCTCTCACCTGGAAAGTGAGCCCCACTGTGGTCAGGAGAGATTTTCCCAGGCTTTGCTACTCATATTACTGTAAAAAGAGCCGATGAGGTCTGAATGAGTCTGTATTCATGAGTGGATGGATGAACAATCGCAGGAATCGTGTCAGCAGAGCCAAATTGATTCTTAACATTTACCAGTGTTAAATATGTGAATGGACAAGAGCAAGTGTGCAGGACGTTGGAGCGCTGACCACTGTCTCTAAATAATGAACAGAGGGAATGTGTACAGAGGACAGTCTGCAGTATCTCTCTCCTGCATATTCAGTTAAGTGGCTGGGACGTGTCCCTGTAAACTGCTTGAGCACACTCTCGGTGTGAGGGCACTCCGCACACTGTGACTTCCCTGGTTTGCGGCCTAACAGGTTTCCGTGTTAACATATGTACAGTGCAGCTCCATGAACCCCACACTCCCTCTCCCCTGTGCACAACGAGCGTCATGAGTTGAACAGGGCGAGATAACCATTTTGCATGTCTGATCATGTCCCAGATATGCATCACCTACCAGTAAATGTAGGGTGTCTTCCCCAGCTCGTGCTTTGTTGTTTTTTTGTTTTTTTTTTAAATAACACAGGCACTCAGTTCTACACGGTGAACATTTCAATCTGGACTGGTTTATGGACAATAATAAACTTCAACACGAGGATTTTACAGTACTCTGTCAACTTGACAACATCTGCAAACAACTCGAAGGCCTTAAGGCTCACCAGGGATGCAGCAAGTCCAGGCTTTTACATCTCAAAGACCTCCAAGTCTCCTCTGATCTCATCAATTAAACTGCAAGCTCCCCTTTATGGCGGGCTTATACCTTTTGTCCTTTACACGGCAAAGCCTGCCTTTAAAGCTATCCACACAACCCGACTGTGACTCAGAGACAATCATGTCAGTTTGCTGAGATTGACTATTTAAATGTTAGAGCAAACAGTATAAACTGAAAAATAAATCCTTTAAGAGTAAAGAGTGCATACTATTAAAATGCCGAAGGAACCCAGTTTGAAGAAGAAGAAAACTGTGGTGTTTTAGTCCATTTTTATTCAGGGTAAAATGTTGATT
Source organism: Bovichtus variegatus (assembly GCA_943593645.1). NCBI lineage: Eukaryota > Metazoa > Chordata > Actinopteri > Perciformes > Bovichtidae > Bovichtus > Bovichtus variegatus. The sequence continues at coordinate 9,797,326 of CALSCE010010635.1, read as the reverse complement.
TTCCAATGATGATATCAATTAGGCAGGCTATAAAATGCCCGGAGTGAACCGTGGGATGCTTCATGGAGTTCCTTTGCAAGCCTCAGGATCACAGTTTGAATTCGGGTCTCATGATGGCACTGATGACAGGACTCATTTTAAATGAATGCTGGAGCTGTCAGTGAGATTTTGCTCTGCTGTAGGTCTTCATTTAATCGCGGCAGTGGTGCTGGAGATATTCTGCCGCTGCTTGTCGATATAATCTTTATTTGGAATTAGGAGAAAGCGCTGGACAGGAGTGTCACTGCAGCATCAATGTTTTATTGCCGCATACGTCTTCTCAGATGCTTTCAACGTTCGCTCATGAGAATATCAGAGAACGCGCTGTACACGAGGCAACCTCTGCGTAATCTACACACACTCCAATTTTAAACATTTATGTATACTGAACAGTATTACTGCTGAAAAGGAATACAGTTTGCGCTTACATGACTTCACGCATCTCCATGCTGAAAGTGCACAATGTAGCATGAATCCTTTCTTTTCCTGAAAAGAGCCTCTGTGCATTAGTCTGTTCTCAGCGCGCAACTGTTCTTCCCAGTCAATCCCAGAATACCAGCACACAATGATCTCTTCAGCTGGTCCTGCCCTGAAGAGAATCTGCTAAAAAGCAATAAAGGCAGTGGAGTAAAACCATGCAGAGCCCCTGTTATCCTTGTCATCCTTATCATTCTACTCCACTTATTCCAGATAATAACAAATTACTGTCCGTGTCACTCAAGAGATCTGACTTTGACTGAGAATAAAAGTCTTTATGGTGCCTCACAAGATGTTCCTGTTGAACAATCCTGGAGAGCAAAAACAGACATGGGAGTACAATAATGTCTTTGTCACATGCATGTGTGCAAGACCACTCTTGGTGGCAATCTGTTACTATTTATTATTATCCGAGCTCGACAAGAAGGAGAAGGGGGAAAAATAAGAAGAAGAAACGACAAATATCAGACATTAAATGAGTGATTCCACAGTCAAAATAAAAAACAGTCTCAGAGTTTTTGCCAACTTAACTTAATAGCTTTCCTGCTTCTGTACCCCGAGGTCCAGTCTGTTCACAGAGCACAGAAATGTCTCGAAGAAAAGATTGTGAAATGAAGTGTCAACAGCAGGGTTTCCTTCAATGTGGCAAAGGTTAAGTGCACAGCTTTTATACATTAAAACAACCCAAGAGGTATTGCACTTAGTGTCAGGTTCTTAAATAGAATATTATATAATAAAATACTGATAGGAAGTACTGTACAATTTAAATATGAGGATAAACATACCATCAAATTAATTTTAGATGACTTATAATGGCTGCTATTCATTTTTCCTTGGCAAGTTCAGGGTCTCTGTCTGCAAAATGTTGCTTACTTCTCAGCTGATAAGCTGTAGATTTTAACACCACTATAGATTGGTTGATGTTAAATATTACGAAATATACAGTAAAACATGTATTAATTTAGAAATAAGTAAATATAGCTTCTGAATTCAGAACTACAGGGTGAGGAGATGAGAAAAGAGCTGCACAAAGCGCTTCTTTGGTCTTTTACATATTTAGTTTAGGGACTGTACAAAAATGACAGGCGGAGGAGGGGTCTTTTATTTTTTTCTAAATCTATATTTCGATTTTATTTCATATTTCTGAAATGTATTTTAAGATGGTTTTTATATGTGTTTTGCGCCACAGAGCTGTGGCTTGTTTTACACCCGTTTGTTATATATCCAATAAATATATTATCTTGAGACATTAGGTGGAAGTGAAGAGAGTATACAGTATATGGTTATTAGGTGGATTATTGGCAGAATCATACAAATTAAATCACAACAAAAAACTTAAAACGTAAGATTTTGTAAGATTGTTGAACCACTGAAGCGCGCCATTGAACTGAATATTTCATTTATTTTGTTTAATTTTAGATGAGGTAGCATGTACAATATAACTTCAGATATATGACATTTTAATATTTACAGGACAAAGTGGCAGTTTCTTGCATAAGCCATCTTAAAAACTACAACCAAATCTCAGTTGAATAAAAAATGTTTCATGCTGAATTTTTTAGTTTTCTGCGGACAGGAAGGCTTCCACAAACGCTCAGAGTAGTGCAGGCGTTTTCTACTTTAGCAGTCAAGTCTACAAGCAGCCATGTTGTATTTTTCTGTAGAGCCATTACAACATCATTATGTGTGCTCTAGAAAGCATGCCATGCTACTTAAATATTGAATGAGTGAAGGAATAGCACACCAGTATCTTGCTTTCATGAAGCTATCAAGAAACCCATTCTGTCTCCAAATGTGTTTTTTTTTATTTTTATTTATTTATTTTTTTTTACTGTAGATAGCATTTGCTATGCTTGAGGGTACAGTAAGTATTACTGCACGTCTATTTTTAGAAGGCAATTTCAAAGTTTACCGTGTGCCTACGCATGCACAAGGCCAAGTGTTTGTGTGGAAGTATTGTTGTGTGTGTGTTTGAGTGTTAGTGTGAGCATGTGTGTTGATTTGCTTTAAGCTTGTTGTTTGTGGGTTCAGCAGGCAGCACATACTGTCTTATTCTCCAGAGGGGAAACTAGCTGTGTCGCTTTCCACTTCCATACCTTCAGGCTTAACTCAGACTAAGTCACTGAGATGTAAAACCAGGAACTTCTCGAGTATTATCAAATAATATGTTAATCTAATAACTTTACCCCCGGTTCAGTTATTTTCTGCATTTAGATTCTATCCCAACAGTGATTAATTTCACTTTGTTATGTAGAAACTTGTTTTTATTCAATATTGTTGGTCATTATGATTCTATATTCTACATCACAGTGCACCTTTCAAAGAGCAGCGATACTTTCTGGTCTGCTGCTCGTGAATGTGCACCATGATATTGGTTGTGCTTTTCTACACCCTCCTCCATCCCAGCTGTCAGGCTTTTAAGGGCTGCAAAGTGAGGTACTCCTTGATTGGCGGCTCAGGATCAGTGAAGTACATAACAGGGGATATTCACCACCTAAACCTAGTCTTTGTGTCAAAATCAAAAATTGGTCTTATTTAATACATCCTACTCTGACTGAAGTGCACCAGGCAAGGAGCAACAGTTATTGAAAAGCAACACTTCTGTCACTTCTTAACACATTTATTTCTGTCGTTTGGCGACTGGCTAGCGGAAGCTAATACATAATACAAGATAATATAACTCTGTCAGGGTATTGTCGGCTTATGCAACCGGATTTTATGATCATGAGAGACAGAGATAACAAATCAAATGGAATGATGTGATTTGACAAATGTGGGGCACGCTCTTTATTTTATATGCAAGTTACTGCAACCGATGTGATTGACGCTTCCTTTTTTTCTCACATTTAGAAAATGGAGTGATTTGAATTTAGATACATTTTGAAGCTGGACACCGCAGGAAGCTGTGTACAGCGTGACACGGTCCCACGGTGCCAAGGTCAATACACTTTTAAGGAGACTTTCTGTAACTTGTTGATAGTTGTTGGTAACAGCCGATGCACTGGGCTCACTCAGGAGTACAAGAGGCAGAGGGAGAGCTGGAGTCATGTCTTCACGTAAACACTTTGCATCGGATTCATAGTTGCATCCAGTAAATTAAAACTGCTCTCGTTTAAAAAACAAAATGTTTTCCTAAAAGCTAGACTGAAAATGTTGTATTCAACTTCCCTCGACCTCGCTTTGAAGGAATGTGTGAGTGTGTGGCTGCTTTCCAGGAGATATGCATGTGCATGAGAAGCCCTGATAAACAATATCAGAGACATTAGTCAAATATTTATGGTAGATCAACAGAAAATTGATCAGTGACTATTTTTGATAATGAATTCACTGTTTTAGTCAGTGTTGAAGCCAAAATATAAAATATGTGACAGTTCCAGCTTCTCAAACTCTAAAGATTTGCTGTTTTTTTTCTCGTCTTTCATTAGAGTATGAATGTTGGTCAGACGAGCCAAGACATCTGAAGACGTCATCTTGAGCTTTACAAAACTGTGATGTTCAACCAAACAGCTAATTAAGTGATTCATTAAGAAAATAATCAATAGTTCATCAATAATGAAATGATTTGTTAGTTTCAGTCCTACAAAGGATACAACATCATGAGGGCCAAGATGACCCTCGAGTGTATACACTGTCGAGTCCATTACATATCGTCCTAACAATTATAGCTATAATAAGTTACCGACATTATGCACATTGCTGTTAATGAGCTCAATACTATCGAATGTACCAAACAGCAAATTAAGGGAGTGCAGACTTTGGTGTGTGTACATGGTAGAGCAGGAGAAAGGGAGAATGTAACCTCCCGGTTAACACTTAAATGTAATATTCATTTAGGAAATCTCACTTTCTCCTATCTTTATTTTAAATGTAGAGGCCTTTACTCTGCAAACCACTTAAGCTCACTAATCTCTTCAATTAATGAAGGGCCACAACAAGAGGTTTCGCCTTTTTCTTTTTTACACAGGAAGATGAGGAGGGCACACATACATTGACTTAGGGTCACTTCTTTTCTGAATATTTTAACTGCTTTCTTTATTCAAATAGATTGCAGATGACCGGTCTTGAATAGCAAATTTTAAATCCCCCTCCTAACGTTAGAAATTTGATTTTTTTTTCTCTTTCTAAAGCATCCACTTAGGACAGTAGTAGCACAGATCCGAATAAATGAACTGAAATATCCTTTGTGCACAATAACTAAATATTGCTACACTGTGACTGTAGTCATCTCATAGAAAGTTGACGTGGGACAGAATAAATTGGCAGTGATTAAAATTCGGAACAGTTGCGTCATGCTGTGGATCCCGGGAAGCTATTTTCGTCCTCATATCCATGTGCGCTCCTCTGCACGTCAGCAGCTGGGCAGAATCAGTCGGATCGGTGCCAGTGCTCAACCTTTCAATGCTCTGGGTCAGCATCCTGGAAATGTGCCAGAAACTCCAGCTCCTCAAGACCATATGGGGTCTGTTTCTCCTCACCACCTCCACTATTCCCCTCCTGCACCCGTTCCTCCAGGGCTGCAACCTGACCCAGCCTCATGTACATTATGTCTTGTGAAAAGCAAGCGAGAGAAAGAGGAGAGTAAGGCCATTCGGTCATGCTGGATGGATACTGCTCTACTTCCCCCCATAAAACAGTCAATAATACACAGAAAAAAAGGATATTAAAGGTTCACTTTTAAATATTTTTTTTATATTTTTTTTTTTTTCAATATTATTATTTAGTGTCAATAATCAAATATATTTTTACTAATTTATTTTACTGTTTACAAAATAAAGTGCTACATACATTATTGTAGCAGAACTATTTTAATAAGGTAAATTCACATTTAACAATGGACTCCCTCTAATTGTGCCCTGAATAAAGCTGTTACTGTAGTCAAGCAGCTTCTACATAATCATTATTAACATTTTACTGTGCATATAGGACACATTTGGCCTAATGCAGGAAACGATGTACAAACAATTGTCCTCTTATTTTTGTTTGTATCCACAACTTGTTCTTATTTTGTTAGTAACTTTGGATTTCTCGGATTCTAACCCATTTTGGTCGAGAGCACTCTTACCAAGATAAGAAAAAAAACATCTTGTTTTCACCGTCAACAAATTGTCTGTCTAACGCAAGGAAACATATGTTTTGAATTTGAGGAACATAAAAAAAATGCATGATATCATCTAATCAAATTTAGATTGTTTTCACTACAGCTGACTATTTCTTCCTACAGCTTTGTTTTGGTGGCATCTCTTTCATTCCCGGCATGTGCCAGAGTATTTGCACACTTATATAATGTTTAGGTAACATTACCTATGCTAATATTAACAAATCGGCCACACGCGTCTGATTCATAATCAAGTGGGATTCAAGTGGGATCCAGCACACTGGATTAGAGCAGACCTGGGTGGTTAAGAACTTTCGGTGCATCTGATGTTGACTTCTCTTATTTTTTCTCTTAACAGAAAGTTTAGAGACATTTAAGAGAATGTTGCTGCATGAGGCCCATAGTTTATCTTTTATATATATATATATATATATATAAATTAAAGAAGAACTTCTGGTTGGGTGCCACGTGATCTGATGCACAATAATTCATTTTCATCCGTAAAATGAGCCATTCTTTGAATTGAATTATCTTATGGAGCCAGTGTGAACATGTGCGAATGTGTTTTTGAGGGAAAATTCTTGATCAACCTGTCTGTTAAAGTCTGGTAGGGGGAAAAGAAATGTTCCCATTGGTTAAAGCATGGCAGGCAGGGGCAGCTGCAGGACTGACCCTGCCAAGGACAGAGAGCTTCCCATGCCTGTTCAATGCCGTAAATGGGTCATTGAACAGCTAAATGGAGTCATTATGATGAGTAATTAAAAGAATACTGCTGAAGACTCCCAAAGTCGCCTTTTCTCTTGGTTCCGCTGCTTTTTGTGTTGTCACGGGCCTTTGCTGAAAGGCAGCTGCCTTGGGCCACTTAAACTATCACCCCTTTCACTGGGATGCAAATAGCAGCCTTAGCAGCTAATTGAATTGCATTATCTATTGTCCTCTCATTTACTGAAAATCGAGCCATTTTGCAGATTTCCATTACTGATTGTTGGAGATTGAATTTTGCCAGTGCTTTCCATCTGATACGGCATGTCATACACTCTGAATCACAAGGCATGAGAACACAGAATTGCTTCATTAGAGCAAGAGGACTAATATGAATACTGATTGAGCAGTAATCTGGAGCTTGTCTTATGCAGATATTAATATGTACCGTACATAGGTGGGGAAATTGCAGCTTTGCATCGCTGCATGTTGTAGAGACTTGGTAAACAGAATCATAAAAGAAAGAACCAAACATGGATAAAAGATGACGAAATCATGTTTCATTTCCATTTCACTTATTGTAGTGAATGCCAAAACACCATCTCTCGAGCACAAAGCTTCTTTTTCTCTTTTATTTTAACGTCCAATAAAAATGCATGAAGATGTGCCCGTGCAGATTCCCCTCGGGCTGTGTGTGCAGCACATTCTCATCCATTTTACGGGGAGTCATTAAGATGATAGGAGGGGGACTGATGTTTGATTAATTAGTAAAACTAACTTTGGCAAGACCGGACACCGAAACAGAGGCTTTCATTAGCTTTTGCTTGCTAGATAAGGTTAATGAGGTGGTTCCGATTCTTGAAAAAAAAAAAAAAGAGAGAAAAAAGGAAACGTGCATGCTGCTGAATTCATTTCGGAGACGGCAATGCCAAAAGAAGGTTATCCTCTGAAGAAGCAGCTTTTTATTACATGGCCCATTAAGACTGGCCTCCATGTATTGGATTCAACATGTTGGCTTCAATACCTGCATGCTATTGAAAGTGTTAAGTACTCGTCAACATACAAAATCCATTCACTCGTACTATGTTGTTTTAAAAACAAATAGAAACCGTAATATGACTTATTAATATCTTTCTCTACCATTTATTTTTCCTCAGAGTTCAAAGGAGAAATCAGTGAACATCTGCACTGCTGAAGGACACCAGGGATGCTTTCTCACACTGAGGACTTCAACCTAGATTCCAGAGGTAAGTGCTAGCATTTCTGCTTGTAGCTCGAGTCAACTGCAGCGCTGCATGAGCAAACGTCCACTAAGAGGATCACAGAGAATCCATCGCTAATCCACTGGTCAATACACACGACAAGTACAGTGCCAAAGACAAGTTACTCAAAGGACATGTTGCCCTGCGAGTGAACAGTCTGAATATCACGGTGCGGATTCCTCTCGTGTGCAGGTTTCCCCGTTTCTACCTCTGCTTTTTCATTCACGGTAGCATGTCAGCACCAGCAAGATAATAGAAGCTGGATTCTTTTCATAGGTTAATGCTTGTATTTATTATTTTTTCTTTTATCTAAGTGGGTGCATAAAATTTTAATTAAAATGTCTATAAATTTCAATAAATGTCTAGTTTGTTTTCTAGTTATTTTTTAATAACCCACCTCCAACCACCTCATCAGAGGTAAATTACTTTATACTCTATAACAATTATTTTTGTTGAAATTATATTTCTCCTCCAACGAATCTGATATTTCTGTGAAATGATTTATTCACTGGTTAAACTTGAGTCATTTATATAATTAAAACCCATCACAATTTAATGCCCCAATAATGATGTCGGGGAAAAAACAGCAAACCTACACCAAAAAATAAATCAGAGTACATCAATTATTTCAGTCGATTTAATAAGTTTATCACCACCCTTCTGCCAAAGAGTTAGGTCTGCATATGGGTATAAATAATTTAATAAATAATACATAAAAACTTTCAAATACTATTCAACAAAAAGAAAATCTGTTGTATCTTTAAGGACAATTTTAAGGATCACATCCTTTTAAATGTCTTTAAAGATTCAACAGATTTTTTTTCTTTTGTTTTGTTCGGCCCTTTTTTCTTTCCACCGAGCAATAAATGAGTACTTTCATTAGCTGAAGTGTGTACAGTGATAAAAAGAGTCTGCGTATGCTGAACAATTAGTGCTAAAAAAGAGGCCGTTTACAAAAGGGATGTGGCCTTAGAATTTTAATCAGCACTGACTCACTTTCTTGGAATACATTTTCATAACCTCCACAAATTTTTCTATTAACTGACTCACTAGTCTGAGCTAGTCTGCCATGTAACGCTGAGCAGATGGGGAGGGCCCTATGGCTCTAACAAAGCACAAGTCAGCAGAAGTAGAGTTTGTTCTAAATTTCACACTTTCCTCTTGCTGTTTACTTAATTGTAGCAGAAGAAGGAAAAATAAAAAGTAAACTGTAAGCTAAGGATGTCATGAAAACCGATTTGTGAAATCTGCAAGAGGAGAGCTAGTTAACGTTAGCAGTTAGCAGCTAGCAGCCAGAGGGCAGCACAGTCCTGCTTGGCATAATAATGGAGTTAACAGCAAACGTTAATGGAGGTTCCATACAGTTACTGTACATTAGGATGCGTTCAAGCTCTATTCAGTAAATATGAATATTGGGCAAAGGGTAACTTATAACATTATCATCATGTGTTCAAATGTAATCTTGTAAAATATTGTTTAAATACGTGGGACTTATTGTTTTGTTGTTGACCGTGGTCAATGTCCTAAATGGATTTAAATTAAACTTAGAGCAGGTAAATATTTGTGGAGTAAAGATCTTAAAACCACAAAGTTCCAACACAACCTCATGTGGTGTTTAGTGTAGTTATAAACGTTCCCAGTGGCCAAAACAAATCTTAAAAACAGAGAGGCCCCCAGAATGATAATAACAATCCTGCTGTAGAAACAAAGCTATGTAGAAATAATAAAAACTTTGAAAAGAGTTTCTCACACTGCAGATAATGTATTCAGTGCTTCATGTGTCATTGTCTAAACCAGCTAGCAAAAACACATTTAGTGTATGACATCTTCCAAAATGCATTAAAATGGATATTGAGTCTGCAGTTTTAGTGTCATCACTCAACAAATAAATCCTTTTTATTGAATGTTTGGTGCATTTCTTTCATGTTTACAACATTTTCAGTTTTTGTTTCAAATGGGAGAATGTATGTTTAGCGTTTGTATTCAAACTTAGACGTTGAGAGACAATGAGCTTTTATATATTTTCCTATCAATCATATAAGGAAAGGCATGTTTGGACAGACTTCAAAAATAAAATCCCCAGTTGGACTCCACAAATATGTGTTTGAGTGCTCAATCAACTGAATGATTTAATCCTCGCTGCCTTTCAAGTACAGCCAAAGGGATTTTTCTCATGTCCAACTGTCCAGAAATATTCCTGCTACACCAATTCTTAGGGTGTAAATATAAAACCACGTTATGCATATAAGCACAACAAGCCTACTATTTATTGCCATCCTAAAACAAGTTTGGCAGCCCATGAAAGAGTAGCAGCTAGGTTTTACACCACTGTCATTAAAACTAAAGATGTAGTGCTGCTGCAGCTGCTGCTGAAACTTAGTGATGAGTGTGCGAGCCCAGAGCTGTAGAGGGACCGCAAAACTCCCAGTTTAATTATTTTATTCTTTAAAAAAAAAGTGTCCAGACCAATATCCTTTAAGGGGACCCATAATTCCTAGTTGCCCTGCAGAGATATGTGCTTTTACTTCAATGATTTATACAGGATGTGCAATGAGTACTACAGCAGGAAAAGTCCTGTTCACTGTAAGAAACAACGCTATTGGTATCCTACATCTCTCTTACATTTCTCTGTGATGCTCGCTCCAAGTCAGATTCAATAGACTCTCTTAACTGCACAAATATGACGTAAACCGCTCGTTTTAGCTTCATAAGTGCCACCTGCTCATGAGTAGGCGTGTGATTTCATTATTACCATAATCGATGCTCTTAAAATGCAAGTTTCACTCCCAAAAATGTCACCAAAGAGTCAAATGAAGAATGTTGTGAATGTTGCAGCAGTTAGAAATCAGCAAACAAAACCATACGTATATACTTTAGTGGTGTCAGTAATGGTGTTAAAAGGGCCAGAAACTATTTAAACAAACATTAATAGTCCAGCTGCCAGCGACGTGTCATCAGAGCAGCACTGCGACAGAAGTAAAGAGGGAACAGGAAGTAAGATGCTAAAAACGTCCTTCTAAAGCAAACTGGTCCATGACTAATATGAAAGGCAGTCAGGAGGCTATGACACTGAGAGAGATATTAGATGTGATTATATTATAGCCGACAGAAGGTGATGTTACACTCTTGGGTGCAACAGAGGATGATACTGGACAGCGACCTACATAAAGACCCGGAGGCCCCTGTTGGAGAGGACTTTCCAACAACTACTGTACTGTATAAGTTGTGGTACCGAAATATTACAGTAAAAATGGCAAAATCTTAAAAAAATGTATGAATTGGCAAGCCATGATGATGTGAACAGAATATCGATTTTGCATTAAGTCTGTTTTAGTTATACATTTTAATTTCAGTATCATATTTCATTCTCTTGACTCACACGACCATTTGTAAATCACGTTCACACCTGAATTCAAAGTATGTGAAAATTGGACACTAAAAAGCAATATGGCCAAAATCTTATATCACGGTATATGCAATTTCATATCATGGTAACGGTATATGTCATGATACGTTTATTGTTCTGTAAATTTTATTAAGAAATAGCTTAAATTAACCCTACTGTACTTCATCAAAAATACTCATAACAGTGAAACTTAAATTATTTAAAAAAGGAAGCTTTTTTTTAAGGTTCCTGAGAGCAATATTTTCAAGTGTTACAGATTATAAGTTTAACAGGTGCCAACAAATATCAAACTTCAGTCAGTGCAATATAAAGCACTATAAAAGTTATACAAATTTGTATTGAAGAGTTTACAGTAAAAAAAAAAAAAAAAAAGACTTTTCCTGCAGGGTTTGCTTAACTTTCATTCAAAGACTGACACAACACAGTGCAAATGTGTGGTCATCATTTCACCAGAGTTCTTTCTCATCTTGGGTTACTCTGCACTGACAACTTCATGCTCCTCCTCCATGTTTACTGTTACCGCTAGATCACGTGAGAATAACGAGATCACGCGAGATTAGCTACCTCGGCGGTATTGCCAAATCTCAACGGGTGGACACATTTTTACCGCCGTACGATATAAACCTTCATATCACCCAACCTTAGTGGCAGGTAAAGAATCCGTTCATACGAGCGATGTTTTATTATAAATAAACAAAACTGTACGCCTCTAGTGATGAAACTGTGTTAGCGTTGAAGCAAATGTGATTTTAGTGTGACGGTCTGTCACTGATTTTCATCCCTCCATCACTTTTGTGTTTTTTTTTATTTTTCAGTTTTACCCATAACATCAGAATAATCATCGTCATGGGCTTCAGAACATCATAAAGTCATTTATCACTGTGATGATCATTCTCCCGGAGCTTTATCCCCATCAAGCCGTTTGGTGTCAGCTCCTCCGTCAATCTGGGTTCCTAATTGATGGCACTAGAGAAGAGTTATTTGAATGGATTACCGTAAAGAGCATCATGGATTAGCCTGTGAGAGACATGGATCCCCAAGAGAGCCTTAAATTGGTCACATAAGTGATTATAAAACATCTGTATGGAAGGCAATTATTGGTCTCCATCCTCAAAGAGTTTTAACCCTTCCTCTGCGTTCGATCAGACTCTGGCTTGTTATGCTTCATGTTGGCTGCAGTGGTGTTGATTGGTGCCCAAGCAGCAATGATCAATGCTCTGAGGTTGGAAAAACAACTGCTTGTATATATCGCAGAGGTTTATGTAGGTGCAGTAATCGCTTAGATACTCGGACGTCAAACTGGTAACACATTGTGACTATACGACCAACCTATACTTTTAGGGGAAGATCAATGCAACATAACACTCCCTCCATGGCAGCACAATCCATATTCAAAGGGCTAAATGGCTGGTTTACACTTCTTGATTCACGATTCATGTAATTACATTAGTGTTCAATCAGAAAAAAGAAGAAAATCTGACATAGTGCCTCCTCAGTGGTTCTGCTGGGGTTTTGTATTGCTGCCTTTCCCAGAATTAAACTCAAAAACTTAACTAAATTCAATTGCCCTGCCCGGGTTGTCATCACTCAGTCCTAATGTACTGTAACTTTTAGTGATCACTTTACGCACTTGATGCTCCCTCAGTCCATTAATTTCCGTGCTGAGAGCTACTATCAGAAACATCGCTGCCGTAAGATTAAAGGCTTTACCCTGTAAGAGACGAGTGGATCCAAATCAGACCAAAGATTTATTCAGTAAACTTTACTGAAAAGTACCTTTTTCTGCAGTAAGTGTGTTATTTATGAAACAAAGCGCTTTAACTATAGAAAACTTGAATAAAGTAGTTCAGATGTATATATATATATATATATATATATATATATACACACACACATATATGTATTTAAATAATATATTTTGCTTTTATTTTGAACTTACGATAGTATAACCTTAGTTAGTAACCCTCCTACTCGCTACAAACTGGGCTTTGCACAAGGTGGCAAAATACGGAAATGACCACAAAGTAGTTATTACACCTTATTATGCAGCTGGGGTCTCTGAGACGGCAAGCAGAAGTAAATCCTGGTTAATGGTCGCCGTAGTGTTACCTGCGCCAGGGTGCGCAAGCCAAACATAACATTATTACGTACTTTACGTGGTGCCGGGCTTTTCAGACATGACTGCCACAAATAGCCTACAGCTAAAAGCAAATAAGAATAAATTAATTAATTATTAATATGTGTCTTATGAGACAGCCAACTTGATTTTTAATGCTTTAGAAGTACATTTAAGTACATGTTGTGCCAGCCGAATCATATTGTTTACAGGATATTCAATCCATCAACCTTCATTTCATTATAATACACAACTCCTTTCTCTACAGACATTGTAAGAATGTGATTCCTCCTTGGACTTGAGGAGTTGCATGTCCAGGCGTTTTGCCGGTGACACTAGTTGACTTCTTGCCTCTTCTTCTTCAGAATGTTTTCTTTGTACGCCCTCTGGCATTTCAGAGAATACAGCGAACAACAGGTTGAGCATAAATGCCTTAGTGCTCAGCACGAGTATAAACAAAGCTTTATGTTTAATTTTCTTTGTATTTAATTCTCAGAAAATGAGGGAAAAGTCCTAAAGGTGATAAAATAATCCTAAGTATGTTTTTGAGCAGTTAAAGTGGGTCTGGGGTCTCGAGAAAAAAGAACATCCGGGGCAGGTTAAAAACAAATTACAGCCCACAATGTATCTATACATGAACAGAAGTCAAAATAAGACTCCAGTGATTGTCTTATGAAACCCACATAAAAGCCATACAGCAAGTTAACACAGCGTTAGTTTTTATAATGTCATCTCCATTATTTTAATTGCACTGGCAGCCAGGCTGCGACTTAGCGATGACAAAGGCAATCATGGAGAAAATGAATGAACGTTTAAAAAAGGGCTACGCAGATTTGACAGACAGCTGTCAGCCATTCATTACAGACTCCCTAATGATATTTTTCCACATCACTGATAAAGTGCTGCGCCACCTTTCAGCATGACAGGGGACTTCTCTCAAATCATGACACCTCAATTTCTCCATCTTATTACATGCCATTCAGTCAGACAGACCTCAGAATCAATCAAACAAAGAAACGTTTAACGCTTGTGTTGTTAAAATACACAGTTTTAATGTATGCGATGAAAAAAACAGAGGCCATGCAGCTTTAAAGAAGGATCTTCATCTATCTGCTGTTGCATCCTCTTGTCAAATCCCGCCTCTTTGACATTTACCTTTTAATTTCTTTTGAAAGAAACTAAATATAGTGGTGACCAAGTCTTTAAATACATTAGATGAGCATGCCTAAGTAACTGTTTTGCGAGTCAATGTTTATAATAAAAGGAGCTAAAACTGATGAGAAAACTGTCTCAGGTACAGAAGCTTCCTGTGGCACTTTGAATCATGTATACTGATTTTCTTAAGAAGTTTTCTTTGGTCTGAAAGATAACAAGATTGCAGGATATGAGGTGCTCAAATGAGAAAACTGTCACAGCATCATTTTGTCACAGTAAACCACTCATTTTATAATCTTTGAATCTTTCTGCCTCACGTCCTCCGTTACTTCACCCATCACTTTCTAATGACAGTAAAAAAAAAAAGGATAAAGTCCTTATCAATAATTTCCATCATATACTGATATGTTTGATTATTTCCATTTATCAGGGAGGGACCTCATCTTTTCAGGATAGATGTATGTGTTTTGCATCACCACTGTGCTTCTTTATTCCCTTATCTGTTTAGACAGATAGCACTACAGCTGGGAATTGCACCTCAAATGGATTATAGATTAGTATCTGTATCTTACTGTCCAACTTGGGCGGTAATGTGTCAGTTCTGTGGCACAGTCCCGACAAAGAATCACTCTACCGGGGTGTTTTGAAAACCTAGTTGAAAGTGTAATAAATCTACATAATAATTTTTTTTTTTTAAAGTATACTGCACAGTCTGAGTGATAAAGTAAATGAGTCAATCATGCTGTGTAAGTTTCAGTTATCTAGATCACAGACATCCGTTGTCTTCAACTGCATGCAATCAAAATCCATGTGTATATGGATGTGTGGGTTTTATCCTGACACCTGAATACACACAGCTGGGGGTGTATCATGAATAAAGACCACTGACTTCCGTGTACACTGACATCATTGATACAAGGGCGAGGATACTGTGTGTCAAACATACAAACTGACACGAACACAAACTGCTGTATTGTATTGAATATTTCTGGGAGGCCTCTGGATAAATGGTATAGTTATGAATGATAGGGGTGTAACATCACATGTACTGTAGATGTTAAGGCTTTTGGAAAAGTGCGTTGATGAAAAGCGCAGTTGATGTGATGACAGGCATGTTTAACCCACCCAGCGTGATTAACAATTCCTGAAGTATATAATGAAAGCGAAGGGGAAAAATACATACATCCCAGCGAGTGGGAGAACAGAAACAATAATACATCAAATATATAAAAGAAAAAAATGTCGCAAATATAAATATAAAGAACACTTCTTGTACAACTAAATTCCTCGGTAAAAGAACACTTTTATCTGCAAAATGATTAATCACATCACATAAGGCATCTGTCCACAGTGTAATATATCTTGTCATATGACCTTTCCGACTTTGTTGTAGAATGATGATTGCCTCTGCCTCATCTCCTTAGTAGGTTATGACACGGAAGACATTTATTGACTAGACACCCTTGTACTTTACAAGAAGCGTGTAAAAGGCAATGTAGATGAGGAGCATCTGTGAAGCAGAAGCTGTTGTTTTTATATGGACGACTTGTATTATCCATGCTGGTGGTGGAACCTGCTGTTAAATGCCTCATTAAAAGCTTCTGCTTATTTAAATAGGGGATGATGTATTCTAATAAGATCTCTGCCAGAGAAGAAGTATGTGGGAAAAACCGTGGACGCCGTTGTTATGGCTGTGGCAACTATAGCATCGCACTTGAGGGCTACTCAAGCAATACGTGATTTTTTTTCAAACCATTGTTTACTGCATACAAACTATCTCCTTTTAGAAGAAACTGTTGCTTTTTAAAAATCAGCAAAGCAAATCCCCCCCCCTCCCCCCCCCATTTGTGGAGGTAAATTCAAGTGGACAACAGCAATAAAAATGCTAATTCTGACACAATGTAATCAGAGCATTGCATGTCCTTTTATCTAAGCTAATGCCCATTAGCATTTAAAGCATTAATTTGCTGCATCCTCCAACTGGGATAAAAGTCCTCCCAGTGGCGTCCCTGTCATCTCGTGTTGAGATCTCCGTCAAGTCTACAGTTCGTGTTCCGTGGTGCACCCAAACAAAAATCTTTCACTCCTGTGATAGTCAAGCACACACACTGTGTTGCATCCTCTGCCTCTTATTGAGCCTGAGAGAATGTGCCCTGTCAGAAACAATAACTTCCCTTTCAAGGCAGAGACAGTTTTATTTCACAACACAGCCATCGCAGAAGGTGGTTGTTTCCATTTGCCTCCCCCATGTTTCCTTTCATTCCGCCATTCTTCATAGATGGATCAAATTGCAGCACCAGGAAAGTCGGAGTTTTTCTATCATCCTTGCCAGCGTGATCACCTCGACCAACTGTCGTATCCCGGTTTAGGGAAGAACATAAAGTCATTATTACCAATGAGCCGATCTCCCTGAGCACCAACTTTACGCCTACTCACACGTTCACATAATAAACTGTAATGCATTGAATCTCCTGCTTCATGAGTGTGTTGCTCGTACTGCTGCTCCTAAAAGCTTTCACTGACCAACACAATCTTAAATTCACCCTGGATTACTTATAAATGCCCCGGCAGGCCCATTCATTAAATGTTAAATGTGTATCTTTCTGTCCGTGTCAAACTTGCCTCAGATTTGTTCCAGAGCATCACATGAGCGGAGCCACACCAACTAAAATGCATATTGCTGCAATAAATGGTTAAAACGTCGACCCCGACTGAATTTGTGCAATTGAGGGTAAGAAGATAAAAATGGAAAGTTCCCTGGAAGCCACGCTAACTCCTCCAGATGTAGATGAATGGAGTTGAACTATCTGTGGAGATAATCTGAAAGGGATAATATCCTCTTGTTAAATGTGTCAGATAGCCTGTCGGGTCGGACAAACATTCAGCAAGAATGGCGGCTCGGCTGTCAGTCAGAACACGGAGGCAGGTTGACCTGTCAGTCAGAAGCACGGTCCTGCAGTGCAGCACAATTGAATTAGCTCCAGTCACTTTCTGAAGGTTAATTGGTGGGGAAATCTTGGTTCAGCATGGCGAGGTAATTGATAAAGATAAGGCGAGCAAGTCTTATCATGATCCTGTCAGCATTTTTATCAGTTCTCTAAATATAAGATATTAATACAATTATACATATAAAGACATTGAAACCGAGCAATCCTGTTAAATCTGCCTGAATAGTGAGTTTTCTATAACTTCCTGTCGCGCTTAGGGCTGCACAGTATCTCCCACTTCAGTTCGACATGTCATGAGTCAGCAGCTAGAGACATTGCCAGCAGATTCTTTGGCTTGGAGGCCAAAATAACGTACCGAGTTGATGGTCAGTTGATGGCCTGGAAAATTGCATTTAAACCTTCAGGTGTTATTCCAAGTTGTATCTTACTCTCAAACGTAAAGAATTAAATTAAACTCTACTTCGCTCCTGTCCCTTTGATAAATGCTCTGTATAGCCCAGTTGCCCTTCCCCCTGTTCAGTATGCATCCTGTGGAGCTCAACTGTTATGGTTTTGTTATAGAATATGGTACAGTGCAGAGATCACAGCATTCATTTTAAAGAAAGAACTGTGAAAGGTTGAGCAGGATGCACTTTTCGGCCTCCTTGTTTTTGAGCCATTGCGCCGGTCTGCTTTAATTCTCCGCTTTAATTCTCCTTCAGGGTTTCACTGATGCATCTGTTTCCATCAGTGCGGTGTGATTCTTAACTACTCTCATGGCTTATCATCTTGACATAAGACGTTCCACCAAAAGTAGAGCTTTTAGTTTGTAATGAGATTTTTGGCTCTCGTCTAAGCTTGAATCATACTAGGTCATGAGCCTGCTGAAGGACTCTTGATGCACTGAAGAACAATAGAGTGAGATATTGGGAATTTACAAGAGATGGCAGGGCAGTAAGTCATTTAAAGTTTCGCAAAGTATGATACCTGTGTGGAATACCAAGTAGTAAGTGGGCTGAGTGCAACTTTCCAATAGACCAGTTTCAAATTCAAGATGCCGGAGCACATCCCTCTCAGCCCAACCTTTGCACTCGAGGCCTTAATTATCCAACTATGATCCGTTATTAGACATTTAGGACTCATTTTAAATAAGCATCAATTGAGATCAACCCAAATTTCAGCAATACTTGCTGAGTCCTGATGCTAATGAGCAGGGACTGGTACTAATTGGCAGCGGGAAGATGTTATTTGTACTTTATTCATCTTGGAAAACTTCAATAATTCTAGGATGTTTGATTACTGGGAAAAATTACGCAAATAAAGGTTGTATGTGTATTCTTTTAGATTTGTTTCTTCAACAATTATCGTAATGTCTCGTTATGTTAAATTGCAACACATAAATCGTTGAGATGACTAATGACTTACAGCTTACAAGTCTGTTCAATTTACCAAGTACTGCTGTTAAGTCCTAAAGTCTACTGCAACTCAGTCGAACTAGCTAAAATGTACTATATCAGTATCGTTAATAATACTGTTGAAAAAAACATTTTGACCGATTTACTGCACACACACAAACACATTTACAAACTATTAACAACTATGCATGCACTACAAAAACACATTCTGTCTTTTATTATTAACCAAATATGTTGCCGCAACACATTTTACAATGTGGCTGTAGTGAAATTTAAAAGAACATACTACACTAACCAAAGAGCTCACTCACTCAAACATACCTTTTCTTGCTGTATTTGCACAAACCTTAGCTAAAGACTTGTGTTAAGTCACTGATATCATGGAGCTACAGCACAGAGATGATAAATGGAAATGTCAAAAGTAAGGACGGCATTTTGCCTCATTGTTTTTACGCAGGAGTAAGCAAAACTTAAAGTTCAGTGGGCAGGAAACTTCCAAGTTTACAACCTAACCAAACAAGAAATATTTATTCATCAAACTTCAACAAAACGTTTTTTAAATGTTCTTAAAAAGAAGAAGAATTTATTTATAATTTATTGTGGGGAATCAGGTAAACACTGTAAATCAAACATCTCTACGGAAATGTGTGTTTTCAAATCTTCTCAAATCACCTATATTATACAACTCCAAATACAGTACCTTGTCACCACATGTAATACTTTAGTTCAGCCTTGGGACTCAATACTAAATACGGTGCTGAAAGCTTCCTCCAACTGTTTCATATAAAGGGAAGCAACTCCAATTGTCATGTGGGAATAATTGTCTGGAAAACAAATGAGTTCAGTGCATCAAGGTGGCATACAATACTCCTCACATAGAAGTTAGGTTATACTAACTAAAAACTCCATTTGCTGAGCTCCTGTCTACTGTAACAGACACATCATCTCCAGCAAGTATATCACCGAAAGAATAAAAAGTGCTGAACGTTTAAAAAACAGTACTCAATGAAGATCATCAATTATTTCCAATGCATATTTCCCAGAGTAATTAATTTATGAGTTTAATATCCTCTGATATAACCCAAGCATATGTGCCCTCTTTCTCCTTCCCTCCAAAGCAATTCAGTACCTCAATGAGCACAATGTTTTCCTTCCCCAAGAGAAGTAGTTCCATTTAAACTCAATTGATTCTCTACTTCTGGTTTCCAATCTTTGCTTCTTTTTTTTTCCCCCCATTCTTCCAAGCAAGAAGTGCATGCATTTTCAATGACATCAAATAAAGGGCAGTCATTGGTATGTATGAAGAGGGTCCTCTGAGATGCAGGCACCTTCACCATCACAAAGAACAAGATAGGAAGCACAGGGAGAAACAAGAAAAAGCTCGGCCTCAAACTGTAAAAACAGATCCTTTGATATCACGCTATTGTAGAACTTGGAGATGGAAAAGAAAAATGTCAATTTAGTATGCACGGAGAAATTGTTTGGATGGACACTGACAAACAGAAGGGGACTGAGAGGCAGAGATAACCAGGGAGGGCGGTGAGGTGCAGTCTGGTGGGTTTGCATACAGTATACGACCGTTTGTGGGGAGGGATACAAAGCAGTTTCAAGATCGTGTTGCTCAATGTGGCGTTCTGGAGCTTGTGTCAAAGTGTGCCTTGAAGCACTGGCTCGTGTGGCGGAACAGCACTTATAAGGCTCTGTGTGAGAGAGGACGACTTTTCTGCTTCAGGTTTAAAGACTCCATCACAGAGAGCCACTGCAGCAGATGGATTCCCCTTAAAGTACGATTCAACCCGTCACTATCACAACAACCTTTGATCCTCTCCTTTAAAGGTCATACCAAGATTCAAACTCCTGCGTGATTTTTCACTGGACAACTCTTAAAAAAAAGTGAGATTCTTTGCTCAAATTGAGTTGCTGTACATAGATAGAGGCGGATGTAAATGTGGAGAAATAAAGATCTGTGATGTTTTGTAGCCTTTTTTCCATAATAAAAAAAAAATTAAAAAAAAGAGAGAACCAATGATTTACCGAGTAGAAGTGAAGTGTGAACAGGCCCTGAGCAACTGGAACAGAAATTTACAAGGCAGTGTTTGAATCATTCTTCAAGAGCAGAGTTTCAATAGGTTATCCACAGAAGAGGAAAAGAAAAAGAAAAGCCTTCATTACCCACCGCATAAAGCCTAAATGGAAAAGAGACTGTGGAATGGCTGCCTCAGTCTGATAGGGGAATATACTCAGCTCTGATGCCTTGGGTGTTCTGGCCTGCTGCACTCAGGGCTAGCACTGGACCATACAGATTGCTGCCATTATGGAAAGTGGGTCTGTGGTGGCAAATAGACCCACGATCTCATAAGGCAACATACCCTGCTGGGTGCCTTAGGCTCATTTTACGATCTGCATACACAATATGATGTGATTTGCATGAAACCAAAGCACTAAAAATGTTTTTTAATGTAGTTGGCTGCTTTGTTTACAACTCAACACCGCAGGCTTTGTTTTTGTTGCCATATGCTGTGGATTCACTGAGGCACGAGTGCAAGAGTTAAGATACAGTGTTTGAATTCAAAATCCACATGCAAAATCTACAGTATCACCTATTGTTGTAAGCACTCCTGTGTGTACAGTATTTGCGTTTAACCTCACACAGGGTACTAGCCTGGCTCTAATTTATGCATGGCTTTCAGTGGTGAGGTGATGAATCAGTTGGAGGCTCACTAGAGTGAGTCACTGTGGACAAACAAAACATAGCCAATGCATTGTAAATGAGAGGAGACTTCTCGGGTTTAACTTAAACTTCCATTTGGCCGCTGAAGGTGTTTTGCACCAGTGCCACGCTGTGAGCGGGTGGAGATCAGGTCAGTCGAGCTCAGTCTCTGCCGAGCATTATTTGCAATAAAGGTCAGAGACTGGGGAATAATAACGAGGCCCTTTTTTTTCTTCAGGAGATCCTTTGCCTTGCCAGATATTCTGCAGAGCTGTATTTTTTCATATTAATTTCATGGAACATTTGATTTGGAACCTTTTCCTCCCAGGGGCTATGAGAGGGTTCTTTTCTTCACTGCTCTTCTACCGCTGCTCTTTTGTCATCATGAAGGTGGTTTTGTAATGGCAGCCTTTGGCATTTTGTTGCAGTGTCCACCACAGCATTTACTTCTCCCCTTTATCTGCACTTGAAAAGCTGACCGGTGCTTTTACTTGATCATCTCAGCCCGATTGCAGAGCATTTGTTAACATTGAGTGAACCAAGGAGAATTGCAATTAAAAAACGATTTCTATGCAGCAATGTTGCCCTTCATTTGCGTTTTAAAATGCTGGCTGTTATGTGCCTTTGAATAAAACGTGCAGTTAGATGTAGTTGCACAAGACTGAAATCCATTGACAAGGTCTGCTTCAAAAGTAAACTTTCTCACACTCATATTGCCAATTAAATCTTCATGCTGACTGCAACTCAACAGCATATCAGAGATTTTTTTTATTAAATAGAGCATAAAAGCAAGATTGCTGCATTCATTTAACACATTTGGTAAAAAATAAAAATAAAATAAAAAGTGGGAATTGGAAGGCAGAAATAGTAAATAGGCAACAAGGACATACCAGCTTCTCCATTTACAGTAAATGTGTGGAATAAAAAATAAATCACAAAAAGGCTAAACTGTGAGCTATATAATGTATAGTATCACATATAATTTCACCCTCTAGGCCAACTCAAATCTATATGAAACATAGAAAGATCAGATTACACTATCAATGTTCCAATGTATCAGTTTATCAGCTGAAATGCTCATTTCCCCTTAAGGGTTTGTTTGGGAATATAAAATGTGCAAGAAGATCCTGAGATTGAAGCCTAATTACATGAGAAGCTCATCACACAAACCAACCCCCAGTTCAGTATCCCTCTGAAACATATACATTCAGACTGGTTCAGCTCCTCAAGGCACTGGCCTCACATCTGGTGCTGGTCCCCAGCTGAAACCCATCATATTTAGGGTCAAACAGGGAGGACAATTAGCAATCATTTTTGAGTGCAGACACTTGTATCCCCAACTCTATGTATGAGGAAAACCACAACACTCTGTGATTGTAATGTGATAAACTTAACTCAGAAAAAGGTCAAATGACAGCGGGAATGGCCTTTAGGTCCACGATGGCAGGTGGGGTTTTCAACTTGAAGTATATTCTCTCTGCCATAAACTGTCACATTTATTCTATTCTAACATTATCACTGTTGTGAAGAGTCATGTCCTCTAACACACAAAAGCATCTTCTCACCCCCTGTGTCCCCCCCAGAAGGCTACTCATTTTGGCCTGTGTCAGAGGAAGAACTGCTGAACTAAAAAAGAAGAATAGATTTCTACACATAGATATCTCTGGGTTGATGCACTCTTTTTCAACACATTTTGACAAGTATTCTCACTAATTAGTGGTTATAACAAGATGAACACTAATTTTAAATATTTTGGAGGTTTACTTCATTTTACAGGTAACTACTTAAAGAAAATCGTTTTTTTTATTTTTTTATATCTACCTCATGAATTTCAACCTGCAATGGAGTATAAACATCACCTTGCTGCCTTTTAAAAATCAATTCAACAAATTGCTTTAAAAGACGCGTCATTATTGGTGATTGCAGTCTTTCAAGCATTACTGCATCCCTGAACCGCAGGCAGCACAATATTATTGTTTTCATTTCCATGTCAGTCGCAGTACGTTGACCCTTGAACAATTAAATGCAGTAAAGTAGGCTGTAATATTGACTGATTTGGGGGCTATAGTAACGTTTGGCACTGAATCCATCTACAGCAAGAAGTAAAATATGTACACTTTAAAGCAACACTATGCAACTTGAAAGACAAAATCGCACAGGCATGCTTTTTCAAATTAAACATTGAACACATAAGCAATAAACACACCTTCATACACCCAGGAGCTTTACTGCCACTCAGGTATGACAGGTAGTTTAGGGTGGTTAATGTTTGCTAAAGTTAGCAAACCTTTGATAGATATTCCTGTGAAACTGAAATTAAATAGTACTGCTTGTGCCATTGTTGCAGTATGTTTAAGTAGCATTTACCATTATCCTGTAATAATAATTTGTGGTGACTGTGGCTGCTGTTCAGCAAATATATCACTGAGTGGATTAACTGGTATTATCTTATTGTATGAAACTGCACACAAAACAAGATGAAGTATTAAAAAGTAAAAAACAAGTTTTCTAAGGATGCCATATGCTGAATTTTGTATTTGAGAAGCAGGGTTAACAAGAAGCATCAAAAAAAGAAAATACAATTTTGGGATTTATTTACTTCGACAGTGGCATCTGCAGATTAGAGATCAAGAGCTGTTGCTCCTATTTTCACTACCATGACTTGTCTTCTTTTACAAAAGATCTTAATTCAATTTAGGATGTAATGGCCAGTAATCACACCTTGTGCTCAATTTCACTCTTTTCTTTTGTAGAATCAGTGGTCATAAAGGATTTTAATTTATGCATGTATAATTGATTTAATGCAGCTTTTTAACATTGGCCTTCCTCAGTTGCTTCTGACAGTCCTCAGGTTAATGGTGTGAAAACAGGGACCCTGCTTTCCCAGACCTGTCAAGTGGTAATTGGCCAACAGTTTCCTTAAATTGCAGTCTGCCACAGGGACTGAAAACACCTCTTAAATTATGTACAAAATAATTGGTGGGGCATGAACAACAGGGCCATGCAGTAAACATGAATCCTGTGCTTTGAATGCAACATTTCAATAGCAAAATATGCAATAAAAGTACATTTCTTATCTTGATAAAAAATGTAATTTATGTCAACTATGTGTTCTCGTCTTTTGCAGGTTATTCCTCCGTGCACATGAAAGAGACACAGAAAGGAAGACAGTGGCAGAAAAAAAAAGATGAGACCATTTAAAGATGGTAACCTCTAAGGAGAAAAGCACAAGCCAACCTGAGGCGGTGAAATCCCTTTTAAGCATCACCACAAGTTCACTGCAGGCAAACCTCAATGAAAGAAAGTCAGTGTAAGGGCAGATTCTCAACATTTTTCTGATTGGCACATGGGGATAATACCATCCATCAATGAGGAGGAGACAAATAAAAGGATTGTTTCTGGCCCGGAGAACAGTTAAACATACAGCTGATCTTCCAACAGGATCGTCCCAGCGGCACTGAAACCACAGCGGTATCACCCTCCTCTCATTTTTTTGGCCCTGCACATGACTCTCAGAGAAGCACCAATGGCCTGCGGCTTAGGCATGGTGATGAGTGCCTTGTTTTGGTCTGTAACCATTGTATATTTGACTCATATTGGCAGAGTCAGTGGAGACTGCTGGTTAATTGAGGGTGAAAAGGGCTTTGTCTGGCTTGCAATTTGTAGCCAAAACCAACCACCTTATGAGGCCATCCCACAGCATATCAACAGCACCATTGTGGACCTTCGTCTGAATGAAAACAAAATTAAAAGTATCCATTATTCTGCCCTTAGTCGCTTTGCCAACCTGACCTACCTGAACATGACGAAGAATGACATCTCCTACATAGAGGATGGGGCCTTTTCTGCTCAGTTTAATTTACAAGTTCTTCAAATGGGCTTCAACAAGATGCGTAACCTGACAGAGGGGATCCTCAGGGGTTTAGGAAAGCTGCAGTACCTCTACCTCCAGGCAAACCTGATTGAGACTGTGACACCCAATGCCTTTTGGGAATGCCCCAACATTGAGAACATTGACCTCTCTATGAACAGAATCCAGCAGTTAGACGGGTCCACGTTTACCAGTTTGACTAAACTGACCACCTGCGAGCTGTACACCAACCCTTTCAACTGCTCGTGTGAATTACTTGGTTTTGTCAAATGGCTCTCAGTTTTCCCTAACAGGACAAATGAGCGGATGGTCTGCGACTCCCCATCTGGCGTCTCTGGTTATAGTTTATTGAGCCTGAATCCAACGATTCCAACATATCAAAATGCGCTTCACATGCTCACCACTGTGTGTACTGATGACTACGTGACACCATTTATTGCTGTGCCCACTGAATCCACGACACCCCCACCGGACTCAACACTCTGCGGGCTGGAAGATTGTCCCTCAGGCACAGAACCAGAAGACATTACCATCAGTACAGCCTACAATGACGTGGAAGTAAACCCTGTGATGAAACTGAAGCAAGTATCGAATACAGGTGCCAGCATCACAGTTCAGATTCCTCACCCCTACAAGAAGATGTACATCCTGGTTCTGTACAACAACAGCTTTTTCACAGATATTCAAAACCTGAAAGATATAAAGGAGGACATTGAACTAAAAAACCTTAAACCCCACACTAACTACACATACTGCGTCGCTTCGATACGCAATTCTCTTAGACACAACCACACTTGTCTCACAATCACTACTGGCCCTTGGAATGGAAAGGATAGAGCTGTAAACAATGCAACTGCTACTCACTACATTATGACAATTTTGGGCTGCCTCTTTAGCATGGTCATTTTTCTGGGTGTGGTCTACTATTGCTTGCGAAAAAAGCGTCAGCAAGATGAAAAGCACAAAAAAGCAGGTAACCTGAAGAAAAATATAATAGAACTCAAATACGGACAGGAACTGGAGGGAGCGACTATTTCTCGAATGTCGCAGAAGCAGTTGTTGGCCGGTGAGAGCATGGCACGTATGCCATACTTACCATCTGCAGCTGAAATGGAGCAGTACAAATTTCAAGAGATAAGTGATACTCCTAAAATGATGAAAGGAAATTACATGGAGGTGCGGAGCATGGACCACCATGAACGCAGGGAGTGTGACATGGGAATGGCTGGGAATAGCCAGGGGTCGGTGGCAGAGATTTCCACCATTGCAAAGGAGGTGGATAAAGTCAATCAGATTATTAACAACTGTATAGATGCTCTCAAGTCAGAATCCACCTCTTTTCAAGGGAAATCTGGAGCAGTGTCCAATGCAGAGCCCCAGCTCGTACTATTATCAGAACATCCACAGAATAAATCTGGCCTTCTGTCCCCGGTGTATACAGACAGCTATCACCACTCTCTGCAGAGGCATCGGACTTCTGATGTCTCGCCAAAGAGGCCCAGCACTGCCACAGGAGGGCCCATGCGAAGCCCAAGGCCTTATCGCTCTGAATCCAAGTACATAGAGAAAACGTCCCCAACAGGAGAGACCCTCCTCACTGTAACACCTGCTGCCGCCATCCTGAGGGCTGAGGCCGAGAAGATCCGTCAGTACAGTGACCACCGGCACTCATATCCCGATGCTCAGATAGAAGAGCTTGAAGGACCCGACGGCCACAAGTCCTCAATGTTGGAGCCTCTGACACACTCCCGCACCAGAGACTTAGCATATTCCCAGCTGTCATCTCAGTATCACAATCTAAGCTACTCCTCCAGTCCTGAATACTACTGCAAACCTTCACACAGCATCTGGGAGAGATTCAAATTCAACCGGAAACGGAACAAAGATGAGGAGTACATGGCTGCGGGCCATGCATTGCGTAAGAAAGTCCAGTTTGCAAAGGATGAGGACCTGCATGATATTTTAGACTACTGGAAAGGTGTATCATCCCAACAGAAATCATAACCTCTTTAGGTGTTTTTAAAAATGGACCGCACATTGCAGAAATGACACAAGAACCTCATCTGACAATTGAATCAATGGATACTTCCATATTATAATTAACTACTCACTCACGTGTACTTCATTCTCTTTTGACTGTGAAGAAAATGGGGTAAAGAGTCTTTAAATTTGTCATATTATGTAAAGCATTCATCGGGAAAACTTTTATCTATTAAAGAGAAAATATATTGCAAATTAATAATATATATGTTACAATGGATTATAGGTTTTTGGGTATCGCATGGCCAAGTCCTGTGACAGTGGATTTGCTGTTGTGTAATATGAAACTACTATATGAAGATATGTCTACTGAAATCTCAATATGTTTTGAGGAACTATCTGGACCCTTCATTCAAAAAGAACTTTTGTTTCTTCCCTTCCTGCATATATTTAATTCAACAAATCTATGTACAGATATGGGTATCTATATTTGCAATGTTTGCTGTGTAAATGGATAAGTATTAGTGGATGAATCAGGTTTATTAAATGGAGCGCTGTTCATTTAGAATAACTTGTTGCTGAACAACGGCCACTTTAAACCTGTCAGAACATTTGTCATTTTAACCGTCACCGCCTGTTATTTTTTATTCTTTCCTTTAAAAAAAAAAAAAAAAATGAAAAAAAAAAAAAAAGCTTTTACATGGATTTAAAAAAAGATACAGACAATTCAGTTTTAATGTCCCCTTTCTCACAGAACGCAGTGTTCACTGCATGGAATCTGATCGACTTCATACAGGCAACATGCAGTGTATTTCATGCTGCAACGAAAGTCTCAATCACAACTTTCATGAACCATCATTTGTATCTTTAGTACCAAAGTAGAAAAAGCTGAAATGTTTACAATGTTTCTGCACGGTCTGGGAATCCAAACAACATACAGCAGTAGGTCCATGTTGACTTTTTTTCCCTTTTTTTATTGTATCAGTTACTAAGTGAAAACATTGGGAAACAATAATATCCACTTACAGGATATGGTATTGAAAGCCTACTCTTAATCACTAACATTTTAAAGGGAAGGCAGTTGATCTTTGTCGCCTGTTGTTTAGGTAAAGACAACTGTTCTTCCCTGCAGGAGAGCCCGGTGGATGAATGTAACAGATACATATTCTGATCTCTCTATGGCAGCTTTTATGTAAGAAAATATTTATTTAATGCTGTTAACGACTGTGTTTTTTCCTTTGCTTTAATATTTCTTCCAGTGTATTATATTGCATAATGTCTGATCCGATAAATGCGGGAAAGTAGTTTGATGTTCGGATGGGCCTTGTTGCTTGCTGAGAGGTTTCATTTTATTTTTAAACTGCTAGGCTATTCAATCTTTTTGTATATTATGAAAGCTACATACCAGACGAATATCAACGTGCTAGAGTAAAATTTGAGAATGTGAAACTGAATCCTCTGACTTACTGGCTGTGAATTTGTATATCATGAAATTTTTTGAGTAAATATTAACGCTTTTTCTTTATAAGATGTTTGTATAACTTATTCCAAACAGGCTCATGATGATTCATTGCATATTCATGGATGAGCCATACATTAGTATTTCAACCCTAGTCAATGTAGGACATGGGTTTATTAAAAAGTAAAGAACAGCTCTTTGAGGTGAAGCAATTAAGCCTCACATCTGTCATAGGAACATCCACCCTTTCCGACAAAATCAATATTAAAAACACTTAAATATCCATGAATGAAAAGCAGGACAGACATGCGAATATGTAAGTATACAGTACCTGCAGCCATTAGTTAGCTCAGTTGTTTTTTTTCTGTGTCATAATGCCACGTCCATTTCATGCAAGTGTGTCATGACACTGATATTATTCATTGATGTGAAATAAAGCATTCATGAGCCTGATGTGAATGTGTTATATAAGCACCTTATAAAGTGTTAACTTGGTTGTCTGACTTAATATTTCAACCGCCTTAAGATTTTGGGATATGTGTACAAGTGTAAATTTCCTTTTGTTTCATTTCAATGTTGATACTGTTGACAAGTCTCCATTTGTTGTTATTTTTATAAAAGCATTTCAGTATCTTCTGAGAGCTGTCAGGTTTCTAGTTCATTTAGCCATTTAGCAACATGTTTTTTATACTGCATATTGTAGCACTTCTGTGTCTAATAAGAGTGTTGATAAAAACCTTTAGAACGATCAACAGTTGTTGTTCAAGTGCATCAAAAACAAACAAGAGCACAAAAAATGTGTTTATTTTATTTTTATTTCTTAATACTATGTTATCTGCTTTCAGACAAAGTACTGTGAAATAAAGTTAAAGGTGCACATATGGTACACATCAGCATCTTTATTATGACTTCTGGCCAGAATCCCTTTCAGGCTACTCTAACAGCCATTAACCGATGGATGACGCTACGTCACTCCAGGCTCCGTCGCGACTGCCGGAGACGATGTGCTGCTATTCTCGCCGGTGTGGAAATGTCATCTGGCTCTGTGACATGAACGTCTTGCTCCATGCTCTTTGCTCCACTCTGCTTTTTATGACTATTTTTTAACCCCAACGATACTGGATTTTCTTTTTTTTAACTGACAGATATTTCAGAGTTTTAATTTCGTCATTTATTATCCTTGATACGGATCCCTTTGATTTTGGGTTTCTTTTTTTAAGAATTGTGACCAAGATTCATAGTAAGCAAGAACATTTTTCAGTTAAACAAGAATCACCACCTCACAGTTGTATACCTCCGCCAACCAGTCAAGCTGCAGTTCACATCTGTCTGTCCAAAATGTCCTAACTCAAAAATTCATATGCTCATTATGAAAATTTCATACAAATGTCTAATAGGATAAAGTTGAGGCCAAAAATGTGTTTTGTGAGGTCACAGTGACCTACACCTTTGACCCCCAAAGGGAGAACGATATCTGAACACAAATACAATGTATTAATGCAGAACTGAATTTAGTGGAATTATTGAATGGAATATGACATTTAATAATTGAATTCAATAGCCAAATTCAAGGCTTGCGGAGGTGTGGGGGGCATGTGCATTGACACAGGCATAGGCCTATATTACTGATGTATTAAGGTGCTACAGAACACTTTTTTAAGTGCGCAAGAATTAAGTGATTATTATTCCAAAAATAAGAATCATTGATTCAAACATGCAACAGCTTCAGAAAGGCTATGACACGACAACAACAACATGAGGCTACTCGTTCGAAATCAAAGAACGCATTTATTAATTAGAGCACAAACATAAGATTGTGGCACTATCAGAGAGCCAAATGCGGCTATACCTAAGCAAAGTAGGTAATATTGTAATGATTCTTTTAATTCAAATATAATTAGTCAATCTCCCTTATTTCAGGAAAGACCCGCCCTTTGACACAGATAAAGGTGCCTCATTAATACACAAATGTATGCAGCAAGGGGCTTCATAATCTAAATCAAAACATCTACGCTATAGAGGGACCCTATGACCTGAGTATGAACCTCAACTTGTTCTTGAGTAATTAAACCCCATTTTGTGCTGCACACACTAAGAGTGTGACTTTGCAAGCGGATTTCTTTTAATCCCACATTATGTGGCTCATCATGACATCACTTGCTATAATGGCCGTGGTGTATATAATATAGTGATTTAAAAGACGAGGTTCAATACAAATCACGTAAGCTGGTGATAGTGCACCAATACAGACAACATCACTGTCATGTACGCTGTGCCTGCCAGGCTCATTTTGATACAAACGCTTCCACCAGCAGACACGTTTCCTTGCCTACACCTCGCCACATGTTTTAATGTGACGTAATGACAGTAAAGAGTAAAGAATTTATTATTATAATACTACCTTGGGTTTTCTTAATCCAGGTTGTTTAGTTATGTATTTTTTGTTGTTACTGGTAAATAACTGGCCAAACTGACAACGTGGTGCAGTTTGGTGCTGATATCTTTCACAGTATTTCTCAGGTATTGAAAACATTAAGAGTAAATGTGAGGTGTGGATGTCATCCTCTTAAAATCAAAGTGTACTTCCTCGCCAATTTGCACCCATCACACAGGGAGAAAAGGCGCAGAAATACCTATTCCTCCACTCAAAGTAGCCTTAATAGAACATAACACAATGTAGCCACATGGCGCAGGAGCTCTGCCACTATGACAGAAGGTAAAAGGCTTCTTTTGAAAGCTTTTTTTTTTTTTATTATTATTTATTATTTTTTTATGTCCTTACTCCCACCTTCGACTAAAAGCAAAAATTCAGGCCCATTCACAGAGTCAAAACCACAATATTGAAGATTCTATGCGTTTGCTCAGCCTATTTTGGCTTTCTGGAAGCATAATAATAAATATCTGCAGGGGTTGCTGATTAGTACACGCAAGTAAACAAGTCAAGGTTCACGTCCCCTCTATTCAAAACCACAGGAGCAGGGCTGTGTTTTTAGTTAGTTTTAACATCCACCTGCCTCACTTAGTTCCTTACATTTTCTGTCCTCAACAAACCACAGCCAATTGTAATTCTCTCGATAAACAACAACAGTTCAGTACCCGACACTAAAAGGAGTCTGCCGTTCAAAGCAATAACCATATTGCTTTACTTTGCTTGACTCACCTCAGCCATCAATAGTGTGTTTACAGTGCTGCCTTTCTATTGCAATGTGCTTGTTTGGCTTGCCTGGAGGGAAATGAAGGGGTGAGACTGTGGAAGTCGAGGACTTTGATTTGTTGCCGTTCCTCACATCACTGCAGAATTCACAGACAGACTCAACTCGACACTCCTCACTTAATCTTTGTACGTCAGAGGCAAAGCTGGATCGACCACTAGGAGTGGAACGTTTTACAGCTGTGGCCAACTTGTTGTCCATGTTGATTGTTATGTGCTGGTTTATAATTAAAACTAAAATAGTATTAATAATGATGAAGTAGCTTGGACAAAAAGCAGGAATGCTGTTCGCTGTGATGGATTTCCCTCTCTCAATAGAGTTTCAAGTAAGTTTTTTTTAATAGAAATCAATGGCTTGTTGGCACAGGCTGTTGTGCGCTATAATTACTGTCAAGCACTTTATAGAATTCTGAATTCCGGGTGTGTAAATGTATCCACTATAGTGCCCTGAAAAATATCCACAATGGCACAAAAAAAGTACCGTCGATGGCATGTGCACTACTTTATGTTAACAATCCCACAATACGCATCGTATTGCATCCATACGCATCGTATGGATGCAATACTTACCACTGTGCGACTCGGTGATGATTAGTAAGTGCCCGAAATCTCAATTTGCTGCTTACTTACACAGCCACATTCCTCAACTTAACAAGGCAAGACAAGTAGCTATGTTGAGCTACATGCTAACATCAACATTAGTCAAGCATGTGACCATTTGGTATGCAAATTTCGATTTTTTTTTTTTTTTTCAGACCAATAAATTCTTATCGTCTGCTAACGATTTAACGGTTAATCATCAACATCCCTAGTGAGCATGCTAACATGTGCTTATTAGTACTGGCTTTGGAACAGGGCCAGCAGAGATGTCTTCCATCTAAATCAATAATTTTTGGAGAAAATGAATATACTTCTAAGACAAGACTTGACTTGTAAAGCATGAATGACGCTCGCGGCCTGGTTGGGTGACACTGCTGTCTCACTTTGAAAACTGCAGCTCAGTCGACACACGGCATGAATCATCAAAGGAGGAATCCCCATTATGAAGTTTCAACAGCCAACACTGATGTAGGCTTAGCTTAAGATGATTTATAAATGTCCAAGAATTCCCTACTCTCCATCAAATAACGTACTGAGTGTTTATTATGTTGGGAGTAATGAACGAGAGAACCGCTGAGGGATTTCAGACACGGCACCTGTGGACTCCATCATGTCACAGTCGAGAAAAACAGGGCGCAGTACACTGATCACAGAGCTGGGGCTTTACCCACGAGTTTATGTTGATCCTGAACAAACAAATATTTTAGGGGACACCGCACATCAGCTAGATAATAAAAAAAACATCAACCTAATCCTCAAACAGATTTTTCTTTATGTGGTTTCTGGTTCTCTTTTCCTGGAAGAGCAACTTTGTGAAAAGACAAAAGCTCATGTCCATAGTCGAGGTGGAATAAAAGCCACGAATATTACTTTTCGTTTCATGACATTTATTGATTAAAAACCTTTCCCTGTAAGAAAGATTGCTTTTTGCACAGTAACACCCTGCCTGTCATCCTTTCCGCAAAGTATAGCGATGGAGACCCTCCATCCCTGGGCATGGCACACAGTGCATTAATCAGCTGTCAGCAGAGCATGACTAAAGCCCCGAGTTTAGTTTGAGAGGAAACACCAAAAGTTTCTCTTCTCTTGTCAGATTCAATGTGTAATTGGATAAGGATGATCAGCTGTGAAGAAGAGAATCTACAGTGGGCTATAAAATGAGATCTGCACGGAGATCAAAGCTCAAACAGCTGGTGTAATTAACAGATCGAACTCGTATAAAGCTGCTTTGGAGGGTAATCAAACAAGCTAGTCGCATTTCCAGCACGGACAGTGACCAAAACACGCCTTGCAAATGAAACCTCAAAACTCATATTCAAACACATTTTGAAATTGAATTGATATATTATTATTAATTCAATCCCATTTCATATTCTATTGCATCCAGCAGTAACATCACATGTAGCTAAATGTGCTTTCTGCGGTGGCTTATTCCCCGAGAAAAAGAGCATTATGAATGAATCTTTCATGTCTTTACCAAGGGGCGTTAAAGCCTGTGATCTATGAGCACCTTCATAGTGATGGGCTGAAACTCCTCACTCTTGTTAAAGGAGATTTATGCTGATGGATTATTCCGAGGAGCCAGAAAGACCCAGGCCCTGCTCATTAATACACGGCACGGCAGCTGGAGACGAGAGCTCCAGTGATCGCCAAGCAGAACAAGTGAATGATCCTTCAAATGAGAGCTGTGCAGAGGCAGGTCACAGGGACCACCAGTCAACACTACCGGCAGGGAGGAGAAGAGGAACTGCGGAGCACATTACATGTTGGAGCAGGAGAGACCGAATGGCTCATTACGATATGAAAGTGAGAGCAAATCAAAGAGTCTTCACACACTAGAAAATATAAGACGTGTGCCCACACGGGTCACATGACTTTTGTTCCCGCAACTTTTGCTTCTGGCGATAATGAGCCTGCCTGTCTCTTCCTCACATCGTTGGCCCCCCCCATCCAAACAAAGACTCCTCTGATCATAGCAGAGAAAAAACGAAGAATAAAAAAAAAAAGAAAATCAATGGTTCCGTTCTTGTGGAAGATAAAAAGCTTTTAGGCTTTAATTATTCCCTCCTTGTAGCTTTATGAATTTGCTTACCACTCAATTCAGAGGTGAGGACTCTTTTGAGCACACTTACAATAGGCTGGATCAGTTCATTTCCCGTCAACACATTTAACAGAGCAGGTTAACCATCTTTTCCTGTATTAAAGACTGGGAATCTACATCGAAAAAAGTGCGTTTTTTTAAATTATTTTTTTATAAATGTGTCTTTTTCATGAAAGACCTTTTGACATGTCACAGTGAGAAAAACAAAAGGAGTGAATAATAAAATGAATAAGGGCACAATTCAGTTTAGCTTCAGGTTGTTGGTGTATTGTGCATGCTGGCTCACTGTCACACCATCGAGGCTTACTGGGACATTTGAAAAGAACAGAGACATCTTTAATGTTATCAGTAACACCTGTGCTTTTCCTGCTGTAAGAAGTCAAAATGTGTGCAGTGAAAAAGCCCTCAATGAATGAATAAATAATAAATTAATGAGTACATTTATGAAAAATGCATCAAAGGCTTCGATGTAACCCAAAAAGGGAACGTTTCTCATTTTACACTGAGCGACTACATCATTTTGTTTTAGGGCCGTACGCTGAGCAGTAGTTAAGATGTTTGTCTGTTTATTTATTTACACGTATACTTTTTAAAAAAGTTATAATATACTGTATAATTTGCAAGGGAATGTGAAATAGAATTGACTAAAAACCCCTCAAACTGCTTGAAATGGCAGCCTTTTACAGGAAATGATTACAGTCAGTCATTGTATGCATCTATCAAATAATTATAGACACAGTCAAAACAAAGAAGTAGTTTAGCACATTCTCATTCGGAGCAGGAATTGTGTGCTGAGTGAAAAGATGTCCTGCTGCTGTGCCGTGTTGTGAACGTGTCACCACAAGTTCCTGAGCGATGACGTCACACGCTGACATTTCTTTGCATCACACTTTGTCTTGTGTTTCTGTCTCAGCTGGGAATTCACCATAGCCATGTCCTCAGTGGGATGTCTTTTAATCTCAGAAAAAACGCTGCAATCACAGGGGAACGCGTTTCTGATTGCTGAGGCACTTGTTATTTCCTGCATGAGGCTCTGATGCGTACTACAGTCATCTAATCTGTCTAGCAATCTTAAAGTCTCTGGAAGCTGCCACTGATTGCCCTGATAGGGACAGTATTTCAGAAGATGCCTAAAAAAGTAAATTAGTGTCAATGAAAGGTACTTATAACCGCCGTCAACTTATGTCCAAAAAATAAATATACGCACAAACTCCAAATTGATTTTCAGTGCTCTTGAAGATGAAAATGAAAATAAAAATCACACTAGTGGTCTTTATAGCATAGCAAGTCAACCTTTATCTGTATGAGTCAACTCTAAAAAATGCGCAGCCTTTGACATGTGAAATGACTTTTTGGTGAAGTAGAGAATGCAATTAGTCAGAGGCTTCAGGATTTTAAATAGCTTAGATTGCAATCCATTAAGAAGTAACATTTCCCATCATACACTAAAAGCATTATAAGAACTCTCTGAATACTTTTTTTTTTTTTTTTGTGAAAAACAATTCTCTATTATTCCAATTCTATTGACTGTTTAAAATCACACAGAAAAGGAAGGAAGCGCCTTGATTTTCATTAGCAGGAGCTGCTCTCACTCTGCAGGCTGCTGCATATTCTACACAAACGCTAACGACTCCTGTTTATCCTTCTTTCTTTCTCAAAGTATGAATCCGATGGCAACAAGAAGGGAGACATTAGGAAGTGAAGAAGCTGATGAACATGAATGGAACATCTGCACAGAATCAACGGTTTGAATGAATGAATGAATATAAATGTCTTAATATGAGTTCATTTTCCCTGCTCACAGGTTAAATGGGGGTGAGCGTCAATCCCAGCATGCATTGGGCTGAAGGCCTAGAAACACACTCGAAGTGTCCAGTCCATTAGAAAGCCAAACAATTACAAAAAAATGTAATTTCAGTTGTAAAAAAAAAATATGTCCAAACGTTCAACAGAACGTTGTCATGTGTGTCTTGGAGGAAGCACATGGGAGACGTGTTGCCAGGGCCAGCTATGGCTCGCACTCTCTCACCCAGATGTGCTCTCAGGTACCAAAATTTGGCACCAATTGATTTAACGTTAATCGGTACTCGTATTGGTACACGAAAATTTGGTTGGAACCCTTTAAACTATAGAATCTGGTACCCCACCCAAGTCACATTGTAGTCATTTCGCAAGACTTTGTAATCATTTGGCTTCACTTTAAGGTGGTTTTGCATCTCTTTGTAGTCATTGTTTGTCTTTTTATGGCCGTTTGATTGACTGTCGACTGTAGATTCTGATACTGAGACTTTTATCAGATTCCAGGGGTGGCCTGTGTTGCCCCTTAACATCCCTCTTGCCCCACCTCTGCTCGCATTCATTCCAATGGGCATTTTAAAAGAAAAGAACGTGCCAACTGCACTCATACCGAGACCAAATATTCTAACCTGTAAAATGAGCAAATACTCAAGTTATGCTGCAGTTAAGACGTTGCACTTTGTATATTTGCATTTTATGACCAAAGAACGTTCTTTATCACTGCAACAGAAACTAGTTTTGAAGGACTAAGTGTGAAAAAAACAAGTGATAATTTGGACTGAACCTCCTCTGCATTCTACGTAAGAAGAACACTCTTGCAGAATAGAGAATGAGATGCATCAGACCAGGGAATGGTGTGTTAGTATGCATTGTGACTGAAATTAAGCTTTGTTCTTCATTTTACTCTCTTCCCATGCACAGAAATGTGAATTTTACAGAAATAGCTCCTGTAGGTGGCCATGCATGAGTTCATTACTTCTAATAAAAGTAATAACAGAGATCCCAACATTCTGGTCATGTTTTGAATAAAGAAAAGAGGCTTTCTATCTAACAGAAGAGTCCAACAATTAATGATGCTGATGCAAAATCAAAGCAGAAAAATTGCGATTATCAAAAGGACTTCGACCTTTTAACCTTTTTTTTGACCATTTAGTCCATTTTCACTGTATGAGAATTAGTTTTATTTTGTCCGTCTTGGTGTGAGCATGTGCACAGCGTGTCTGGATGTTTTTCCTGCGGGTGCTCTGGTTTTCTCATACAGACCAAAGGCATGCAGGTCAGGTGAAAGAAGCTCTAAAACGCCTGTAGGTGTGAATGTGTTTCTCTGTCTCCATGTATTAGCCCTGCGATAGACTGGCGACCTCTCAGCAGTGTAGCCTGCCTCTCACACAACACATGGTGGGATGGACTCCGGCCCCCTACGACCCTGAGTAAAATGTGTTGGTATGAAAGGCTGGAGGGTGTGAGCCATCGCCAGCCACCAGTCAAATGCTGGTAAAATATACAAATGCTCTCACAAGCCAAAAAACAATGGCAATATATTGAGTTTGGAATCCATCAGCCACAGTGGCAGGTGGACAAAGAAGTCAATTTCCAACCCTGGTTGAAAATGAGTACCAATAGTACCAATACTAAAATCACTAACAGAGTGAAAAAGGCGGTGCTAGTTCAAAGTGGGTACAGTCACATTTCAAAGAGGTTTAAGGAATAAGATTTAGAAAGCCACAATAGGGGAAATTCTGTATAAATAATGCACTAAATAAGGAAACGTTCAAAGTACACTCCATCCAATGTTTTGATTAGAAGGATCCAGAAAGTAACTCATTCATTCATTCAATAATGTATCATCCATGTGGCGGTTGTCAAATTCAGATGACGATAAACCAGAGTGATCCACTATTAACCTCTGCAGCTTTGTGTCTATTACTCTAGTGAGTTTTGTCCCCGCCCCCCGCCACCCCACTAACCCGAAGAATAGCTCCTCTAGTCAGGACGATACACTTCGTATAAATAAACCATGAGGACAAGATAGCTGAGGGGAGCGCTTACTGAGGTACTGAACGTTGAAAAAGTTATGGAAATGTAATAAAAGTAGCAATGCTATTTGAGGGGGTTTTCTGAGCTTGAACGTGTTTCTGTCATGTTTAGTTGTTTGGTTTGGGGAGGAGTAAAACATATATTAAGATTATTAGTAGGAGCAGCTGCAGGCTGAAACATTTCTTGGGACTGCCTGATGCCAACGAGTCAGACACTCTTTAAAACCTCTGTAAATATATGCAGCTCATTATTGGATCACTGCTTCACTGCCTTTTTCGTTGAAGACATTTTGACATGTCACAGTGGGAAAACGCACAAGTGCAAACCATAAAATCAATGCAGGTTGAATTCCATTTCGCTGCTTTGGATTTATGATCCTGGTCGCGTGCATGCTGGCTCACTGTCCAGTCTGGAAGATTAACAACGGAGGGTTCGGGTTATCTGGTTCTTTAATAACAAGTCGAAGGTACAAGCCTGTGCACAAAAACATGACTATGAGAAGATGACTATGACTCCTCAGGCTTTTCCTAAATATCATTGTGTTTTCTGTAATGTTGTTGTGTTTTGCACCTCAGGGGCCACCGTACTAAATGTACTACTATTGCAATTCCAGCTACAATATAGCCACTGAAGCAACATATACCTTTCTAGACATTAATAGACAGTAACTAATGGCATTAGTTAGAGCTCAATTCCATTTAGGTAATCTAGTTGCAATTTTCCTGTCGTTGATTGCTCAAGCGCATGGAAGACTGGGACACCTGAATGTTACAGCGCCATCATTGATATCATTAGTTACACCGGTGCGTCTCCTGCTGCAGCTATTTGAGGAAAGGTTAGTAAAGTCCAGTTAATGACAAACGAGGCTCCTTTCGGCAGTTATGTCACGTAAATAAGAAAGTAAGAATAACAATTTAAAAACTAAAACTATTCAAAGTCATTGGTGCCAGAATAGCGCAGGATGTGATTAAGACAATTAGACCCACCAGCTCTCTGCGGCCCCCTGTGTCTCTAATGTTCTCCAACTACTCTGTGATTCTTTCCCCTTCAGATATGCGTTTGTCCCTTCTTTATGTTCCTTTCTGTTTTGT
This sequence comes from Bovichtus variegatus, assembly GCA_943593645.1. Lineage (NCBI taxonomy): Eukaryota > Metazoa > Chordata > Actinopteri > Perciformes > Bovichtidae > Bovichtus > Bovichtus variegatus. Next base: position 9,757,875 of record CALSCE010010635.1, on the reverse strand, counting down.
CAGGCATGCCAGTATTACTTTATTCTGAAGAGGTGCAGACAGTCTAGTGTGTCTGGCTCTACTGATTTACAGATTTGCCTGCTGCTCCGAAACACCCGGACAGAGTACCGGGACAGCAGCGGATGACCAAGTGAGGAAAAAATCAGTTTGTTCTTTTTTAGTCAATTTTTGCCTTGAACGCCCAGTGACCTTTCGTCTCCCGCCACCAGGCAAAACCTTCACTTTTCATGAAATGCATTGCGCTCATTAAAGCTACAAATCAATAATCTTTCCCTCCAGCACTGCCTTTACAATATCAATGTGGCTCATAATCTATTATAATGGGCACATTAATGATTGAGTGATAAATTGAGTCGTCGACAGCACAACTTTGATAATTAATTAATCAGTTGTGTCCTTTAATCAAGCAAAAGTGCCAAAGAGATGATGGTTACAGCTACTAAAAGCTCTGTTTTATATCACAGTAAAGTGAATATGTTGGGGTTTTATACTTTTGTTTGAACAAAACAAACTATTTGAAGATGTCACCTTGGACTCTGGGGATGGGTATTTTTTTTTATACATTCTGACATTTTAGATTAGTAGATTAAGCAATAAAAATAATCAATGAATCGATGACAAAAATGATCTTTAGTTGCAGCCCTGCAGAGCAGACATCTGCATAGCCTGCCACCTTCCTACATTTGTAACATCGCTGCCTCTAGGGGCTAATTAAAAAATAAAAATAAATTCTGTTCTTTGTATGCTGCACTTACATTGCTTTGTCTTAGGAGTCGTATCCTCATGATTGTTTGTACTTATTGTAAGTTGCTTTGGACAAAAGCGTCAGCTAAATGAACTGTAATGTAATGTAATAGTTGAACCTTAGATATTTTAAACTTTGTTACATTGTTGTTATTTTACACTCGTTTTTAAGTAAGACCCTTGTGGGTTTGGCGCCCACCGATATTGTGTAAACCCCCTTACAGTTGTCTTAATTCCTGCCTTAATAGACATGCCAAATGAAACTTAAATAGTTCAAAGTAATGTCACTTTACAACATCAATCAATAACACAATCTGAAGGGGGTTGAGGAATAAACGACAGAGCCCCCCCTAAGTCAACCACGGTACTCTTGGTCAGTTCTGAGCACAGATTTGTGTCAGACTCCTTCACAGTCGCTGCACTCAGAACAGCAGATCATCCGTCTCAGGTTTACACATTTTTCAATGACCTGCTCTGACTAGAGGCTCTTACATACTGTATTTGTGGTTAATCCGTCTTGATCAGCTAAATCTGTTGACTTCGCTCCAGGCCATTGGAAATTTTCAGCCATGCTTTTCAAATATTTTGTAAAATATACTGGCTTCCTTGTGTAAAAACAGTATATCAGACATTTGTTTTAACCTGCTCAATTGCCGTATAGTCAGAAGTCAGTGTCTGATGTGCTGCAGGTTTACTTTACCTCCAGGTCCCAGGTGTTTTTTTATAGTCATTAAAAATCGTAAACAGTTTCCTTGGCTATCATAATCCATCTTTTTTTAAATAACGCGTCAAATGTAACCAACCCTTCCTTGAGTGCCAAATTCATTTTAGTAGTAGTTCTATCAAAATCAGAAGATCAGTATGCGTCTCCAACTAAGATGTCTTCCCCATCTTAGCTGGAATTATTTGACTTAATAATAGGAAAAACGAGGAAAAAGGCCCAATTGAAAAGAGAATTAGCTGGGTACGGTAAAGGTTTAACTTATAAGTGAAAGTGAAGTTTCAACGTGCAGTTTATTTGTTGCAGTGAAGGGATTAAGAATCAGCAGTTACATCAGATTGATGGGTTTTAAGCATAAATATTCATGGACACGGTACAAAGTAACATTGCCCTTGCTAGATTTTTCACCCAATATGTGACTCACAAACAGCTGACATGTGCTTATTAGTAAAGCAAATGAAGAGCAGCAGATAAATTGTCAGGAGTCAAAGACACTCTGTTTTCCCCAGAGAGCACCTGCTAAAAGATGCAACAGTATGAAAGATACTTGTTCTACCACTTGTACCACACACAATAAACAGAAGTGAAATTAAGCATGTCTGGCAATCTGTACTTTATTTTAACTTTGACTTTGTTAGGAAATATCCTGCATACGTGTCTCGTTCTTTCTGTTTCAGGTATTAATTCTAGCAACATCATGTCGTACAGAAAGGAAATAAGGGCAAGGAACACAGAGCCTGATATTCTTGTAACTTCCTGGAATAATAATAATATAATAATATAATAATTGGAAATACAGTAACAATGTTGAGAGCTTCTTTTTTTATTAAATAACTAATGTGTCTCCTGGTTTAAAAGTACTGCAGTTCTAACTATTAGGCCTCAAAATACAGATACAGATACACAGATTTTAAATAAATATTTCAAAAAGGTAAAAACTAAAATTCTGAATATTACTCTCCACCTGTTTTGATGTTGACAGAAGTCTGTGTGTGCAACTGCTACAAAGTGGGCAAAAGGATGGAAACACTCTTCACACACTGGCAGTCTGTGACAGAGCTAACTAAGAAAAATACTCCACCTTCACATCTGTGGGCAAGAAGATTGATTGGAGTCGGCAACTCTGACTTCCAGGTCCAGTGAGAGGAAACCAACACAAACATGAGCAGACCTGCAAACTTCATACTGAAACTTTCTTGGGCTTTTCTTCAGTTCAACATGATGGAAAAACATCACGCTCATTGTTCAGGTCAGCGCGTCAGTCACTATGGAGCTCTGACTCTGACAGCTCTCGGAGCAGAATAGATGCATAACGTGCCTCCTGGCAACAGTCTTTTCAAAAGTGTGTAGGTGGACCGAGGTTCAAAATGTGCCGACTATGTGATGCTCTTGAAATGTCCCCAGCTTCTGGATTGATCCAATCCGTTGCCGTTGAGATGGAATCAGACGATACAGTAACAAAGAGGCAGATGAAGATGGCGATGGAGTGGACAAAGAAAACAAACACACTGACAGCCCAGCCGGTGGTGTTTGTGGACATCAAGCGCCAAACAAACAAACACGCCATGCCCCGTGACAGGTGTCGCTGGCTGAAAGAGGATGTTATCAGTGCCTGTACGGATTTCTCTTTTAGACGTACCATCATTGCAAAAGAACATTGAGAAAGTGTTCGTCTTTGCTTTTAAGGAAAAAGAACTGTCTTTGGGACTATCGCTGCAAATGAACATGGCTGAACGCTGAGACGAAGACGAAATTCAGTTTTGTGAATATAATTCTATCCTGTTTTTTTGTTAATAAATTACTACTCATAAAAATATGACAGTTGTGTGATTGCTATTCATGATAAATAGGCTACTGTTATGAGGCTAAATGAGCAATCAACCCAGAAGATGAACCCTTAGTTCTCTATATTTTCTCAGACAAAGTCAGAACAAATACAGATGTTCTGCTCCCAATAGTTGCAATTTTACATTTCTCTAATAAACTTACTGAAATGTAAACTATTGGAAAACTCTTCTTCTCATTTCTGCATCACAGGCCTCCAACATCAGAAAAGGTGAAAAAAAAGAAACATTTTTTTCTACATTTTGGCTTTACAGAGTAAAGAAAGTGAAATTCAACCATTAAAAGGCATTTTCAGACACTAAAATAGGAAAACTGACTTCATGTTCATATTTGCAGACTGTGACCAACTTCTGAGAAGCCTAAATTTCCTAAATGTTTCAAATGCACCGTGTAGTCACTGGAAAGATATTAGAGAAATCTCAGATCAAAGCCTCTGGTGCAGCAGTGAAAACAAAATGTCTGTGAAGGATAAAAAGCCATTTTCATCCCCTGAGATGTGCAAAAAACTCAATAACGTTGGTGTTATTCTTATAGGGTCACACCCATTTTAGATCTAATAAATTTCATTACACTTTCATAGCACGGCCGCCATGAATACTCGATTCCGAAAGACTCGAGGGGTGTTGATTAATTTCAGATAACGGCATATAGCTTTGATGGAGATGTCTTATCACCGTTTCATATTAGTGCTCCAACATGATGCGAGCATGCTGTGAAGCCATCGGGCTGATGCACAGGACTGTGGATACACATGTAGGAATCCAGAAAATACTTGTGCTTCTCACAGAAAGACAGAGTTGCTGAATATACTCGGGTTAAAATACCTATAGTATAAATATATATACAATATAACCACGGTTTCCTACTATTAGGTCTATTGTAGCAGTTTTCTTATGCTGTATAAACATATACAATGTGTGTGTTAACTGACGTCTTCTGTGCAAAATAAATGTCATGTATTTTTTATTACTAGAGCCATGTGCTGTATTATACGCTGAGACTTATTTAAAAAGGTCCAAAAACTGAATAAACTACCGTAATTTTCGGACTATAAGACGCACCTGACTATAAGCCGCAGAAGCCAAATTGAATGATGTGTACATATATAAGCCGCACTGGACTATAAGCCGCGTTTTTTTAATGTTTAATTACCATATGTAAGGGTTCGTGCACAGAGGGGATTGTCGGGAAAGAGGCGGCTGTTTGAGGAAGCTCTCATTTATTAACGTTTCAACAAACAAGTTGCATATTTGCATAACGTTTTCAAGTGTTACCATTTAGTGCAATAGTAGCTACAGAACATGTACTATGCTGTGTAAACTGTACTGTATCACATAGCGTTTCAGACACACAAACTTTTCAATTTTCAAACTTAAACGGTGCGCTCCCAGCGCACGTACCGGCAGTGATCTACAGCAGTGGTCCTTGGCATGAAAAAGACAAACTGTCTCGCTCTCGTAATGTCCGTCTGTCTCGCTGTCGTTCTGTCTCTCGTACCACTCGCGGTTCCACTTTTACTTTTGCGCGCTCTTTTCCGGTCTCCGGAGGACTTCCGCCTTCCGGTGGACTGTAACCTGTAAAATCCCCTAGTGGCCGTTAGCTGTAAAAATCCATAGATTAGCCGCACCGTTATATAAGCCTCAGGGTCGAAAAATGGGGAAAAAGGCGCGGCTTATAGTCCGAAAATTACGGTAGTTAATGTTTGTAGTGCGTCAGAACAATTATCTGCAACTATTTAGAGAATTGATTTATCGTTTTAGCCATTTTTAAGCATAAATAGTGAAACCAGAATTACCGCCTCACAGTTGTATGCCTCCAGTCAAGTTGCAGTTTACATCCATTTCTGTTAAAAAATTGTATCATTACATGATTTTTTTCCTATTAGATATTAGTGTGAAATTGTCATAATTAGCCTATGAATTCTGGAGTTATTGCCAAAAATATGTTTTGTGAGGTCACAGTGACCTTGACCTATGACCCCCAAATTCTAAATCAGTTCATCTTTGAGTCTAAGACGTTGGTGAAAAATTGGAAGAAATCCCCTCCACGCGTTCCTGAGATACTGAGTTGATGAGAATGGGACAGACGGACACCCCGAAAACATTTAGCCTCGGCTGTCGCCGGCACAGAGGCATAAAAGTGCTGATCATTCTCTGCTTCCAGCTTCTGTCATGTGAAAATGTTATGCTTTTCTCCATTCTATATCATTGTGAACCAAAAATATTTGGGTTTTGGAGTGTTGGTCCAAACTCAAAGATGTCACTTTGGACTCAAGGAAACGAGAATGAGCAAATGTTTACTTAATTAAAAAATAATGAAAATAATCGTTAGTTGCAGCCCGAAAAAGTTCATGCTGGGCCTCAAATTTTCTACAAAACATTGTGGATGACATTATGAGAAAGAGTCGTCCAGTAATCCCCCTTACATAACCAACATGACGATGATTTATCACCAAACTCTGTCATTTATATGTCACCATGACCACCTTTTTTTTTTTTTTGCCTAGTGCCCTTTGTTATGGCCACTCTGTTTGCGCCTTTACAGAGGTATCAGTTTATTCGTCACGTGCCAAGTTGGCTGGTAACCTGATGACACTGCACGCTTCGATTCATTTTTAAACATATTTGGAGGGTGGGCTGGTGCTAATTTCAAGCCCTGGTGGGCACCTATAAACACGGTCTCATAGCTTCGAAACAAGCTCCCAGAAACGGGCGGTGTGGGTACCAACACAACAGCTTCAGCCTGTATCGTTAAGTCATCATGGTGTAGCACTGGCAGTGTGTCAGACATGTTTTAAAACATCTGCTAAGGCAAGATGAACGCTTGGCTGCAAACTCTCCCCAAGTCTTCTCAGTGTGTTTTAGGATTTTCCTTCCACGAACTGAAGCTTCATCATTTTCTGACTCAACTGCACAATAATCCATTTCATATATTTGATCTAGGTCTTTAATAACAAATGACACATTAAAGAAACATGCCACCAACTAGAGATGTACACAATAATCATTCCACAGTAAGCTAATAGCATGAAAGTTATTAGAACTATTCCCGAGGCATAAATGTTATCATCAACGTAGAAATGGCAACAATAAACAATGAAGGCCTTAATATCAAACTGACAAAGACAAACAACAATCAGCAAATGCTTTAACACATCCTTAGAGTTCTTGAATGCACTGGCTAGAAGGAGGCTTCCCCATCTGAAATATTCATAGTTTGGAAACTAATTATTTATCGTGGTAAGAGTAATGTAGAAATAATATATCTTTGCTTTCATAATAGCATCTTAAAAGTTGAATAGCTGAAAGACTTCCTATGAAGGGCTTAGTGTTCAAAGTGTGTGTGAATCCCAATAAATATGCAAGTCTTTTTTATTGCAAATGAGAATGCAATTAAACAAATATGCATCACTTCGTTTGGCTCTGATCTGCAGGGGGTTCACATACAGCTTAGTATCACACAGCATGTTGACTAACAAGATGGTCAATGTACTTATGCTTTTATGTTACTAATGGACTTCCATTACAAAGTCATGTTTCTCGAAACATTGAGCATGTCCACCCACCCTCTAAAACTGCACTTGAGGAAATGTTTCTTAATAAGTCGGACGGCCTTTGATAGTCGACGTCTAACAAATATGGTTTAAAAGGCTATTGTTTAAAGGAGAGGAATTACATCCACAGGCAGTTTTGAAGATTCAGAGTTGTTATCTGACTGTCTGACATGAACCAGCTCTCACTTGTCTTTTTACAGACTCTCTGGTCACTTCCCACGTCTCCCTCGTGCCCTTGTACCATAATCTAACACCCACTGTAATAAAAAGCCAGGATATTGAATTGGTGGATATATGCGAGCAGTGGTGGACGTGGCTGTGAACAGGACTTGCTTTGAGACAAATACCCGAGCAGATCTGCGATAAAAAGACACAGCAGTGTTGATTTTTCCCCTGTACAAAATAAACTGCCGAAGCGCGCGTGGTAAAATGATGACCTTGCTTCACTGAATCAGTTGTAACCTTCTTGTGAATCCTGGCTTGGCAGCTTGGATTTAAGTGATAAAAACTGACTGGGGAGTAAAAAATGACAAGGTTATCGGATTCTTATATTTAATCTGATGACCTCAGGTCAACACTTTAGAGAACCTAGACCCAAAGAATACATGAAGCACAGATAGAAAAAGATCTCTTTAGAATCTCTACATCTTTAATGAATACTGCGTATTTTAGAGATCTACGTTTAGATGCCGATTGTCCTCATAAGACATTTGTTGTTTGTTTAAACCAATTTAAGGCTATGTATTCCTGACAAGTAACCTCTTGTGCTCCTGAGAAACACAGTATTGATTATTTATTAAAACCCCATGTGTTTATGTTTCGGGGAAAAGGTGGAAGGAAAGGCGTGACGTCGATACAAACTGTGAGGCAGGAGGGAGGGGTGGAGGATTGGTGGAGGACTGGTGGAGACATGCGACTTCAAAGCTGGAGACGCTTCTTTGTCTGACAGTAAATGCTGGTTCCTCTTCACTGTGACAGCAACATTTCCCAAACCATAACAAGACGTTTTTTGTTGTTATAATTCTTAAGATTTTCATGAAATTAAAAGACATGGAGATGATGTCTATGGGCTTTTTGTTTTTTTCTGAAGTCCGGCATTCAGTGGATATAAATTGCCAACCTAAGATTAACAGGAAGCTATTCAGCATATGGGTGGCACATCAACAGTATTAAGTCTGAATAACTGCACATAAGTAGACATTGCAACACCAATAAATAAACAAAAACAAATAAATAAATAAGTTAGATGATCTAAGAAAGCAATACAGGCTATCTAGCATTTCACACTACAGAGAAACTGAACATACAATTCACAATATACTGTGTATGAACTCCTTGTTGTCAGTTTGTCTGCTCTACTTCATTGTACTCATTGTACTTACATTACTCGATCATTACTATGACGTCAATCACCCACTCCCACTGGAGGATATTAACTTTTCCATTCTGAATAATCTTTCAAAACATGTCACCTCAAAGACTTTATTCAACAGTTTTTGTTTTGGTTGTATTGATTTTAAGCTATTCCCTGGGACCTTTAAGCCTTCCGAGTTACACAGGAGCCAATTCAATATGGTTGGGGTTTTTTTTCCTTCATTACGATCATGACACCGAAAATGATCTTAAAAGTTTCTTTGCAAAAATGTAAGAAAACACATCAGAGCTTATCCTTTATGCGTATGTTGCGGCTGTGGCTCAGGAGGTGGAGTGGTCATCCAATGTGTGTGAATGGGTGAAAGCTGACATGTGTTGTAAAGCGCTTTGAGTGATCGCTAAGATTGGAAAAGCGCTATATAAATGCAGTCCATTTACTTTATATTGTTTTCACCGCAGCCTTGAAATAATGTCTTTTTTTTTTGAGCGAGACACACTCTCCTCTTCCTCGGTGACGTCTGTCAAAGTGCCCTTGAGCAAAGTATTAACACCCCTAACTGCTCCAGTGGAGCTGCTAATTGGTCTTAAGTAGACCCAAGAAAACAAAGTTCTTTTGGACAGCTCACAGATGTGAATATGTGAAACTGAGCGAATATTAAACTCAACGTTGCTTAAAGAATGTGCATGCAAGCTCACTCTTTAAACAAAAGGTAAACAAAATAACTGAATTCAATCAAATTAATAAATATGGGCGAAAACAAATGCTAAAATGATGACATTAGCAATTAAGTGTGGTTAAGGGACTTTATAAAAATCATTGGGGTGAGTAATTAATATTTTCTTTAGACTTTCTCCTTCACTTGAAAAAAATGCAATCCTCTCCAATATCTCAAATCACAAAAATACCACAAACTTGTTTTTTTACAGCACCGTATTTTCCAGCGATTCCCGGATTCCACTTCATGAAAATATGTATATATAAGATCGGATGATACTATAGCCTGATGTGTAAGGGATCAAATGTCTGACTCTCCAGCAAATCAGCTACATGACACCTGAGATGCAGGACCAGGCAGATTGAGGTTCATCAGTACCAGAGTCCCATTGTTTTCACATCGTCTTCAGACACATTGTTATTATAACGGCTTTAAATTAAAACATTACTTTTTTAGGCCGATACAATAACATCTTAAAAACTTACCATGGAAAAGGCAAGAGGGAGAAAAAAACATTTAGCTCTGCCAAGGAGGTTTTGTGTTTTGGCGTTGTTGTCAGTTGGTCTTCTAGCAGGATTACGGGAGAACTACTGGCCTGATTTTCATGCAACTTGACGGAAGGGTGTAGCATTGGCCAAGGAAGAGCCCACACAATTTTGGAGCAGATCCGCTCACCGGGCAGAGAGACGCATCGAGTTTAACTTTTGGTAACACTGCCAGATAGGGCATTTGTGCTGCATTCAAGTGGTGTTGGAAAAATTTGTTACTGAACGGGAGAATTCATAGAAACAGCTATCAACGTGTTGTTTGAACACTCAGCGCAATAAAATACAGCACATCTGCTTTGTTCATGAACACACCAAAGTCAGAAGAAACGACTACCCAATTCGGGAATTTGGATAATCCGTGAAGCCCGTAAATGCAGCATTGGCTTTGTCGGAGGTCTGCGTTCTCCGAGTGACATCCTGGTTTGACATGTTTTCGGTTTAAAATGATGGACAGCAGAACAATAAACCCAGGGCCGCAGGATATCACGACAGAAAAGACTTTTCCCATTTCCTGGGACCTTTAAGCCTTCTGAGTTACACAGGAGCCATTTCAAATCTGCCAACACGTTTATGTTTACCATCTGAACATTCACATTGCATTTAAGTACAATGTCTCTCAGGAATTTATCATTCTCGGTTGCTTCAACATCACACAGCTGGCCCACATGTTGGTGCAATGACCTTTTCAGCCCTCGTGAAAACCATTTCTATTATATTCCCTCAAGCACAGTGGCATTAATGCATGCCAAAACTCTATTCTAAGCTTTGGATTTGAACTCTGTTGCAGTCGTTGCTAGCCCCTCTCACCTCTGCTGCTTTTCCCTCTCAGCAACAGATCAGTCGGATATCAGAAGCCTGAAGCTCATTTACTCCATCAGGCTTCCTGCAGCAGCTGACTGGGGCAAGGCAGCCGTCACATCGGCTCCCCTGCAACACTTGCACTCTCTCCAGATTGGAACATGTCCCTCTGACGAAATGCCAAGTGTCAGCGTTCATGAAACCTGAAGTGCGTTGGTTTCTATGTACTCGATATCATGATTGTAATAAGCCTCATGAACTTTCGGCGTCTTCTTCCTCTAATTATTCGAACATCTAACAGTAAAGACCGTCAACGCCGCATTCATTACCACACTCGGGAAGATTAATGGGTTCAGCCACGATGGTGCAGTCAGGGTGGGTGGGAAATAGCAACACAAACACACAACAACATAAACACGACTTTGACACCACTCTTCATTATGCTCTGAAGGCCTCTTTGAACAGATTGGGTCGTCAGAGAGATTGTACTCAAAGTAATTTCTATCGCAGGACATCTGTAATGTTAATGGACAATTCACACGAGATAACAGATCTCTAATCAGTCTTTGAAATGACAGAGATGGGAGTGTCGGCTCTATTTACACAGTGGCGTCTTGGTATTGTGACCAAATCACCAAATATTGTGATTGAAAAAGAGGCAACACTTGGCCATTGGATCCGTGTGTGCAGGCTAAAGCTTACAGATATCTTACCTAAATGCAGACACTTTTTTTTTGTTTTGCTCCTCTGCTATTTGGGAATGTTTATATATGTTTTATAACATAAACTTAATTACAGCTGCAAAGATTGATCAATTAATCAACTTATTTTCAAGCAAAACTCACAAACATTAGCTGGTTTCAAATTCTCAAAGGATTGAGGATTGTGAGGATTTTCTGCTTTTCTTTGTCTTATGTGACAGCAAAAGTGTTGATAATTATATAAAGCAACCAAGTGATTAACAGAGAAGATTGTTGGGAAAAACGATAATGAAAATACTACCACTACTACAACTACTAATAATATTAACATTAATAATAATATAACAGCATCTCAAGCACAAAGCCATTTATTCAGGTCCCACCTGAACAAGCAGGATTTAAATAGTCTAACCTTGATTTTAGCAGGATTCAGGATGGCATCTCTCTCCCTCCTGGGAAGTTTTACAGTGAAAGTGCTCTACAGTGCAGACCTTAAGAGAAACCCTTTAAATCCAATGTGACAAATGAAATGAGGAAAATCACGGTGGTTCAAAGTTGGTCAACTGTTAACAGGATTTTAGATCACTCGACTATGAAGAACGTGAACGTGCCTCGGGGCTAATAGTTTCTCTTCACCATAATGCTGAGCTGCATTACAAGCTGACATGCACAGAATGAAGGTGCTGCTTCAAGCATCATCTGCCCTCGTTTCCATCTACAAGTGCCTGTCCATCAAGATGCACGTGCGCCGGCTGAGCTTTATTAAACAAAACACCAAGCAGCTCATTTAGTTTGTCACTTTCATCCACGCTCAGATGGCTACTTTCAAGGGCGCTCAGTGTGTGTTTCAACTTTGTAGGCCAGTAGCTCTATTAATGACTCTGTCAGCAGCCATATTTCAACATCTGTACTTCCAGCCCTCAGCTCATAATTCAATTGATACTTTATGGCGTTTGTTATTGTGAGTCCTGCTTTCTGCCTACTCATTTTGATAATAGATTTTGAGATAAATCACGCAGCTTTGTTTGGTGAGTAATGCTGGGCTGACAGGATATCAGAGGACAAAGCTCCTATTCTCTGTAACATCATGTGAAGCACTAACAAGATGCTGCAGGAGGTTTCTCACAACAGCATTTTACACAGGAGACCATGGATTGAATTTTCCCACTGCTTCTAAATCCACAAGTGTGAAGTAGAGACAGAACAGAGAGTCTGGTGGTATCTCGGCTCAGCGCTGCACAACATTACCACCAAGCAGGCAGGGATCTTTCCTGCTCTGGCAAATGGACCCGCATTAAATTGCTGGAAGCCCACAACTCTGCGGTGGCAGTTTTGTATTGTTCACTCTCCAATTAATAACTTCACTGTGAAAGGTTTGCGGGCAGCACGCATCGATTCTATGTTATTAAAACTCCCAATGGTACCCATTGAGTCTCTCAGCCCTCGCCTGCAGACTGTTAAACAGCCCTCCCCTCTACCATCAGCTCTTCTAATTTGGGCTGTTTGCTATCAATATTGATTACTTCTTGATATTCCCTTCAGCTGGTCTGTCCGTGAGACACTGTAAGTCATTGCTCACCCACATGTCAATTACTGTAGAAGGAGAGAACACCACTCGGTCTTAATGAAAGCAGATGGACTGAGTTTGCTTCTGTTGCAGGTATAAAGGGCTGCACAGCTACTGCTGCGAATACAACTGTAATGTATTGTGATTACAGGAAGTGTGTTCTTCTGATTTTAAATCAAATCTGGGCTGAAGGTGATCTATAGAAGAAGCCTGTGGTCTTCATTGAAAATTACTCAGTGTAATATTATATTATATTATAATATATCTAATGTGTCTGACATATATGCTATTAATCAGGTAATTCGGTGTTTCTTATCTTTCTTGTGTACTGTACAGATCTGGTTGTTTTTTTTTAACCACTGAAAGCAGAGCATAAGTTAGAGAATTTTTTTTATTTAATTTAATTTTTTAAAAGGTTCAAAAGGAATATGAACGTTTTTAAAGCACCATTAGTCATGTTCATGTCTTGTATCTTATTTGGAGATGATATGTTCAGGTAAATTAAAGTCCAGCTCAACTCAAAGATGTGGCTCATTGTTCCATCAGTTGGATATTTGACCTACGTTGTGCAGAGCGACATGCAGAGTTTGACACCAGAAGCCTGTTTTCATGATCCTCTGCTGAAGTGGAACATTTCTGTGCTCAATGTAAGCCTGAGTTCAACGTGTTCATTTACCAGCAATGATTGTATCTACTGTAGCACGGCCGATACGGTATTTCTTAAGCTGATACTGATATACATGTTTGGTAGTTTGGCCAATTCTAAAAAAAAAGTTTGCCAAATCAATTTAAAAGATGATTGCGTGTGTATATGTTGTGTTCACAACCCAACAAATCAGTTACTAAATGTTGAAGAAGGTTTAAATAGATAATTAAGCATGTTTGTGAGTGTGTGTGGGGGGGTCATCAGACAGTAATTATTATTTACAACAAAGTATTTTTATGTCTTAAAATGTGTCTGGAAGTCATCGAGGATTCACAGTAACAGCTCTCTGTGTTCTTGACACCCACAGAACTCTAAATAAAGCCTTTTAGCAAACCTGCACGCTCTATATCTACTTAAAACTCACTGCAGCCTGTCTCCAACGCTTTATTCGGACTGTGGAAACAGCCAGAAAAGAGTAGGAAAAGAATAATTCTCAATGGCACGATGTGGCAGTGCCTCAGTTCTGGTCCATCTGACACAGGTGTGTGAAGCTCATAGCCACAAGCATGCGATCACAAGGATAGGCAGCTTGAGGCCAATTTCAGATTTAGGTGCAATAGCCACTAAATTCAATTTATAAAAATACAGTAAACAGCTGCTGGGAATGGAAGAGCGTTAGTCTGCATCTGCTACAGTATTATTGTGAGCAAGCTAAATACAAGGACATGTAACCATTCACCACAAATAGCACTAATTTCACTTTTCACTGTATATGATTACATTTCAAATATCTATCACACATCAGCATAGGTTCTGAAAACATTTTATAGTTACACAGCTCAGGAATTAAACACAGCCTTATTAGGCATCGAGACCTTGAAGTATGTGCAATCATGATTCCTGGAAGCAGTTATTAGTACAATTTAGTCTGATTAGCTATTAACACATGTCAATGGAGATGATTGCCGAGATGCACATTTCCTCACCACCTGCTGCATTTGATTATCACCGGCAGAAAGGCGGAAACACCATCCTGAACTTCAAAAATCTGAATCCTGATATGAAAACTTTTCAAAAACAGGTACAGTATGTGTGACAACTTTATTAAGCGGATACACTTTTGTCCAAACATGTTTCATTATTTGGAGTGGAAGTTTGCCGTTTTTCTCTGATGAAAGAGCGCAATGTTTTGAAATTGGTTGTGCATGGGGTTGAGTTTTTTTTTTAGGGGGGGGGGGTTTGTCAGTGGAGACTTTTGTCAAATTTAATGAGGCTGTTTGCTACACATCCTATCTTATGGCAGCAGCCGAGTGATGGAGCGTCATGCGTGAACAACATTGATTAAAAGGGAGGAGTTGCATTCAAAGCAAAGAGTATGATGATGGCTAATGCGGCGAGACGTGAATTATTTGTTCAATTGCAGATTAAAAACCCAGCATCCCCCATTACTGGAGATGATCACGAACAGAAAGACTATTTGAGGGACAGAAGTACTGGGCCTGGAGTCCAAGATGAAAAAAAGAACAAAAAGGAGAATTGTACAGCCAATTACGCCTTAAAAGCCCTGTTGTCTTCTCTGAGATGTACATGAGGAAGTGGACATCACAGAGATGTTGAGAATTGAGATGATAATATAAAGGCGTGAGAGCTCTCCATTCCCATCATTGATGGATAATGCCATTTCAACCAACCTCCCGTCACTAGTATGTATAGCCCTGCCTCTTACCTATTCCATTACATCGCACTCATGGCCTCTGTCAAGAACGCCCTTTTGGGATTTTATGGCTTTTATATGATACTTCACATCACATTTATGCTGGCTGAAAACCTCTCAAACCTCTCAACCAAGCAGTAATCGTAGCAGGAAAGGTTTTCCACCGCAGACACAAGAAATGAGCCTCCGTAAGCATCATGACCACCATAAGTAAAATATGGTTAGGTTTCATGGATTTTATGACCCTGAAGCAGACACGTTAATTGATTAGACACGCTGGCAATTAGTTTGGCAATTATAAAGTCGAACTATTTAACAATAATCTTGTAAAAAGACGTCATGTGGAAACCTCGCAATTCACAGTTGGTGCATGAGTATTTTACACCCCAACAGTCACAGTTCACACATTCAGAGGCCATAAAGACTCTACATAGGCTGCATTTTAATACGGATAATGTGGACTTGTTGCTCTACACCGATGGAAGGATTTTCATCTATATTTCTCATAATGAAACAATTAAAACAATGCAAAAATGTGAAAGGGGTCGCTCGTAGTGATAAAGATATAGAGAATTATGATGTACTTCTTTGATGAGCTTTGATGTGAGTTTCAGCTCATTGTTTATCTTTACGGTCGACTTTACCGTTTAGGTCTCACCGCTCTCAAAAGCGTTGTTTTTGACCATAGCAGGGAGCGCTTTCATAGAGCCTGGTGGACATAGTCAAGCAGATAAAGAGCCAGATATTTACCTCAGAAGTTGGTAGAGACCAAAGACAGAGAAAGAGACACAGAATAATGAATATTGGACAGAAACACAACTCCATATGAATAACAGTGTTGCCCCGGGTCTACTGGACGTGGAAATAAGCAACTGTTTCCAAACAAGCATGCCATATCAACTTAAAGGTGTTCGCAACCGTTTCTGTCACGTGGCCAAAACTAAAATCAGTTATTGCAGGTTTAAACTGCTGTAAGATTTAATAGAAGGGTCCACATAAGTTACAGCCACGTTCCTGATTTATACACTGCTGCCTCTGTCACCTTTCTACTGGCTTTGACTTATTAGTGCACATTTTTCAAACTGACCTGATTCAGCAACTGATTGAAATTGTGCTTGTATTTTCAACATGAATTATGTATATTTATATCTCAAAATCATAAAAAAAAAAAAAAACTGTATGATGTACATGATGTACAGATCTGCAGATAGTCGTAAAAAGAAGAAACTGTGCACTCATTTCTGATTTTGACACAAAACGATACGATCAAAGCTTTACACTCTGCACAATCTGCAATATGTTTAAGTCATCAGCATATTAGGAAAGAGGATGCAAGCAGCTCTGTGGGGGGGCTGGCGGTGATGATGACGGCATTGGACTCTGAGAAGCAGATCGCTGGACCATCGATCTACCGCACCACATCACTCCAGCTCCATTTACAGAACCAATCGCATCCCCTGCTGATTGATGTGCGGATAATTGAGCTGTCACTAAGGTTTTCATGTTTCTCCTCTAGCTTGATCCAGACTTTAGCAATTGTATTGTATTTTACTTTAACACCATTTACAACAAAGGACATCCTGATGTGTATTTATGTCAGACTGCTGTCAGAGAGACAGAGAGATGCTATCTCCTGCATGGGGCATGATACACCACTAGCCTGTCCAGGCTAATTAACCTCAGGGGCCAAGCCGCCCGCTACCCTGCAGGGTCAGCCGCTGTGGCAGCTGCTTCACCCCGACATCACGCTGTCACAGGCTCTTTGCTGGCTCGGACTTTACTCAATGCTGCTGTATAGCTGTGATCTTACAGTATTTCTCTGGTTCTACAATTAAAAACATAAAACAGTGTTATAAATCTCAGTGTTCCATCTCCAATGTCTCTTTAGTATTTCTTGTAGAGATTGTTCCTTAAACTATATTCATAAATTCTAACTTTCAGGTTCAGGTCATTTGTATATGTATATCTGCATTAAGAGACACAATGATTTGAAACATTACATGACATTATATTGTCGCAAAATACTAAAAATGACTGGGTAGCCTTCACACTGGTGATACAAAGAGCATTTGATTGGTTGTGCAATTTACGAACGTCTGAAGCACAACTGGCATCTACTTGACATCTCTAACTGTCCAAGTTTGTATTTTCCTTTTTCAGACAGAGTTGTTAAACGTTAACCCACCTTAAAAGCTAACTTTGGCATTTTTTTTTTTTTTTTAACCTGGACTTATTTGTATCCCTATTTTCTCAAGTTGTTGTGACAAAGTGACTGATGGGGACGACTTTTTTTGAAATGAGTCCAGTATTGAGCGAGAGTGCTGCAGCCGGCAGCCGAAAAACTGGAGTGTAACCACATCGGGCACCGTCAATGTTCGTCCACTAAAAGTAGTTTTAGGCTCAGATTGTTATTACACGTGTCTGACAACATTATAGGAAGTACCCGACAGAGAAAATAAAACTTTTTTCTTTACTTTTTGTTTGATCCGGTCTTTTGAAGTCTTGTTCTGAAAGGTATAGAATCTTTACAGCAGGTTCTGTGTCCGACTATGTCTTGGCTCTGAGCAGTTGCCAGGCATCTCTGTTTCCAGTCTTTATGCTTAGCTAAGCTAACCGGCTGCTGGCTCTGGCTACATATCTTCTCAGCCAACTCTCAGCCAGAAAGCAAGTAGTTGTATTTCCCAAAATGTTGAATTATTCATTTAAGTTACTTATCCAATTTTGCGTCAGACACAAATATGTGTCTGACGCAGGGATCTGATAAGGACTGTTTGGTGGCCTGCTGAAGTAACATACATAGTTATTTTATTCCACAGCAGGTATTTAGTTTGCTCGTACCCTCTTAGTATGTAACCTATGTTCTCTTCTTCCTGCAGCGACTGCCCACAGGGTGTTTTATATCCACTGATCGCATTGAACTTCTCCTTGGTTTTAGGTTTTTTTGGGGTTTTTTTTCTTGTTTTGCTGACATTGTGTTTTATGTGCAGATCCAGCCATCTGTAAAACCTGCTTCTCTTCTTTTTTGTTTTCAGACAGGGTCCTATCCAAGCCAGTAGTCAACTCCTTTTACTGCATGCTTAAGTATGCAGATGGCTGCATCTGCACTGTGTGTGTGTGTGTGTGTGTGTGTGTGTGTGTGTGTGTGTGTGTGTGAGTACTGCATTGTCCTCTCGTGGGGTCTCAGCTCTTTAGTACTCCCCAGCTTCAGTAGGCTGCATCATCAGCCTGGTTCATAACTATTCGCCAGTTGTATTTATACATTGTAGACTCTAACACATGTAGCCTCGCTCTCAACTCTAGCCTAGTTTCAAGGTATTTAAAATAGTTTCTTTTCTATCCAATTTGTAATTTTCTGTCCCTATAAAATGTATTTTCTTTGTACAGGGAAATCTGTTTCTTGACATTCTTTTAGTGCCATTTTTTGAGTAAAACAAAGTTCTTCAAATACTGTGTATCTCACCAAAGCCCAGTTATGCAAATATTGTGATTATTATGTAAATATGTGTACTTGCTCAGATAACATGTCAAAAGCTCCAAAACAAAACGCAACAAAGATAGCACAACAAAGAAAACAGCAAATACGAATTAGTTTCTTTTGGGGGGACAGCCAGAATTTACATGAGTCTTGTCACAATGATGATGAAAATGGGTTTTCTCTGTGGTCTGAGCGATGCCACTTTACAGAGCCCATTAGGCCATGAGAACCTCCTATGGTGTCTTTCGTCTGCGAATGGCCGACCAGCAGGTTAACGCTGCCCACATGGAAAATGCTGCTGCCAGAGTATTAATAATTAAAGAGGCTCCGCGTTTCTCCTCCTGCATTGTTTCCTCTCGTGATGGCTGTAAGCGAGTTGATTATCCCTTTCAGCGTCGACTCGGCAAGATTGTCATCTGCTGCCCGCTGATACAGCGGCCATCACATAAAGGCTTGCTTTCCAGCAAACTGCATCATTGCTCTCCGGCAGAGGCAGCTTCATCAGAAGACTCAGCTGTGCACTGAGATAGCTGATGATAATGCTTCCGCACAGCAGGCCGCATTTTGGAAAGACTGCTTTCTTTCTTGCAACAATGTAGCCGGTTACTTACCGGTCTTAAATATCAATGTCATTATTTTCATTAACATATAATGAATAATACATACATGCACGGTGTGGGTGAGAAATACAAACTGTTTAACAATATAACTACATAGTGTGTTTTCACGTGCATTTTTTTCTTTGAAAGGCAAAAAGCTGAGCATTTAATACTGCACGGTGTTATACTGCGGTGTTGTACTGCACATTATAGTGTCTGTTCTTACACCAGACTGCCCAAAGCACTGAACCCGTCAGATCCAGGATTCTTGTACTGATACTGACCATGGCCTCTGACCTCTATGGGCAAAACAAAAAAACATTCTCCAACAACTGATAATGTAACACAATTTTTTTTGATATGCTATGATCCACTGGGTCCTTGCAGATTGAGTATCTATTACTTGCACCGATGAAATTGAGACTGGGTTAAACAATAGCGGTCAGGTGGTGAAGAGTCAGTTTAAATTCAGCGATGAGGAGACCTCAATGGGTCACTGAGTCTCAGTGGTACCGCAGGTGGAGGCTGAAAAGTTTCACAATAAAGCCAGAGGAAGCTGTACCGGCGAGAGGATAGAATACCATGTTATTTGTGCTTTTAACTTATTATTATTTGCTTATTTAACAAACATTTTAACAGCGACGAAAAGAAGAAAAACAAGACCACGCTCACAGCGACAATGCTAACATGCGGATAAGCGGTAGGGCTGGACGATACGGTCAAAAATGCTATCAAGTTATCTTTTTTTTATATTGGTCGATTGTCTATAATCATCACGATATATATTTAATAATAATTGTCTATTTACAGTTTTAAGAGTATCCTCCTTAGGACAGAACCCTAAAGAGAGCAGAAGGTTAGTTATGGTTTATAATATAATATAGTATCAGAGCAGGTCTGGTCGTTGAGGGTTGATTACATATGCACAGTTTCAGCTCTTCTTGCTGGACACGTCACTGCTGTGCGCTACATTTCAAACAGTAGAGGAAAGAAAAGAAGTTTCGCCCTATGCTAACCTGAAAGCAGATGAAGTAATCCAATTGTGCGTCTCTTTTAGACTCGTTATCAGACCGAATTGATCAAATTGATAGTGAATCAAGTCATTTCTCCGGGGTTTATCTACCGTTTTTGTAGGTCAAGAAAAATAGAGTAAAAAATAACTATTCCAGAAATAAATCTCATTAATGCATCATTGTTATTGTAAAATAATTTATTGTGGAAAATGTTCGAGATAATTGAATCGCCCAATCCTAATAAGCATGTGTAACATTTACCATGCTCACCATCTTAATGTAGCACGTGCTACAGTCATATTTGCTAACACAAAGCAGAGGCTGATGGGAATGTCATTAGTGTTGCAGGTTGTAAAGCAAAGTGCTGGACCAAATGCAATCCGTCCTGTGGTGAACAACAGATGTCTGTGTAAAATGTTTTAGGGATCAATCCAATAGTTGTGATGATATTTCAGTCTGGACCAAGGTGACGGACCAAAGACCGACCTTAATTGCGCTTCCTAAAACCATTAGCGTTAGCTAACGTGGATGAAATAAAATAAAAGTTAGCGGTGGTCTACATATTGTCCTCTAACTAGCAAACATCTGACAGAATATGTGCATTATGTTTACATTTATATCTTATTACCAAAGAAAAACTCTAATTATTTGGTTCATTGGTGGACAAAGTCACCTGCAGGTGCTATTGGCAAACTAGACAAGAGAAGAATGAAAGTCAAATAATGATGCTAGTGCTGATAGCTTGCCTTAATTTGATGCTAACATCCTTATTAATGACAAAATACACGTATGACACGTGCTGTTATCAATACGGATGGTGTTGACAGTCCTCGTGCTTTCACAGATACTGTAACAAGAAATCACGCGAGGACTGACACAATCTGCTCGATGAAGAAGCGACTTGTCATGTTGTTAAGCTGTACTGTAATACTCATGTAGTAGCTAAGAGGGTCCTCCGGGAAGAATGATATGGCTGCACATTCCCATCCGTGCCATGATGTCCCTGTAGGGAGGAAGCTAACCCTTTTCATCTATGTGCTTGGCTTGCCCTTGATTCATGAAGCATGCAATCCTTGTTACAACTGGGCCCTTTACCCTTCATGTGCCCCTTTGATTTGAATACCTGACCTCCCGTAGAGATGTGGTCAAGAAAAATAGTGGCGCTTAGAGGAAGACATGGATGAGAATGTTTTCGATATTTGTTTCGGGTGTTGTTCCATTTCAGCACAGATCAGTGTCCTCCACGCATCAATTTCACATGAGTTAGATCCGAAAGCAAACGCAGCCGGAGGGGCTACGGCTGTCTGGTAGTCGAATCGTTTGGAACAAGGCCTGTGGACATCATAGTCCAGAGCACGAGCACACAGCATATGCTAAGCAGCTACCCCTCATCTTTTCATTGGACAGCCTCTGCTGCTTCAACAGGTTTATGGTCACATAATATATTGCTAATGATATATTTCTAACAGCAGCAGAGGCATGCGCTGCAGATTTTTAGCTCCAACAGAACCAATATTCATCCAAACCTCTGCGGTGCATTCAAGCCAAGACCAACTATGAGCCCTTCTAGGAGACGGGACATATCTGAGCCCCGACTTTCATGTCCTTCCATGTAATCTAAGGTTGAATAGATCGGTTCAAGACGATTAATTGAATAAATCAAAGGCAAACATCTCTTTATATATTTATAAGCACTTAATAACACCATTACTCTTGTTGACATTGTGTTTATTGCTAGTGTGTATCCTTGGTAAAGAATGTCTCACAATGTATCACATTAAAAACAGAAGAAACAACAGTGTGCTTTGCAATTTGAACTTACTCCCTGGTTGCACATTACAAGAGCAGAATCTCGAAGTTACTGCTCAGAGATGTTTACTGCAACGGGCACAACAGGAGTGAGCTCTGTGAAATGGAAAGAGATTATACCAAGATGTGTTTGACAGTTTGTTGGAGTTCTACAAATCAAAGGGAGCACATGGTGCTCAAGTGAAATAACTCTGAGGTAGCAGATGGACAAATAGACACAACTCTGAACAAAGCTGTAGAGAAGCCTCAATGGATGCGTACAGCACAGTGCTGCATTTACACCCACAGTTTTTGTTAACTCATCGTGCCACTGCGCAACGCTTGGTTCCTTTTATTTCATTTGGAATCCCTTGTTTTCCACTCAATAACAGATGGAAAATTATACAATGCATTCTATAAGTATACCGCAAGTTCAGGTAGTATGTAGGCATTAGAGCATGGTTTATTTTTGTGTAAATTTGTGTCCTTAATAATGTTGTTTTAAAAAGGTAAAATTACCATTTTTATATTGAAATGTAATCAGAATTTTCAAAATATTCTATCCAGTTCTGTGTTGTTTCCATTGTTCTGCAGGTCCATCCTACCAGCTGGAAACACCTTTATAATACACTGTAAAAAAAATTTTTAAAAATGCTTTAATATTAGAATATGGATTTGAATCATGATCATAGGCTTTATGTTACAGTCAATTGAAAAAAAAACAACATGGGCAGTCAAAGATGCTGTACGATAGATGTGGCTGGTGGTCTCATGGCAGTTATGGTATAAACTTTCACAGTAACAGAACCCTTTGGTTAAGTAGATATTGTTCAATGAACAGCTGCCATTACTCAAAAAATGCCTTTTTTAATTTTATTCTGCAAACAGTAATTAAGCTTAAGAGCTCACAGGTAGCAATTACTCTTTACACTAATTTTGTGTCCTAATTTCCTTGGAGACAAAGAGGACCATAGAGAGGAGCTGATCAGAGAATCTCGGTGAGCAATTTGCAGTATAAAGTGAGAAAGAATAGTTTTATTCAATAGGGATAGTTAAAATTAATGCTTTTGAAAATAAGTTGAGTGGAGTGGACCAATGGAGTTGTCGTCTTGAACATAATTATAAAATCATGAAGTTTCCTTTTAAATCAGAGGCATGTAACAGGAGTTTAAGACACACACTATTATGCCATTTATTTCACATGTATATATGAGGTAAGTGCCACTTTAAGTGGATGTTGATAGGAGACGACTTGCAAGAAAAGTAATCACTTTTTTCTCCACTTCACTAAAAGTTTGTTTTTTATATGTTTTCTGCTGCATGTACATGTTGTCATTTGTTACTTTGCATGGGTGACCAAAGTAGTAAAGTAAATTATAAAGTTATCTAATACTAAAAAACACCGTGGCAACGTTCAAACATCATTTTGTGTGATCTTTTTATACACTGATCGTTATAGAACGAGCTGCACTTTTGGCAGTATGCATGGGCGGATTAGGCCAGCATCAAAAACTAAATAATTAATGCTTATCAAACTAATGATATCAAATACAATAACTGATCTCGTCTACAAAGCACACTGGAGTTAGTGCAGTTTGAGTACGTGGGCAGTTTCCAAGACTCAAAGCTAATTACTTAACACTATTTAGTGCATTTTGAATTTGTGTATACAAATAAACCAGGCTTTCAATATAGAGTATTTTATCATTAAGATTAAGTTTTAGCTTGCTTTCTTCTTGATCATTTCTGGGAAATGCAAAGCCCTCCTTGTATTATGTTACTTCATCGACCCTCATGGGAAAATCCCTGCTCTGCAGTACACCCACCCAGACTGTTGAGCAGCAGAGCGCAGCACGAGCACAGCTCCCTCAACTGCAGTTCTTATGCCAGCACCGCGGTCAACAGCGTCTTAATACCAAAGGAAGCAAAGATGAAAGAAATCGGAGCTCCCGCAGGACACCCACGCAAACATGAGGAGAACATGCATGGAGCTAAATTTCCTTAATAATTCACAGCTCTCGTCTGAATTTATTAGAGTCAGCGTTGAACAATGTCATATAAATATGATGTTCCTGTGTGTTGTGTGAACTGCGACAGTCGGGCTAAATGCATGAACGAAACGGTAAATTGGCAGTCAGCGGTCGCTGAGCAGGCAGAGTCGCGCAAAAAATAGTCCTGCTGGTTTAAACCGTTGTGGTTTAATGAGCAGCGACACAGAATAATCTCTGCAGCCCGGTCGCAGGTGCACACTCTGGGCTACTGCTAACTCAGTCAATCGGACAAACATTGATCAAAGACACAAGGGCACTACTCTTAGGATGTGGAGGGTAATCAGGGCTTTCCACAAGGATGTGGAGTAGCCAGCCAGTGTGGAGAGGTAGCCAACTGGGGGGCGGGGGCACATACTAATTATTATAAAGGAGAATTAGGCTTCTTCCAAAGTGTAAACCATGGGCAAAATGTATGGTGTGGAAAACATATATACTTGGTCATATATATTACTGCAGGAAATTTCATTACATCAAATTTTATTTTAATTTTATTTGGGGCATCTGACATTAGTTTGCATTATTGGATAATGACAAAAAAATACAAAAGCGTTCTAGGACATTCTTCATATGAAAGGCTTGATACTTTGACACAATTGTCTGTTGTAGTGTGTTTGCAATGCATCTTAGAGATGGCTCTGCTATAAAAAAATTAAAAAAAGCGCAATGTTAACATTAAGTCAATAAAACGTCTGTGTGGCTTTCCTATCTGCAGAGCCTACAGTGGACTTTTTCATGCTTCCTGCACTGTCGTCAACCTGCTGCCATTGATGTTTTCAGAACCAGCCCGTCTAATGAGGATGTCCTGTGTCTGCAATCAATGCAATTCTTTATGCGATTTGTCTCATTAGTTATTTTACTAATATTTGTCAAATACGGAACACGGCTCTCCGCTCTCTACCTCTCAGCTGAGCGCTCACACACATATTCATGTAGAGTATGTGGGGACGGGACCGATATAAACAGAAAGGCATGTTGTCTGACATCATGCTCACAGAGTTTTCTAGCAGAGACTAATGGTTGTAAAATGTACACGCATAGTGAATCGCAACTTGTTAATCAAAACGATTTTATTAGAAGCATAAATATATAATAAAGTAGTAGGTTGTTTTTACAGCAAACCGGCGCTCATGGAAAGTTTAAGAGAGGAGGGAAAAGGAAATTCATCTAAAAAGAGAAACCAACATTTTATTTTGTTTTAAATCAAACATACCACTTTCATACTGGTGTATGGAGCCAAAAAAAAAACTAGTGGTAGTAACATTATATTTCCAAATTCCTTGTCGGATGTAAAGTCTGCTGTGGATTATTTTTTTAAAAGATGGCAGCTCAGGGCTGGGGACCAATGTACAAAACGCGACCAAATCTGCAGGAGGGCAGCGATCACATTTCAAAATATGCTTAAAAGGAAGTCATTGGCAAAGAGCTGAAATGATCTTAAATACCTCAAGTGACTTGGCAGAGACTATTAGACTATTATCATCCACTTCTCATTTTGTATTCGTCTTTTTTTTAAGAAGCACATTCACACATTCTTCCCAGTGTCACTGTGAATAGGTGAAAATAAGATAACCCTTTGATTACGCATGTTATTGCTCAACCTTTGAGCACAATTAAAGGAAATTGTTAAGTTCAATGAAGTACCGGAGGGCTGGTCTACTTCTTTAAAGGTTTCCCTCATTACAATGGCCCCACAAGGTCAAGTATATGCGATTCTGCTTTATGAACTTTATGAGTTAAGCCTCTCTTATTAGACTTCCTATCCACAGGGAGGATCCTGTCAGATTTAGCCCGGCAACAAACTGAAAGTACATGATGGTGTAAACTGCCTATACATGTGGCAGGAGCATGGCTCTTATTGAAATAAATCCTGTTCTTATCCCTTAAGGAATCATACTGAACACTTTTATTGATATCTTTACTTGCTACTGATCACTCAACCATGCAGCTCCTTGATTTATTGTAAAAGGCAACAAAAGGATGTCTGAGTTAACGCGTCAAAGTCTCACCATCACTCCACTATAAAGCCACTCGTCTTTTCAGCTTTCCGTGATGCAGGAGAGCGCCGAGAGCAGTACACTATCTCAAATAAATCGAAGGTGCAGTAGCTTTAAAATGAAGTACAAAATAAAAACAATTTTAAAAAGGAGGGAAAGAGGTCCGGGACATAAACTGAATTATGTTTCGATACGGTCAGCACTCGCCCTGCTGGGAAGACTTTCAACAGGAAGGTCAATACCGTTTCCAAATCTTTTCTTAACAAACAAACTTTTTTGTCCACCAGCCTGTTTAGATTTAGATTTGCGATAAACATAATTGCATGAATGCTACTTGATGGAGGTTGCCTGATCCAAAGCCCAAACGCACTAATTAGGAATGTAGGAATAATCCAATGCCAATATTAGGTTGCCCTGAGCACCAGCCCTGAATAAGCATTTGTGAAGGTCATCCCCCTTAATCAGCTCCGCTGGTTATCATGCCAGACCAGAAATCGTGACTCACAAGGCTTTCACAGTCAATGAACGTCTTAACCTGTGACTTTTAAGTCTTTTAATTTAGAAAGAATAAACAGATCGCAAGGGAAACTATGTGAAGTAATTTGAAGAGAACGCATGAAAAAAATGGTGCAAACACGATTCTCTCAGCTCTGAAACTGCAAAGAAAAATGGCAAAAGAAATAAAATAATTAAAAATCAAATCCATTTAAAACATGCATTTAATAATCATGCATACACTTAAACAACCTGCTTTATTTTTTGCTTTTTTTTTTTAAACCCCACAGGTATTTAGTTTAGCCCCCACTTTAACCATGTTGCCGGCGGCAGGTCATATGAGCTGTCACTAATTAAAATTAATTCAGTTAGTAACTTGATAACAGGCTAAAAAGAAAATTGGATGTTGTCGGGTTTGTGTGCTCTCTTCAAGCCGGTGTCTGTACTCAGACAAAGATTGTTTATGGAGGTAAAAGAAGCATCACTCAGTAACAATGGCTTTACATCCAGTGTTTCTGTAGATGTGGGTCCAATAACTCCAGAGTGAAATGTCTCAGCCGATGGCTTCACATTAGTTTCAGGAAACACATTCTCTCACATTGAACTTTGATCATAGGAATAATTTTAGCTCATCAGTTTTGACGTTCTGAATCAGGACCATCAGTATTTGGATTAAGAAGCTCAATAAAAAAAAATGTAATGGGCCCGATTTGGAAGACTACAGCTGTTATTTTAAAAAGCTAGAAACGTATTTAGATACATTTAAGAATTGGATCAGATGCCCGATATTAAAGAAAAAAAAAAAGTCATATTTCAGTCTCGACCAAAATTGCAGGCCAACATTACCGTTCCTAGAGCCATGCCGTTAGTGTAGTAAAAGTATTGTTTCCCTGCTCTTCCTGTTTCAGCTTCAAGAAATTAGCAATATATCCTCACAGCACATTAAACATTCTGTATATTTGCTTGTTTATTATTCAGTTAATAATTATTTTTACTTTTCCATGTGTAACCATTTTACTGGTGCCAATCGATGAGCACATTTGAAAAAGCTTAGAATACCTTTATGATATTATGTAGCGAGCTTAAGTCGAACCATGAATACTTAAACAGATGGGGTTTAAGTGGATGATTATTGAATAAGCAGGATAAGCATTGAGGGAGCCTTTAGTGTCGGATTTTCATCCGTGGTGAAGCGTAGGTAGGACTGCTTGATTCGATTCTTCTCCCCTACTGGGGCTTCACGCTGCCAGCGGCAAGAAAATGACAAGACAGAGTGAACAGCAATGTGGAAGGCTTGAAATTTCATGAATAAGTATATAAAGAAATATTTGATGGGAGTTAATTAAAGAAAAGAGTTATACTGAGTGAAAGTAAACATAAAAATCTATCAAATGCTTTTGAAAACTGAGGTTGTCAGGGAAACAATTTCACCCTAACTTTAACTCTGTTTTCCTCCCAAAAGCTATAACTGGATTTAAATCCTGATCTCATTCTGGACAAACAGTTGCTTAATTAGTATTTGTAAAACTCTTTAAACTCTTAAACTATTGTTGTGTCTAAAAGCATTCGCTGCTAATTTACAGGACAAACAATGTGTTGTCATGCCATGTCAAAACTAAATAGAGATGACAAATGAGCTCTTCCAGGTTAAGGATAATTTATGACACGAACAACACTCGGATGACTGAGGCTCCATGCGCCTCCTGAGCGACAGGTTCCTGTCAAAATGATCGAGCAGCTGAGTCAGTGGTTTAATTTACGACATAATAAATGGATCTATGAGTGAGCAAAAGGACAAGCGAACAAAAGACCTCACGAACGTCTAATTCTCGAGTAACGTATATACAGTAAAGTACTGACACAAAGCTATTTAATCCTGGGAACTGTATGTATTGTATCTGACATGTATTGTCTGTATTGATTGCTACTGACTGACAATGGCAGGGTTGTGCGCATGTAAGGTACATGACTTTGCAATCCCAGTTTCAAAATCTAATTGATTGATGGGCATAACATTTGGTTCAGATATTCCTGATCCCCAGAGGATGAATCCTAAAGACTTTGGTAATCGCCTAACTTTTTTTATTATTATTATTTTATTATACCATTATTAGGATATTAACATTTGTGTATTTCACTAAAATGTCTAAGCAGCTTGCAAGATTGCCATGAAAGGAGTTACACACATTCCTGGTGCCCAGAGGTTGAACCATAATGACTTTGGCGATGACGTGACATGACAACATGTTGAACTAAGATGATTTAATCTTTTTTCATTTTTTCACACGCTCATTTTATAAAAAAAAATAACTATATCATTTAGCCTGAGCCGCGAGCCACCTTCACCCTGAGCTTTTTCGAGCGCACCACCGCAGAGGAAATGTCCCGGCGAGGGAAAGCCAGCGCCGGGGAGGGGTCCCACGAGGGGATCCTCCCTGTTAGATCCCGTAGATTACACCTTGCAGCATCCCTGGCCCGCCGAGTGGGGGAAAGAAACAAACAGTTGAATGTTAAAATTGAAGAGCCAAATCTGAATTAAATAAATTAATTCCGATTCGGGTGCAGCCCGAAGTTTTATCTACTCCCAACTGTTTTGTCTCATGCTATTCTGTACAAATGTTGGTGTTCTGTAAAAGGAAACACTGCTTTAGTATTTCTGTCCAAAAAACTATTCCCTTGTCGAACAGTACTCAGGACCCAAATACTCGTCTTTAGCCCCAGGTGCTTCATGTCGTGAATGATGAAACTCTGTTGGAAAAAAGAAACAGATCCCTGACAGGTACACACCAAAACACCAGAGGCCCTAAACAAGAGACTGGAAAAAAAACTGAAAACTTCAAACAAAGTTTTCCTGCATTACACAATGGGAACATTGGAATATTGCATCTCTGTCATTTCCTTGTGCCCATAATAACACTACGATAGCAATAGAGGGAAGAAACACGATACCAAAGATTGTCTTCGAGAGCTTTCAGTATGATCTTCTGGGGGCCTATAATTTACAACTAAGATTTGTATTGCTGTTCAAGGAGATAGAAGTATACAGTAATTCACAAGCGGTAGGCTTTTTATATATTCACCACTGGCAGCGATTTGCTTTAGCAATATTTTTTACTTGCTTTATGCATTGGCAACACCGGGGGACACTGATTCCCTGTACCATCAAGGTGCCTTTGAGCTGCACACACACACACACACACACACACATACACAGATTTAGAGCGGCTCTGTGGCCAGTAGACAAATTAACATTAACATCAACTAAATCACCGTCGCAAGCATGGCTCAAAAGTTGGGTCATATTAAGAGGTATGCTAAAAATAGTCTAGTGGCTAGACTATTTGTTGCTGCCTAGACATGACTGCTTGCATACTAGTAATCAAGGTTTCCATGCAATGGCGTGACTTTCACTGGGGATTTTCGAAAATCCTATTTTGTGTCCCCCTCAGTCACAGCTTCACTTGTATTCATTCACTAGAATAGCAGCAAACAGTGTCCTCTTGCTCACCTTTTACTGCCAGATGCTAGAAGTTCTGAATTGATCATCATGATAATACACTCATTGCCCTCGGTTATTACCATGTGCTCAAACTTTGCAAGCATTAGGGAGTAGTTTGCAGCCTTTTTTTGCTCCGGAAGCTCAGGCAGCATACAAGCTGTCCTACCTTCTTGATTGAGGTTGCAGGGGGTGTATGCAGCATGTGAGCGAGACCAGATTATCTGCATCTGCAGCCATGTGGCTGGTTTTATTTACAATTCAGTGAAAAACAAAAATGTAAACGCTACACTTTTAATTATACATAATTACACTTGTAATAAAGATGGAAATAACAATTAACGTTTAAATTCAATAAATAATGGTTTAAAGGTTCAATGTGTAAGATATGCCAGAATTTAAACTTAAAATATTAAAACAATTAACTAACATCAACAGAGTGTGAAGAGGTGACAGTGTTGACGTTATGTCAAAGACGTCTATGTGTTGCAGAGATATCTAAATAGATAGTGAGTCACTGTAGCAAGCTAACGTAACGTTACACGGACGACAGCCCCGGTTAACATTAGTGCTCAGTAAACACAGATGGATCAGCCCCACGAGAAGATTATATGACAGCAGAGTTTTCTGACCGGCTCTCAGAGTATTTGTAAATACAATAAATATGCCAAACTGCTACAGCTAAAATATAAACATTAGAGATTGTTTGGACCCAGTTTAGAGGTGAAATACTGCCCCCTATTTCCTTGAAGCAGGTTGCTCAGAATTACACTTTGAACCTTTAACACTGGGAAAAAGTTTGAAGAGAATTTTCTATACAAAATAATAGTAATAAAAGTTGCAGGTTTCTATCAAGAAAATGATTGGTGATTATTGTTTGTGTAGCAATTTATGTGGCCTTTTTTACTAACTTATATGGAACCAATTTCATCAGAATGTTTTATTAGCTAGATTATATAAATAGGTATAGTTATGAAACCAAAACCTACAGTATGTCACCATGGATACAGGTGTCAACTATGGCAGGTTCAAACATCTGAGTCACTGAGAGAATTCACATAACATCACCTAACTCGGGGACATGCACACCAGCTCAACAGAAACTCAAAGGATCCAGTCTCACATTGCTCGTCCTATTGAATCTACATCTGCTCAGAACCTGGATCAGCAGCAGGTCCTGCTGAATGCCCCACGTTTGAATCTGCCTTTAGGCAACGTACCACTTAGCAGTATTTATAAACTACTGTGCATTTCAATCCCATCAGTTATTTCTAACTTCCTGTTCCTCTTTACGGATGCCAATTGTCTGACTATAGCTTCACCAGGTTTTTTCCCCATGACATATTATACAATTTAGCAGAATTTGAACAGACGCACCTGCAATTGACACAAAGGATTTGGCCTCTTGAAGCATGGTTAGTCGGCTCATCGTGCTTTGAAGACTCATATTAAAGTGCTAATCGCCAGACTTTACAGCTGGCAAATGTCGTTAATTGCCATCCAACCTATTAAGACCCACATTTGTTGAAGTGTTTATAATTGAGCTAAAGTTCATTTTAAGTGGTTGTTGTTTTCTCCAGCCGTCTATGCCTCCCCATTCAACGTCATTGTCCAGAGAGAGAAGCGGTTTAGCTTGAGTGCTTTAACCAAAAGACAAAACAGTGCAAGTGTGGTCACCTCCATCATTAACTGTGTTTGGCTAATAAATTAGGCCCACAGCCGTCTGCACTGTGCAGTTAAACAAATGAAAGACTCTTTTTATCTTCATGGAATAAACTATATGGCGTGAGAGATACGGCAGCCTGATACACCATACAGTGAGCACTGGTGGATTTACTCACATGACACTCGACATCAGGGAGCATTTACTTCCACAATGTAATCAATTAAGTTTACAAGCTGCAGCTAAATTGCCTGCAGTTACGATCACATTAACATTGCCTCCAAATATATTTATTACGGATGTAAAACAGTGATTTATTATACTGACACAGTTAACATTTGAATTACACTGTCTAAAAAGTATTTGTTCCAGCTTTACAGCTTAATCACTCTCTCAGTATAAATAGTGTCATCGTAGCCAAACTGTTCTCCTTCTCTTATTTTATTTAATGTGCAGTCGCTTGTTGCTATGTGGCAATGCAGAGAACACTGAAGGCAAAATTTCAAAAGAAAACCAAAAGAACACCAGAGAAAAACACAGGCAGCTTTTGAAAGGAGTTTTTTCATTTTTTAACTGACCGAGTCCAGGAGTATTGTCTTATATTGGTTAAGTTTTCTGTTGCCTTCAATGTAGCATGCAATGAACGCTGGAGTGTGAGCAACAAGTTACTCGATCAAAATGTATAAAATGTCATTACTATCTAAAGCCTCTTTCAGACATGGAATATAGTAACATTGTTGCTACCTGTTAAAGTTTTTAAAGGCTCTTTATCACTGAGACATAGGTGACATAGAAGCACATTTACTGAAAGAGTCTGTGTTCATGTGATTATTATAATATTCGACAGTGCACATGCATTGAAGGACATTGGTTTTGACGTTGGGCTTGTCTAGTACCCATGTTTAGCATTGTGCTGCATATTCATTTATTCAGCTGTGCAGCTGGAATGCAAGTAAAAATTGTTTCTATACAGTAGACTGATGTGAACTTCGATGTGAATGTCAACCGATTTTATTTGTGCAGAAAAGATGATGATTGAGATACTACTCAGACATGAGAACAACATGTTAAATTGTCATCTTATTAAAGTAAATGGATGCATGTCTGAAAGGGGCTTGATTTATATTACAATGCAAATGTTGGTCAACTACATGAAACATTCACATATTTCAATTAAATTCCAGTTTTCAAAAGCTGTTAAAATCATTCAACAATTAGTAAGTTAAAAGGGAACATATCCAAATAACTCTTGGTTTTGAAACAACACATGAGACTCCAGTTTGGGCACCAGATCCTCCAGCGACAGATCATGCTGATGCTACTTCATGCTGCATGTTCTGCATTGATGCAGTCCCCACATGGCTACGATTCCATGGTCCTGAGGTGAATACTTAGGGCCACAATCACACTTTCAGTTCAATTCTTAATAGCAACACTTGACTGAAAATGGCGTGCTTGGCTTTAGATTTGGAGCGGTCTGATAAGCAGTTTGCAGAACTAATGGAACAGAACGGCTTTGTTAACAGTTGTCTTGGGAGGGGCAACATTCAGCTCTTATTTCATCAGACCTCTGATTGCAGGGATTAATTAACTCTGCAGTCCTGGCATGTGTCTCGGAAGAGTGCTTCCATTTTGATGTGGGAATTCTAGACACAGATTTGCTCTAGCCTAATTGGTTTTGGCAAGATTACATATCAGAGATTTTTAACTGACATCAAGAAACTAAATTCTGAAAGGCAAAAAAATGCTGAAACTTCACTTCCCGCGACAACATTGCTCTTCATGGCTTATGAACCTGCCACTAACGGCAAGCATGCTTATTTATGAGCAGTAACTTCTCAGAATGTCTATCTATAACTTTACAAGCATTTCTAAGCATCAAAGCTTCGATCAAGGTCAGCTTTGATGTGTCTGGACCCAAGTTTGGACAGTTTGGGGCCAGAAATGTGGAAATGCTTGTCACAGTTAAAGATAGATGCTTTAACCTTTCATGTTATGGTACTACCAAGTCCTTCAAATCAAATGACAAAATACATCCCTTGTCCATCTCCTTTCAGATCCGACGCCCGTATCAGCTGGACGACATTGTTGATCTGTGTCTTCAAATGCAACGTTATGGTTAAGGTTTGGTTATATTTAGGGAAATATAAAAAGGGTTGGGCCGATGTAAACGTTTTCACACGTTGCCTTATCGGTTTTGATGTGATGATCCAAGATGGCGACGCGCATAGACGCAGTGGTCCGTTGCTATAGTTAAGGTATAGTTTTCTTTGGGACTAACTATGACAGGTCTCATCTCATCATCCCAAAAAACACAAACTTTATCGTAAACAAACAAAATGCACCTCTTCTAAAACATGATCTCTTTCATGTTTTTTTTGCCAGAACATGCCATGATGAGAAAAGATCAGGCTTGCGTTTAAAATAATAATTGTGCTATGCTTTGAGGTAATGGGCAATATATTAATTTGATATAGATATCTTGATACGAGACTGGATATCGTAATATGGCATGAGTGTCGTCGTTTTAAAGGCTGCATTACAGTAAAGTTATGTCATTTTCTGAACCGACCAGACTGTTCCAGCTGTTCCAGTATTTGCCTTTACCCAATTAGTCAACATATCCACATTACTGAGATCTTATTATGTTAATATTTTTGTAAAATCACCAATGGTCCACCCTACAATATTGTCACAATATCAACAGAGGTATTTGGTAAAAAGTGTTGTTAGATTTGATTTTCTCCATAATCAATCAGCCTTTTATAATTACATCATCATGGTTCCAATAGCCAACACATGGTTATATGGTACAGTTGTGTCGGCAGGAATTGAAAGGTGTCTGCAGCCTCTTCCGTGCTCTCTCTGCATTGTTAATCCTATTGCTTGCTTATGATGTGCAATTTCTGAACTGCTGGACAAGCTATTTCAACCTATGAACGAAAGCCATCCCTCTTGCCAATGACGGCAAGCATTTTAAACTGGAAACTTAAATGGCTGACTGGATCCTTTCTTTGCAGCAGGGTCATTAGTCCATTACCCATCAGCCTACTGCAGACACTAATGTTAAATTTGGGGATTATTAGTTTTAATATACAGTGGGATAATTCTGACCCTTAAGAAATGCACACTTCTGTAAACACAGCATGCTGCAACTCCAATGAGCGCCCAGAGTTGGTATCAAAGTGTAAGAATTAAATGATGAGCCTCCTGGAGGACTGTGGGCCCTTGTCTGAATGGAGGTATCAACTTTACAACCCTAATAAACCACTTAGCCTCCTCAGGCCTTTGCCCTACTTTTACTCCACTTAAGACAGTCACATCAGGTCCCGTGTACTATTTTTACCTGACAGTGGAGAAGTTCAATCAACCACAGTAACATTAATGTAAATGCATGGCATAGCTCAAATGTTCTGCTTGAACTGTCACGGGTAGTGGCCCAAAATGCAAAGCATGGGGGAGACGCACACTAGTGACAACTGAGTGCTAAGTACCCCAATTTGTAAAGCTCCGAGTCCAACAAATCTTTTATCTCCTTCTAAAAGCAATGTCAATTTCTGAATCGCTTAGCTGGAAATGAAGACGTCCAGTGTTCATTTATCTTGTAAAACATGAGTTCTTTGAATATCATCATAAACATAGACCGTTTTCACATGTGTGTGGTCCAGTGGACTAATCAAATGACATGCTGTAAATATATAGAGTTTTAAAATCCTGTGTCATGATATTATAAACTGCTGTTTCGGCATTTGTTCAGCCCTTAAAATTCAGCTATTATTAGAACTGGAACTTTTCATCTTCTCACCAGTACCTGTAGCAACACTACACGACCCACACAGCCTGTGTTCTTTTTGTAAAGACACACACACACACATACACACACACACATAAACACACACGCCACACGCACACACACACACACACACACAAAAAGAGGTTTCTGCATTTGGACATTGTCACACCTTTTTATCTTGGCCTCAAATCAACCTTTGTGACAGTTTCACACTTTCTCTGTTCAAGCTTGAACCCGAGGGTACGAAAATGGTAAAATTTCAAAACCTGCCAAAAGTCTACAGAGATCAGGGTTAAAGAGGTCATGTAGTTTCATGTAACCACAAAAGTTTGGCTAGCCGGGGAAAGGCATATCCGACAGTACATGTCTGTGCCTTGGCCAGTGAGCAGGCAGAAGTGAGTGGCCCTCCCTCGGGGCTGCCACTCTCTGCTGTCTCTGTCTACAGAGAGGATGAGGCACGGGGGTGAAGCCGCTCTGCACAGCACCCCTGGGACCCAGGCTTGTGAACGTTCTGTCAAAAGCAGTGAGCACCCACGGCAGGCACAGTTTGCTCCGTTACATATACTCCAGTAGAGGCTTTAATGAGTCTGTATGTTTCAGTTGTAAACAGGGAAAATGTTATGACATTAATCCCCATCTGCCATTTTAAAGAAAACAAGAGATTCTTTTGGCCAATTTAGACAAATTATTTCCAAACTGGAATGCGTTATATATATTACTGTGGGTTTCTGCAGTGTCCTCCAAATCAAGACTTTAAGACCTTTTTAATACCACATATAATGGAATTTAATACGATATAATATACGCCAATACTGGTCATAGAGTGATGGGAAACCAGTTGGGACAATAAGGTATCCAATTATTCATTGAGTAAATTAACTTATTGACATTTATTTCACATTTTGCAAGCACTTCCCAAATATTCCTAGTAATATAGTTAATTAATTAACATGACCAGTACCCAGATAAGGAGCATAAAATTGATGGATGGATTAACCAACTAAAAAAAAGTGTTTTTTTGCTAAAAATTGACACTTGCCCATGACTCAAGCTCCAGAAAAAGAAGGACTGCCTCTTGGATGCACAATCCAATGATCGCACCGGTCTCATTGTTAGACATTTTATGTCTCCTGTCAGTCGGAAACAACTATTAAAAGACATTTCAATACCCATCTAATATCTATGGCCTTTTTTGATGGAACTGAATTCAATGCTTTTTAAAGACTTTTTTTTCAGATACCCTGTTAAATGGTAGAAAATAAAATTCCTGGGACAGACTGCAATCCATAGTTCTTTTTATTAGAGAGCAAAGACATTCAAATAAACTAAGATTGCTTTATAAGAATAGATCTGAAACATAAGCCAGTCAGTCCCTAAAGCCCCATCGTACACCTAGGGCCCAATTAAAAGGAGTTGTAGTGACAAGTCAAGCATTACTGGTCTCCGCAGGCCGAAGAGATCTGGACTCTTGTTTATCTCTTATTTCAATTGTAGAAACCGCATTAGAATTTTCCTTCGGCATGTTATTAATGAATGCCAAAACAACGTAAGCTGCATGGCCAATATATGTGTTCAATTAGGATTACCCAGAGACACAATTCATCGGGGGTGTGGAGTTCAAGTCTTCATGAAGCTTGTCAAACTGCACAAACTTCCATAAGGCTTTAAAGGGTTCGGATTTGCAATTAACTAAAGCGACAGTGAGGAGAACAATGCACCTACTGCAGCCACCCCCACCCCGGAGCTTTTCCATTATTTTAACAAGCACAACAACATATTGTATGTTAATAGATTTCCTCCTAGTCCCCTAGAGCTCGCCCTGCCTGTTGTCAGTCTTGTTGATTAACAGGAACACAATTAGAATTTCAGGGCGCTGTTCAACATTAGTATTCCTGATATACAGCTTAATGCACCAACATGGTTTTCTTGGTGTCACCCGCCGCTTTTTCCGGCATGTTTCATCTTCAGGGATTGTCTCCATTTGACCTCTGATGAGCATCATACTTAAACTTTTACTTGAGTTAATTTGAGACGTGATTACATCTCAAACAAACCTTTGGCCAAATGCTTCACGAATACTAATAAGCAAATACTGTTGCATATGTTGAAGCAGAAAATGTCCCTTTCATTTGACTCAATCAGGCTCATCAAAAGACAATTCTATGACGATTCCACAATAATATCCTTTAAGAAAGGATGACATGACGTACAGTAGAGCTTTAGAGTGTTACACACACATTTCTATGTAACAAGATAAAATGCACAAAACCTTTTTTGTCATATTCTCAGCTGAGTATCAGTAATCCATATTATCTGACTTTAGTGAGATACCTGAAACTTTCTCCAGCGCCATCATCAGGTCATACTTTAGACCAAATAACTGCAAAACTAATGACATTAGTACTTTGAGTTATATGCTAATTAGTTAACATTAGGAATGCTAATGGGAGCTAAGATGCAGAAATTGGTTAACGTTGTAGTGCATCTGCATGTTAGCATTGTCATTGTGAGCATGTTAGCATGCTGATGTAAGCATTTAGCGCAGCATCGCTGGAGACTCTTATTTTCCGTGTTTCCACTGCATGGTACAGCTCTGCTCGACTCGACTCACTCTTGGTACCAGGTCCTATCCTAGACTAGTACCATCTCAGTGTAGGCAGGATTCTCAACTGATCGCTGTAGCAACGACGGGTGAAACTGCTGTGACATCTTCTTCCAACGGGACACTTGCTGAATCCTTTTAAAAAGGACAGCCAAACAGAGGAATGTCAGCACTTGTAAGGCGTAGTTTTGCGGGCAGCCATCTTTTTATTTTTATCTGGGCTAAGTGGAAAGAAAGAATTGCAAATGCTATTGACGGTAGCTAGGCTATTTAAAAATTGCAGGATGCCCTGTGTCGTGCTGGTGACTATTAAGTGGTCTGCAGTGTTTTAACTCCACCTTCTATCCACAACGAGCGAGTCGAGCCGTGCAGTTCAATGCAGAAGAAATGCGGCTGTAAAATGCCCCTATACATAAAAACTAATCTGACAAAATATCATTTTGCAAATGTATGCAACTCTTAAATATTAATATCAGTCTGAAAAATCCAGAACTGGTTGGGCTGCAATTAAGATCCATTTCAGGTACCAATGAAATGACAATTTTGAGAATCAACTAATTTGAGTTGCTTATCAAGCAAAACTATGACACATTCACTAGTTCCAGCTTCTTAAATGTGAGGGTCAGCTGGTTTTCTCTATTTAATATCGTTGGAACATGAGTCGAACAAGCGGTGTGTTCTCAAGATACCCTGAAACTAATCATTAGGTGCAGTCCTAATTCCAAGGGCACACACACATTTTCTCTCACATCACTGACTTGTATGGATTTGGAGGAGGATTTAGACCACTTCACTTCCCTCACTTTACCCGGAGGACGATGAAGGAGCTACCATTATTTTATTTTTCTCCTGTTAAACTAGAGCTGCTGTAAAAGTTGAAGTTACTGCTAAAATGTATGATTGCTCAAATAAAAGCCTGTTGTAAATGTGATGGAGACATCAGCTGTTGGTGGTTCTTCAGTGGGTCCTGCTTCTATCCCCACTCCTACGCAGACATCCCACACGGTTATCAGGCACTATGAATAATCTATTCAGAGCACTCTACCAGTGTGATAATATGTTGGGGGGAGCTGCCAGATAATGCTACACTTGTGATTCTTCGTATAAAAAAGCTTGACAGACAAAATGCCCATTCCAAGAACACCATTTGATAATCTCAACTTTTTTTTTTGTTCCACTTCATATGTCCATGAACACAGTTTCTTATGTATTATTGTTCATTACAAAAAAAAATTCTTTTTTTCTTCATTTAACAATAAACCTTACCTGCACATCCATGAACCAGCAATGAGAACAAACATGGCTGCATGTTATGCAACTCTTTCTATGTGCTCACTATAGGATTTGTTTTCATGTAATGCACAAACATCATGTGCTTTTATTCAATTATATCACAGGGTTGTTTTTGTGCATTAAAGGCGCTATAACAACACAACATTGACATATCATCACCTTTTACATCGATATGGTGGACATGCAGCCGTAACGGAGAAACATCATTTATTATATCTCGTTTCTGTCCATCTGGTAAATATAAGTTCAATATTCACTCTCTTTAAGCTCCGTTTGTTTTTGTTTTTAAATACCAACTTCTTTAGCTGTTCAATGCTACACTGTATTTTTATCACCTGATTCTGCCTTTTCCCATCATTTTCTTGTTTTTATATTAATAATTGTCAATTTGTTTTAAAAATTCTGCTGAATTAATTTTATTCTCTTGGATGTCAATATTAAACTTTTGACTTTTCACCAATGGGACTTTTGAAAGTGTGCGTCTGTAATGGCTTCTGTTTCACCTCAAACCTTTCCTCTCTGACAAAATACAGCTCCAGACTGCTGTGAAATGTTGCGTTTTTGATTTAACAAGCTGAGAACCACTTAGTCATCAAGCTTAAAGCGACTGCTTACTGTATGTCTTTAATGAGCTGAGTTCATTCCAATTATGTAAGCATCAGAAGTGGAGAACAAAGCAGATAAATGTGACGCATGTAGGCTTTATTCAGATTAAAGGCAATAATAGGACCTTGAAAAGCTTCTATTTCAGTGTTTATCTCCTTACATTTAATAGTTTCTTAATAATCTGACGACTTGAAGTGATAAAAAGGAGCTTTTTTAAATTTCTTGCCAGGCAATGCCAGTGTCCTCTTTTCCTTATACTGTTCATTACAGCTGGAGTACGGAGACGGAGCCAATTTATGCAGTCTAACAAAGTGCTTTTCCCTTTCATGTCTAAGAATCTAACAAACAAAGAGAAGATTATGCAGCATGTATATCATCCAAAGCCTCAAAAAGCATTTTGTTTCCATTTAAAACACAACCTGCTGCAAAGTGTCTACAGCTTCTCCTGCTTTCATTCGGCAAATTCCAGTAGAAACTAAATATCAAAGTTTTCTGGTTATGTAAATTCACAAAGCAGCCAGTTAGAATGTTGCAACGTCCATTACTGTACGTACATTTACAAAACAGCTCATTTCTTTCACTTTATGTTTCCCAAGTTAGGAAATTGTGGGGAAAAAAACTTTTGAATATAAGTGGTATAAGTACGGCTTGAGACTCATTTCTCTCTGCAAGCAATTAACTTGTGAGGACGGATGTGACGGCGTCCTCACATTAATGTCATTTCAATCAATACTTTAATTCCATTTAGATGTAGAATAGATTTGCGTAATTAAACCACCGGTGTCCAGTCAGAGCTGCTCAATCATTTATCTGAATGGTTGAACAGCTCGCTGATACTGTTGTCATTTTGTGAACTGCTGCAGTGAGCTGAAAACATTGGAAATGAAAGACTGTAATGACGTTTGTGGGAAAACAGAAAGAATCTGTCTGTGTTTCTCATTCTATTCCTGCTCACTGCAAATAGGCTAATACTAGCCAGTCAATGTGGCACGAAGATTGCATGAATATAAATAATGGTTTTATTCTAAATGTATTTCTCAAAATCTGTGCACGATACATTCTGCACAAACTATTCCAGCACTGAAACAAGCCGAGAGGATTTTCTCCGATGTTCAAATTATCCTCAGACAAACACAAGACGCATATTTACAAAGTGTCAAATACCATCTCTGACAAATCATGTACAATTTCAATAACAAAGTCAAATATTAGCTATTATCTGTATCACGTGAGGGGTTGTAGCAGCTGATATACATCATCTTATCTATAATGAAAATGTGGCAACACATTTTCTTTCAGTATTACACTTTTCTTACAAAGGAAATAGACATCACACTTAATCTTTTTTCCACTGCACCTGCAGCTAATGCCTTTCTTTAAATTGCTCTCCTCTTTTCAACCATACTGGGCGTCTAAATGCACCAATTAGTAAGTCATTTACATCCCAGGGCTCTATCGGGCAAAACTTTTCTAATCGGTTCACTTTTGTGCTTCTGAAATGCACTTTAAGATGTCACACGAATTGAGGAAGTGTATTCAGGCAATTAAAAAGATCCTGTTAAAGATCCTTCAAGCTATTTAATGCGTTTGTCCTCTTCACTTCCACAATTGATAAAACCTTGAGAAAGGTGATGCAGGCCAGTTTTAGTCACTTCACAGTGAAATGTTCTACATCTCAGAGGAATGTGACAATAATTCCGAAGCGTTGAAGCTAAAGTAACCAGAATCCCATCAACAAGCAATATGACAAGGCAGCGGAGAGATTACTGCAGATTCTACCTGCAAGATATTT
Organism: Bovichtus variegatus; assembly: GCA_943593645.1. Lineage (NCBI taxonomy): Eukaryota > Metazoa > Chordata > Actinopteri > Perciformes > Bovichtidae > Bovichtus > Bovichtus variegatus. The sequence continues at coordinate 9,716,288 of CALSCE010010635.1, read as the reverse complement.
TTCCACCAAGAGAACGTGGTGCTTAATCAGCTTTGAGGTGAACTAAAAAAAAAAAAAGGTTAAAAAAATTTCTCAACAAAACAAGCTAAACTGAAAATAAACTGTTAAATGTCACGCAACAGGTGGTTTCCTTTATATCCAGCCTCCACCTGCATTTGTCATTGATTAGTGAGGAACAATGATATTGCATACTGATGACATTTTAATAAAATAACCCAAAGCCCTTTACATCCACTTCAAAATAAAACACCATTACAGCGCGTCATTTAATCCATGTTTTGACACAGAACTTCTTATCATATTGTCTTGTATCTGCTACATTACATAAAGTACTGACAGAGATCTGTACCCTGTTTTCATGCATCTGTACACACGGCACACATGCCGGGGCTATATTGTCCTGCTCTCAAGAACAGCATGAAGAAGGAAACACTACATCAAGAAAAGGATCTATTGTGCAGTGCCTGTGTCCTTGTCAGACTATTAAAAATATGTGCTCTCATTAAAAAGCAGATAACCAGCAAAAACATGTTTTGAGTCATTTTCCTTCGTACAACCTGGACAACACATTTTCATGGAAGGCTACAACCTGCAGGACCGATCTGATCCCCCGTCACCTTTACCTAAAACATTGGTGCCAACAGCGACAGTTAATGATCAGATGCTGGCAGATACGACATCCAGATATCATATCGCGGTTTACAAGTACGTTTCACAACAGCACAACCATCCAGTCCACATACAAATCAAGAGCTGAATGTCTCTCGATATTTAAAGCATGGCAGCTTTATGAATGATGCCATAGACTTGACCTTTAAAATGATTGGAAAAACCCATTCACAGCAAGCATCACAACATAATCCAGAGATTATTTTACAAAGTTTATAGTCATCTTTGAAAAGACTACACAAGTGTGAGGGATTTTTTAGTTTACGCCAGAGAAAAGTGTGAACCCCATGGTCACGTGTTGAAAAACAAGCTGCAGCTTCAGTGTAGCACACATGTTGGTAACCTTGTGAATTACAATCATGATATTAAAGCTAATGCACAGGCAATGAGGAAGCCATCATAATTAAATGTAACATTCCTAAGATATATGACCACATCAGCTGTCGACGACATAAGTGGCATCTTTCGACTTATTCAAGCCAAACTAAAATCACTGTTATGTATTTCTACGTTTATCTGAAACTATTTCAACATTCAATTTTCCAAATAAATAAAAATCAGCACTTATTTTGAAATAACACAAAGAAATTGAGTAATTCTGCATAATTTAACAAAACTTTATCTAGATGTAATTTTAAGAAAATCAGGGCTCATTAATAAGGAGTGCCCGCTGCAAGTGAAATGCCATGTTAGGCTAGTAAATCGAGCAAAAGAAATGAAATGCGTCGTTTTGGGTTTTTTTCCATAGCTGATGACAGAAGTAGCTATGGGTAGCATCTCTCTTGCTTCTCATCTCTGGTGAGAGTTGCACATGGGCAGTACCGATGGGGCGCTCGCGAGAAAATGGCAGCGGGTAAAGACAAAGTTTATGAGCTGAAGCGCAAGTGAGCATTTTAATTACCCTGGAAACTGGAGTTTAGTTGGGTGGTGCAAAAGGATGTTGGAGAAACTTATTGTTATTTGATCCCCACTTAAAAAAACAAAAGAAAACCTTTTGTATAGGGGCAAATAAAAATGGACTTTGTGCAAAATCATTAAAAATGAACCCTGATAATACTTTCACATTATCAGCCAGGCCTCTCATATTTGCAATTTCACACATTTATGGTATAAAACCGACTTCCAGTCACTTCAACCCAGCAGCAGCTCAGCGGTTGTAGAAGGAACAAGTGTCATTCATTTACTTCACGGCCCACATTTTCAAAGTTTGTCTGCAGATTTGAACCAGCAACTCTGTCAGAACTTTTCAAAATTTCAGGTCCCCAGAGTGGATCTTCAATATGTATGGAAGAAAACACTCTTTGTTAAACTGTGAATGCGTTATTAAAAAAGACTTGAAAAAATCTGAAATGTTTCATGTCTAATACGAAATACATCTGGGGATTGTTTCACACCACAACAAGCAGGAATTAATGGGCCAGCAGCATAAGCCAATAAAGGGAATGTTTATCCTCCAAAGGACCGGTGTCATTTGAATTTAGGCACAAGTTAATATAGCAAGAATTTGAGGACAAAGAGGAGGGAACTGCTGCAGGACACACAGTTTTAGTTAGCTCATTAATTGGGTGGCAATTATGGAAACAAGTCCTTCAGGCTGTTTACTGCAGCTGCACTGAATACTGTATATAGTGCTCTTGGATCCATTAGTGATAGTCTCTTCAGTCCAGTTTGAAAAAATGGAAAAGATGCTCTGAGCTTGAAGGGAAATGTCCTGAGATCACTTAAAAAATGCAGTTCATTTAAATTGTTTTGGTTTTACTTTTTTTTTTTTTTCCCAGACACACAATATTTCTTCATGGTGTCAATGCATACATAATGAGTTGTATGAGAAACAGTACAAAGTACGCTTTCCAGCAGCAAAATCAGAGGAAAAGACATTCAACACATAAATATTTGTTGTTTTTTTCTACTTTTTATACATAGGAGCATTTAATTCTGAAGGATTTCGCTGAATTATTCCCCATAAAGCGACTTCAGGATGAAAGGAAAATACTAATGTTTGTCACTTGTGTGTTATCCCACATTATCCTAACTTCTGAGATTTCAGATGCTATATTTTCCACTACATGGCAATGCCTTTAGTTAGTTTTGCTCTTCAAAGCAGCAAATGGAACAATTTTGTGACAGCTCTCAGTAGTTCATCAGGAGCCAATGATGAAAGCATAAAGATGGCATCATTCCACATTTAAGAAACCAAAGTTATACAAAAATATATATATATATGTATTTAGAAACAGCATCATCTCCACTGATATTAGCAACATTTGCTATAGCTGCAGTGTTGAATTAAAAAAACACGCGTTTGTCTGAATTGTAAAAGCTTATTTTGATCAAAATTGAGTGTGAAAAATGTGATTAACACACTCACAAAATAGGCACACTTGCATGTATGAGACATGAGACTACTACTGTGGGGGACTTCTATACTTAATCAAAACTACTGTTCCTGCTCATAGTGTGCATTTCTTTTTATTTACTCCTCCAGCAATTCTATATGCTCATATCTCACATGGTTAGCTTGTTGATATCTGGCTTGCAGGCTCCCATCACTCCCCCCATGCACCGAGCTTTGCATATCAGAGAGTGGGAAATATCTATGATAGACTTCCCACCAATATTGCCTTAAATACAGGAGTTTATAGAGTCTTATATGTGTAGTATAAGCACTCATATCTAAACACGTGAATCTGATATGCATCACCAGGCTATGAAGCAGATAAATGTTAACACTATCTCAATATTCATGGCTCGAAGCAGATAGTCTTCTCTTGTGAAATGTTGTGAAGCGATTATAAGCTGCAGATGACCATCGTTCCATGACTATGGGATTAAAAGTTGGCAAAGAGTGCAGCTGAATGTAGCAGCAGTGTACATCCTAAAGCAGAAGCTCGGTAGTTGAGATGTGATTATGATATGAGGAAGAGTAATGAAAGTGTCACATAAACCAACTGAAAAGTTTCTCTAAAAGCTTAGCAGAATGGACCAAAAACATTTGAGGGGGGCGTATCCAAAATGTCAATATGCTGTGTGCAATGCAACAACAATGTTCTCATCCATAAAGCCAACACACAGCATCTCCTCAACGAGAGTCTGCAGCGAGACAACGGAGGAAATGCTGTCACGTAGCCAACTCCTCCCAAAACACTCCTAATACTAACACCAGCACATTGAACGCATCATAATGGACTTGCCAAAAAACAGCAAGTATCCTACTTAAGTACATTTTTGAGGTTACTTGTAATTTACTTTTTTTTAGTATTTCCATTTCCTGCCACTTTATACTTCTACTCCACTACAATTCAGAGGCAAATGTTGTACTTTATGTTCCACTTCATTTATTTGATAACTTAAGTTACTTATGGAGATTCAGATTCAGATTACTAATATAACATATAATCAACAAATTATACATACAAGCCACCCTGCAGTATATATATGCGTAGTATTAAAAAAAAAAAAAAAACATCCTCTTTACCAGCTGCAACATTAAAGTGATGAACACATAAATGCATCAATCATTATAAACCAATAATATAATGTATTTTATTCTGAAAGGGACTTTGGTGCATAATGAGTACTTTTAGTTTTTGATGCTAATACTTTTACTTAAATAACATTTTGAATGCAGGTATTTCTACACTGTGGTGTTGCTACTTCTTTTTACTACTAAAGTAAAAGATCTGAATACGTTGTCCACCTTTGCTTACACTATATATAATGTAAAATATGAGCCTGGATAATGCAGAAGTATTGAGGAACCTACAGGTAAACAACATCTCTTTAATTAACTTTAATCCATTTAAGACTTAATCTGCAGTTTGCTGTAAAATATACATATTTTTTTATATAATATTTTGTAATAATCCCTGACTACCCTGCTGAGCTTTTTTTTTAATGAACACCAGATCATCATGTCACTTCTAATATAGAACAAGGATGATGCAATGAGGTAGAAACCGGGTAGACATTTAGGTTCATAACGGTTTTAACTAGGGCTTCCATTCATGCGCACCAAAGTGTGTTCATTATTTTGCATTTTAATGGGAATTTTATCCCATTTAAGTTCAGCCTGAAGACAATTGTTTTCCCTCTTTCAGACGAGTTTGAGATGCTCTTTGTTTTCTCTGTTTTCAACGGGGTTTTCACCAGATTTAATAGGTGCATGCTGGTTTTAAACCAATTATGATGTACATTAGCCTTTATTTGTGACGATAACTAATGAAAACTTAAATTCAAAGTGGTGATGTCCTTTTACAAACCTGTGACACACTCTATTCATCCCCAAATAACTGTTAAGGGCTGTATATTTCATATCTCTTTAACAATAGCACAAATTAGCCAGAAACGAAATGAAAGCAGAGATGCATTGTGACGGCAGAGTATTTTGTTGTTATTGCCAAAAAATGAATCTCTGGCATTATTGGATTTGGTGTAAAACATAAAAGTCATCATTTGCCACAACCAAAGGAGTTGTGGCGTGAGCCAGAAAGAACTCAGAAAGCCGACTCCTCTAATTTCCATAATCAGAGATAACATGGCCATTACCTTCCCTGTAATAACTGTACATGGCACTTATTCAAATCTATCTCTGTAATATGAGCATAAGCACCGTCTCTAGTCATAACCTCAGCAGAAATCACATAATGTAGGAAGAGAATTACTATTTTAAAAGTAGTATAATGAAACCAATTGCCCTGCAGATGAGTTACAGGATTCATCACTTTACTGAACAATCTGTGAATCTGTAGGCCCAAGTTCTGGGGCTCAGTGCTGACTTTCTGAACTCCCATATCCTCTAAACGCAGAACTTGAAGAGGCAAAAGGTAATCAAGCCAAAAGAGATAAGGCAGTATTACAACTGACTCAAGATTTTAAACCCACAAATACGCTGCAAGGAAAATCCTGAGGTTTTCCTCTGATGGATGTAGGTATAAATATGCCTAAAGCAAAACACCAGGAAAACTGATTCAGAGACGTGGCAAGACATTAGACGTAGATAATGTTGAACCCTTTTATTTTCTGCAGCCTTCTAATGATATGTTTATCACCTTTATTTTGTTTATGTTGTTATTTTCTATTTTATTACAGCAATACCTACTAATGTGTAAGTTCACGCTTTTTATTCAGTCTTTATTCAAAGTTTTTTTCCCCGAAACGTATTTAATTTAAATGTCTGTAAAGCACTTTTTTTTCGTGAATTATTTGTCCTATATGTATAGATAAAGTTGTCTAGCCATATATTTTATTGCCCCATAAAATATGCATTTTTACGTTATATCATTTGACTGGTGAAATAACAATATAAAATGTTGTTATTTTTGATATACTGCATATGTTTGGCTGTGCAAGTCAATAATGCCCTGTACCAAAAATATAAACCTGTGTTAACTGATTCTTTTGGGACACTTGATGGCAGTCCAACACGCTGTAAACGTACATTATTACTTGTGTTTATTTTTCACCTGACGAATATAAACAAATATAAAACCCTGTTTTGGTCTCCATCAACTGAGGGAAATATCTGTCTCTTTAGCTGATAAAGGGATAAGGGACTGCAGAGACTACAAGTGACACCTTTTACCTACACATTAATTATCTGTGTGTTATGTTAGTGCAACTATATTGGTTAGAGTAGCTTTAAATGTTAAACTGAGATTCAAAATCTAGCAGACTGTATGCAGCTCACAGCATTACACTCCAGTAAAGGTCGCCAGCAGCAGATGTAACCTACCTGTAGAAGTTTTAAACCTGCCATTAAACACACACAGCTCCACTCGTTTATAGTGGCTGCCAAAGATACATGGGACGAGTGCCTGACTGCTGACCTGAATTAGCTGTTTGATGCCTTTGGCTGTGCCATGGGAAAAGGACAGTCTGTACTTTGAACTGTGACAACTAGTTTCACAGGTGGAGTATTGTTAAGAGGAGGGCCTTTTTACAGACTGGAGCAGAAAAATGGATGAATTCAGTCCAGGAAGCTGAAACTGAGAGATGTGAAAAAGAAATGTTTCATGTTACTCCTGATACAAGTCAAAGTGTGATGACATGAAGTACTGTATGTCACATTTATGTTTCAGCTTTCAAAGAGCAATCACATGACTGCTGTGATGTCAAAACATGATTTGACATTCTTTAAATTGGAAAAAGGATTACACATATAACAACATACGTTTATTGTTGATCCAATTACATACTTACTATACAGTATACCTTAAAACAAAACAAATCACAGTTTAAACAATATTAACTGTGTTCAAAGAAATATTAATATTAGTGCAGACTGCAGCCATCTTGCAAGGTTTAGAAATGCAATTAAGGGGATACTCAAAATTGCTCAACCAGAGTAGATTTGTTTTTGTCTCCCAGTTTAAGAGCGGCCTCCAGATGATAGGTTACTCATTCATTGTTCCTGTGATTGCACATCCACTGTGATGCTCATTTCAATTTTTTCATGGTTAATACCACCTGATTTTCTGCTGCTGTATCTCAACAAAACATCTATCAAAGTATCCGCATAAATCATCCCTGACAGGGTATTTAAAAACAAATGCACATTATAAAATCATAAACGCCGAGTCACACGGCACTGACTCGAGCTCAGCACCAGCAGACCCTCGTCTGGCATCATACCATCACTTATATCTTCTTCCTCTACTCCTATCAGTGTCCACAATTACATTGATTAATAGTGGCATTTCATTCCTTTCTTTAACTTGCAATTGCCTTCTGTGCAACAATGTAAACGTGTAAACAATAAACAGCAATGCACAAAACAAGATGGACAGCAGTATTGTGTGTGTGTTTGTGTGTGTGTGTGTGTGTGTGTGTATGTGTGTGTGTGTTTCTGTGTGTTTCTGTTTGTTGTGTGTGCGTAAGCGGCCGGGTGGGCAGCTGTGATGAGAAACAACTTTCAGCTACATGACTCACATATTCGGATGAACACACAGAATCAGGATTTCATTGAATGTGGCCGCACCGCTGGATTGGAGACAGATTTCACCGCTTCATGAAAACACACAAGACTTTGGCCAGGAATAATCAATGAGTGTGTTCTGCCAATTCAGCCGTGAATCAAGTTGAGGGGCTTGAAAACGTGCTGGTATCCTGCAGAGGAAGAAGCAGTACTTGTGGTTCTTTTTTTAATGAGAACTAGTCTTTCATTCTCGAGCATTGACTGTAAATAAAAAGTCGACGTAGTCACCATGGGCTACGGTTTGAAGCCTCGAGTTTGCCGTTTTGGACATTGCCATCTTGATTTTTTGCAACCAGAAATGACACGAGAGGGTGGAGCAAAATACAACCACACGCTTAACAAGACCTTTTCAGGCAACCAAAATGTTACAATTACCTTTAATGAACTGAAAACACACTGTGAAAGGGTTAAAGTTATCGGACAAAACAGTTGGTAGCGACCTGTCAATCACAAGGTAGCCCCGCCCTAAAGCATATGCTGCTCTATCGTCTATTTTACTCTAAATGGGACCATCATTTACTAAATGAATATCATGCTATCATGAAGAAGACTTGAAACTAGCGATTGAGACCATAAACTTGTCAGGAAAATGTTTACTGAGGTATTAAATCAAGTAAGAAGTAGGATCATTTTCTCATAGACTTCTTTACAACCAGACTCTTTTTTGTGTGGAGGTTGCCGCCTGGTCTCAAGTCTGCCACTGAGATAAAGGAAATATGGGAAAAAACGTTGCCTTTGCGAATCACTTACATGCAACCACATGTTCCTTTAAGATGATTTCCATGCCATATTTCTACTGTTTACCTACCAATCAGCGTGACAAAAACATAGTTGCTTAAATTCCTTACTGAGTTTTAGAAACAGCTGTGAAGTGTTTTGCCATCTGATAAGTTTTTAAACACTTTATTCTGTTACTCCACCTACATTTCCTGGATGATATTTAATCGTCTCAACAGTAACTTAAACAGCACGCCCTGACTAACGCAGCCCCCTGCATTGTTTTATCACAGGTCTGTTATCGTCTGAATGCCCGCTTAATCTTGTTATTTCTATGAATCACATTTTCAGCATTAGCTTTCAGCATGTATTGCCTTCTTCAAGATTCACAGAATTAAAAGTAAAAGCTCTCTCCTCCTTTTTAAAGTCTACCTGTGAGCCACAACCTCACTTGCATATGTGTGCGTTTAATTTACTGTAGTTCTTTTTAATATTTAACTGTTATGATCATCTTTTATTAACCTTAACCAAATGTTTTAGTCAACCATAACTTAACCTCAAGCCAAGTCAACTGCAGCATATGGTTTTGCATGATCACTGACAAGTTAATAATCAAACTAATTACTGTTGAATATTCAAATAACCTGCCAGAGTGCCCTCCATATGAAACACAATTGTGTGTGTGTGTGTGTGTGTGTGTGTGTGTGTGTGTGATCAGGTTCAATGAGACCAGTGATACAGACTATTTTCACTTTTTACTCACCCTTATGTTTTTTTCTCATCAGTATTTTTCTGCTGCTGTGTTTTCTTGAAGGTAATGCGAAGCAAATGTGGCATTATTGACTGAAAAGTCTCATTTCGACACACGGCAGCAGAGCAATTGTGTTATCACCATGACTGCAAGCTATATGAACTTTCACTCTTGAGTAATAAAGCTTCAAATTAATCAGACAAATTGTGTTGTAGTGTTTGCTATCATTGGCTGAGGCTGTAATGTTTCATCAACACACAGCAAGCCAATACTTGACACTTTCCAGGAAAACACAGTCGCTGTTTGGAGACTCTTCACGTCCTCAGTGAGGGATTGAATAGGGCTTAAGCCTAAGTTAAGAGTTTTCAACAATGTAACATGAATTGAGGCTTTCTTTTAACAGACAGTCTGACTGAAGGTGCATCACTGGCCACGTTACTGAAATACACAAACCTGTGAAACCTAACGGGTGTTTTTTTACTGTACCACAAAGGATGTAAAGTATTGTTTCCTTAAATATAGAATGTATTAGTGGTTTTACACAAAAACGACCACAAAGAGGCACAAAACGGTCATGAAGAGATGCAAATCGACTGTAAAACAACCGCCAAGCCATGCAAAATGACCACAAAGAGATACAGAACTACTACTAAGAGATACAAGAGACGCAACACAACTACAAAGACTAAAAACAACTACAAAGAGATGCAAAATGATCAGAAAAAAACTGCCTACATAGAAAATAACTGTGAGTCTTGCTCCGATGTAGGAAAGGTAGGTTCCAGGGCTTCATAATCTGCCCATGCTTGTACGTACTTGTTACATTTTAACCAAATATCACACTATTTTCTGCCACCCACATTCCTCCAAACATATACCGTATATCAACATATATCGTATCAAAACTCATGTCAGTAAGTACCACCAGCATTATATTTTGGCCAGCTGTTCTGATCTGAAATGGCTCAGTAAGTAGGAAGCCTGTCAAAAGGTAAAATATACGCCTTTTATTTATAGAACTTCAATAATATGGATGTTCTATCTGCAACTTGCTCCTTTGATTAACTCACTTCATTCGGATCTACTCTCATGGGCTTGTTTCGGTCCAACTTCAATCGATGACCCTTTCTGTTTATTAAACAGTCACATGATCCTGAGTTGTATTTTTAGCACCGGCACCATAATCATTTATTGCATTGCCGTGCTGATTCCAGATAATGTCCTAAACTCTTTATGTCTGCTATAAAATGTAAAAGCAGCAGCCTCAGTCAAATGGCATTTGCTACAACATGATTGATCATGCTTTGTAGCGTGAGAATATTTTCAGAATATTTTCAACATTATACAACCAAAAGTGTCCTCCTAATTGACGTATATTACATCAGTAACACCTAACTTAATTCAAAGCTTCGCCATTGTATTCGAGTGTCTAAGCACATAATTCTTTTGGAATCAAGTTTTTGGTTTTTGTATTCGACTGATGGGCTACATGTCTTTGTAGTGAGAGGAAACAAAGCAAGACAATTACTTTGACAAGCTCTCTTCATTAAAAAGAAAATCCAGCCCTCATTCAGAACTGACACGTGTTATTCCCGTGACTTTCAGACTGAGATCACTTCATAACGATCCACCTCCTTCTGTTGACCGCTCTCCTTTCTTATAGCTGAACCCACACAGCCACAAATCTCACGAGGACTGGTAAGCTGCTGCATTGACGGTGATTGTCAGTTACAGTTAATGTGATGGATGGACGCAGCCTTAGGAGCAGCGTGAGAGGCTGGAGGGAAGAGCTATCGGATGTGATTGAGACAATAACTTCCAATAATAACTTTCATTGGGGTTTTTTTTTTCCCCTAAGATGGACCGTTATACCGCATATGGCAGTGGCTCTGTACTTGTGGAAATGTAAGTGTAAAGATGAATGAGTACACAAAGGACATTTAAGACTGATGTACCAGCAGTGGAGTGAGATTAAACGTTTCGACAGTCTAACTAGACATCAGTGTTCTGGTCTCCAGCAGCGCGACTTGCATTGATCATTTATCCAGCCTGACAATAACAGGGCCTTTCTCCACAGAGGTCAATTTCTGTTTTGCTTCATTAGTCAGTTTTTCGTTTTCATTAATACACACTCAAATCTATATAAAATAATCACACACATCTCTCATTGAGAAAAAACAGCCAATTGTTCCACGTGAGCACCAACAAAATGCAGCGAACACTTTTTTCCCTGACACAGTCGATTTAACACGGACAATGAAAATCAAAGGTTTATGACGAGTGATATGTGTGATGCTACCACAACAACAAAGTGCTTTGGCTCATTTTCATTTCATTAACTTCCACTGATTTTATTTTTCAACACATTCAAAAACATACAATGGTCGACAAACATAAGGCTACTGTAAGACTAAGAATCGGTCAGCTCAGTAAAGCTCTACGTCGGCACAGTTTTACTTTTAGCTAAATGCTAACGTATGTACTCATATGCTAACATGTTAGTGTTAAGCAGGCATAATGTTTGCCATGTTCACCATCTTAGAGTTCAAGTCAAGATTTGGATGAAGTTTTGCCGATTTTTCAGTCACAACCCAAAAAACATGATCATTTTGACATTGTGAAGCTGCTATGAAACGTTCTAAGGAAAGTTATTACAGTTCACGCTGAGGTGGACATGAATGTGAGCACCAAATCATGGGAATCCATCCAATAGTTGTTTAGACATTTCAAAAAAATGTTTGCACCTTAATATTGCACCTTACACCATCTCAGCTCATTTTCTTTTACATTTTTCTACATATATATATTGTATAAAACATTTTGCACTATTTGTACATTTTTGTACATTTTTTGCATCTTATACTGTCTCCTACTGTGTATTGCAACAATTTCTATTTTTTTAAATAAAGTTCTATCTTATATGATCTTATCAACCTGGTTATCAATGGTGGCGCTGCAGTAAAGGTCAGGGGGTGGGCGATGTGCTATGTTCATTGTATTGTTAACCACCTTGTATTGCAGCTTTGCACGTAAGGCGCTATATAAATCAATAAAGTTTAAGTTTCATGGGGACAGTGGTGGACCAAATTAGCAACATTAATGGAGCCACAGCTACTTGGTATTTCAGGTAGAAAGTTTTATAACTTATACAGGTTGATTTAAGTATTAATATTAATATCCACTGTATCATATATATGGCAGACAAATAAGAATTGATTATGAATATAATACATGTATTCTGATTTTTTATTTTTATTCATTACATGTAGCGGCTACAATGTCAAAGCAGAGCACTCATGAATATAAGATCTCTTCATAAGCAGAATGTACACCAAACTGTAAGGACAGACGGAGCCTCCAGTGTCTGCACCTGCTGCAGAGATCAACTAAATAAAAGAACAGGAAATTCTATCACAGAGTAGGTTTGTTATTCGCCGTGTCTCGAGTCCAGCTGAGATCATTTTCACCAGGAGATAAGACACTTCAGTTAATCATCTCATGCTCCACATTACTGTGTGAGTGGCAATAATCATTCGTGCTCACATTGTAAGGAGTAAGGAGTGTTCATGCAAACAAACCTGTTCATGTGGTGTGCAGCTGGTGGCTGATACAGAGCATCGCTGTCACTACCACACACTTCCTTTTGCCTTTTCTTTGACCTTCATCTTTTTTTTTTCTTCTTTCCATCCAACCAAAGTCTTTTTAGGAGATTGAAATCTATTTTTCCAGATAGTCCCGGGCAAATTTGCAACACAATTATGTTACATAAACCAACACAGAACAAACACAACCAGAAGAAGAAATTTCCTGGGAAACTATACATTGAAACATTTGCTTTTGTAAATGTGAAATACATGCACATGATTATAGAACATTGAAACTTAATCACATATAATTGAATGCAAATATATGAGGCACTTGGGTGAAATGTAAACAGGATGTTTCACTGCTAATGTGTGTGTCTCAGTTTATCTGGAAGACCAATTAAATGTAGAAAAAGACAAGGACAGAGTGACCTGTACAGTTATTGTGGTGAGGAGAGGTCATTTCATTTTGGCTGCCTTGACAATGGCGATTTTTCACCATTAGGTTCCATTAGTTTTAGTTTAAGGCTTTATAGAGAAGATTATCCGGCATCATTTTCTATCAGAGCATGTGAAAAAACACAACAGTCCAAACAGAATCTACGCTGTGGGAGAAGCAAGAAAGACAGACTTTTATAATACCATAATAGTGATGAAGTGAAAGTTAGGAATGTGTTTATAAAGAAATCTGATGAATAGATAAATGATTCTTTTTAAAAGTGTTACAATTTCTATATCTAATCTACCATGCATTTATAAAATAAATCAAGAGTTGACTTTCCTGCTCTTTCTTGTATCAAATCTAAACCACTAATATGGGCTTATGATGTATAGGTGGGTATGCATAGGCCTACATAAATACAGGAATGCACTGTCCACTGGGTGTAGGTGGACTTACATTGGAGAAACCTGTACAAGATCGGCTGAGCTACGAGGAACTAGTAGCAATGGCTGGTTCCAAAATGTGCTTATTCACGCTGTTATTTATTTATTAGATGAGACTATGCCCCTCTCGTGTCTGTGCGATTAGTATGGAGCTGTAAAGCCATTAGCCTAGCTCATGCCGCATCCATGTCTTATGGGATGGATGGTGGAAATTGTGAAAGATTCCCGTATTAACAACCTGTGAGCAGAAAATGGTTGTATTATCAGCGAGTTGGTCGTGTGAGAATTAATGATGCTGTGCATTACCAACATAACGCCAAATCCATTCCATTTGGGTTTAATTACTCTCAAAGACAAACTTTGTCTGATGTAAGACAGGGACTTATTATATATATATATAATATAATATAATATGATATACTCACGGACCACTAGGGTGTTACGTACTGTAACTATTTCTTGAAAAACAACAGCTTATTATCCGACCACCAGCACTTCTGTGCAGTAGGGCCGTTTATCGGCAAGAATCTGACAAAACAATATGTATCATGATACAGGGGTTATGATTCAATATTGCAATATTTTTAAATGTAATAATAGGAAAACTCTCATAGTATGAAGGACACACCACCATATGCATAAAATCTGTGTAAAAAAACTTATGCAATCAGAAGAGTGGTAACATCCAACATCATAGCACTACTTTTTGTGTCTCAACAAAAGAATTAACATTTGCTGATATCAGTTAAACAAAAAAAAAAGAAAAGTGTTTTCAGGATTCCTTAGGTAAACAATTTAGGTAAATAAAACATTTAAACAGAAGTACAGACACACACACACCTATACAGTATATACAGTATATATACAAATATATTTTAATAATTATAATGTTTTTGAGAATTGTGACAGTATCACAATACATAATATTGTGATGTTATGTGTCTGCACCCCTACTGTGCAGCTTCTTCACTGGTTGCCTGGCAACCTCATTGTAACTGCAAGACCTTGGACGTCACTTTGCTTGGCTGTTTTTCCACCAGGAAATAATTTTGGCACATAAAATGGTAAAATATGAACCATATTCCTTTAACTATGTGGGGCTTTTTGGTAGATGAGTTTTCCCTGCAGGGCAGGCTGTGTGTCCAGCGTGTGTGCAGTCACACTCAAAGACACAGGATTAGCAGATTCAATTTAAAATGAATCCAGATTCTCTCTGAGTTCACCGATGTTTCTTTTTGTTTTATATGTAGTTTATGTAAAGCACCTAGTAACACTTTCATCAAAGTACAGGTACCTCAGTGTCCTTAAGTAAAGACCAGGAGTAAATGTATCCGCTTACACTGTTGCAAAGTGTCTGTAACTCCAAACTCAAAGTACTTTCACCTCCAACATTTTCTCAGCTTTAGTCCTACAGTATTTACTGTAAACGTGTTGTGGTGTCACATGAAGCTGCCGTTCCCTGTACACTCTTCAAGTTCACGGCTTAAAGCGGCCACGTTCCTCTGAACATAAACTCTCCGTCTTGCTGTGTGTGTTTGGACCTGTTTGCTGTAAACTGTTAGCCAAACACACCACAGGACTTCGCTGCTCACCGGCTGCTAACGGCTAACTAGCTCTCCTCTCAGTCACAGTGACAGTAACAGTGAGAGAAGACGCGCTGCGTTGTAGTCAGTTTGTAACACATACAAACCAAATTATATATAAAGCTGATGGATCCAGTAGAACGTGACATTAGCTGCAGACAGACTGATACATGCACGCACACGACCCAACGTATGATGAGATAATTATAGAGCAGGTTTGACCCACGAGCACTCATTACCACACGTTATGCATGTTTTTGAATTCATTAATCAACTGTTTGGTACATTCTTCACAATCAAAAACAAGGCATTCACTTAATTATGTCGAAGCCTCCAGTTTCTAATATTAAACTGTTCTTACGGTAAACACCTAACGCCTGCCATTTCTTCTTCGTCTCCCTCTTCTACCGTCTCAGCAGCATTGCTTAAACCCAGTCAAACTAAAATGATGCCCCTTGGGAAAAGAGGCGGCAAACAAAATATCCCAAAAATGCAGAGTTGTTTTCTTTTTTTTTTGGCAGAGCTTTGCTCTATATTTCCACTTTTATTTCACAAAACCGTAGGACCATGGCAGGAGATGTTCTTTCATTTAACAGAAGGCTGGGGGAAATGAACGATAGTGCATTTCTGTAACAAAATCAGAACAATAAAATTGGAAACAAAGAGACTGCTCATCCTGCATATGGAGGCGAGTCCTGTCACAAAGGACAAGTTTTCAAAATGGAGGCTCCTGCCGACGCTCTCCTGCACCTGAAAAGAAATGAAAAGGACCGCAGCAAAAGACTATTTTGGTAAAATAAAGCCCCGACAGAAAAAGATGAAGCCACCATATGGTGAGGCGGCGTTGGTTGTGACTGTGCAGCAGGATGGGGACAGATATAGAGAGTTAATGGGACTCAGGTGCTGCTCTTTGTCTCATCAGGCCGTTCCTCACCTCTCTCCGCCGCCTCCTGACCAACAACACGGCTCGGCCCTGCTTTGCCACACTCATCCATCTTGTAGTGCACTTTTTTCTTTTTCTCATTTTCATACCTTTCACAATGATGTGTATTGTGCCTTCAATTTGTTTCCAAGCTGTAGAAGCCCCATTTCTCTTGTTGTTTTACACAGCACTCCTATAGATACCGCTAAATGACCTTTAATTTACTTTACACAGATTATTATATTATTCACTTCGAAGGCGTTTTACATGTTTCTGGGGCAATAAAGCAAAGCAAGAAGCATCCCAGAGCAACCATTGTGCACATACAGAATATAGATAATATATATATAAAATATATATAAATACTGGTTGACTTTTTTCCCTGGAGACTTTGGATTTATTATCATTTTACACTGTAGAGAAAGAAACACATGGATATTGTTTGTTTGTATGTCAACGCTGACACTGTCAATTCACAACATCTCAAAATTAAAAAAGTCCTCCCCGTTAACAGGATCTTTGCAAATGATATGCATATTTCAAATCACAGCTTGAAACCACCAAAACTCTTAAAAAATAAAAAATAAAAAAGGTACAAGTATAACTCAATCCTCTTGCATAACAATGAGGACATGTTTTTCCCCTACATTCATCAACCTCCCGCTGCTCTTCACTCTGGGAGAATGTCGAGACGCTTTGTCAAAAGAGTTGTGTTCCTCTCCTGCTGGTAGAATGACAACTCCCCCAACAGGTGAAGTTTTACACCTTCCAGGGATGAGACAAGTCAACCATAACAACTATGGAGCACTGTGGGAGCACGCGGCCCAATCTCTCTCTCCGATCCTGCTGCAGAAAAACAAACCCCAACACAACACCTCTAGTTGTACAACCGGCCCTCCATACTGTGCCGACATGAACCCAAGGGGCTCCTGCAGTACAGCCATGTCAAGTACTGCCTTCAGCATGTGTGGGAAGATTAATGAGCAAGCACAGTCCAAAAGACTCCTCTGCTTCCTTTCTTACTTTCTCTGTAATCCACGAGGGGTTCCAGACATCACCTGAGATGCTAAGTGGGTGCATTTAACTTCAAAGTCTTGGATTTGCTAAACATTTCTCATTTATATAATTAGAGCCCAGCAGACTTCCAGAAGGTGCAAATAGTGGCAGCATAAGTGTCATTTTGCACCAACAACTGAAACATTTTTCAAAATTAAATGAGAAAATATTCGCCAGCTGAGAGAGAAAGTGTATTTGCAAGTAAATATAAAATGGTTTATCAAACCTACAGTACATGTTTAGGTTTTTTTTTGTGCAAATCAGCCACATTTTGCCTGAGTTGGAATAATGTGAGCTTTTCAGCCCAATATGTAAATATGTAAACGGTTACATGAAGTAAGATGTCATACAATTAGCCCTTGCACCATCTGTCTTCTGCCCCGTTTTCATTCCCAGTAGTGTTTTCTCATTTTTCAATCCACCAGCAAGCAGATCGGCGCTACGTTCCCCAGAATGTAGATCCACACTTGTCCCATGACGAGGTAATCAAATGGAAAAGAAAAGAAAAATCCAATTAAAACTTAGATTCCATATTTTGGTCCTTGGCATAGAGCACTTGAACTGATAAATATTGCATCCATGTAGTTCTACTGTGGCCTCCTCTGAAACAATGCTGATTCATTCAATGCTGATTCATTCAATGATGATAAGGCTTTTCTTGCTTTGTTTACTAAGAGCCAGCACAAAAACAATGTTTCTTATGGGCAAGGTAAGAAAAATGCCCCGTAACTATTAAACACAGTGGAACCCCGGAGATGTAAAATAAAGATGAAATCGCTATCGTTGCAGCTGTGTCAACTCAAGTCAAGTTTATTTGTGCACTGTACAGCCCAAAATCACAAGCAATGTCTCAACAGACCAACATCATTGGGCCGTCACGATAGCTTTGGGGGTTTACGACACTGACCATGTAATCGCATCTCAAATCTGCCCGGGGATCTTTGTTGCATGACATCCCTTCTCTCTCTCTCTCTCTCTCTCTCTCTCTCTCTCTCTCTCTCTCTCGCTCTCTCTCTCTCTCCCCTCATTTTCTGTCACCTCTCTCCTATTCGCTATGAAAATGAAGGCAAAAATATACTTTTTTGAAAAAGTCACAACATCAGTGGTTTTTGATCCGGCCAAGCTGCGGCCGAACAGAAGGAAAGACTCCTCAAAGCCTGCGTGAGCTACAGTATCGTGGAAACAGGATTTTCTAAACATCTGTCTTTAATGTTGTTGAGATTTTTATTGACATTTAAAGTTAACCATTGAATACCTCATTTGCTTTCTGTATGAACTCATTTTTGCCGTCAGGCACCTTTTTGCCTCCTGATTGAAATCCATACATATCATACGTAGTACGAAATGTACAATATGGTTGAGTTGGATTAAAATGAAGTAACACAAAAATAAGATGAGATAGATTTTCCTTACACATTAAAGTCTCGCAGACATCTTAAAATTAAGACAACTATAAGAGTTTGTGGTGGTGGTAGTCTAGTGGTCAGGCTTTCATATATAACACCAGATGGTATAGTGAGTTCAATGCCAGGCTGCCACCATTGAGCCCAGAGTTGCTCCAGGGGAATTGTCCCTGTAGTTAGTTCACTGTAAGTCGCTCTGGATAAGAGCATCTGCTAAAAATGACAAAAAAATATTTGGTTGTAATTTACTTTATTGTGATGAAATCCTAAACTTGACAAATGACAAATCTAAATTAGTATCTAACGACGATTTAAAACTAATACTACAGAAAGAGATTTGGAGGAGAGTTTTCCCGAGGTATCAGTGTGAATTTGCACATGACCTTCCCCTTTTTGAGTAAAATATAATACACAGGTAGTTTGGGTCTAAATATTTACAAGCAGGCCACAGGGCTGAAGTCTGGCAGAGAGGGAGGAAACATTTAAACGTAGACCTTCATAGCAGGAGAAATTCCATCATCCAAAACGACAGTGCTTCACAGTTTATTGCCATTAATAACTAGATAGAAGAGATAGATACCTCCTCATTAGCTGACTCATAGGAAACATGATGTTAAGATCTAACCATTGCATAAGTGTTTACAAAGACTGATAACTGGTCTTTCTTTCTGGTCTTCAAAGGATAGCTGGCGATGATAATGAAGCATTATTATTCATGAGCTCCAGAGGGTTTACAGCTATACTCAGTTTTAAAGGCTTTGGAAAAGAGAGCTTCCAGTCAAAGCCGTAACGCTTCATCAGCGTAGACACAAGTACGCACTGCAATTACTAATAGTGACTTGTAAGTTTATCAACGTAATAAAAAAAAAAGCTGTGTGAAAAAGTGTTTGAGTGTAAATGCAAACAAGGTGGTGAAGACGAAACGATGGTGCTGATATAAGAAGCCATATAATCCTCATCCTCCGCTTCCTCTTTTCTCTAACACACATCAATTCTGTCCCTTGCTTGACACGTCTTCTTTTCCAAGACCTTGTAAACGTAATAAATCAGGTAAAAACACACTACCCAAAGGAAATCCACACTGGCAGTGAGAATGTTAACATAAGGTTATTAGCTTTCAGTTCCCATCTGCAGTCACTTTCCATATTCGCTATTAAATGTCAGGCTTCGCTGATATGAGGACACAAAATGGTGCCACTGAGTGCAACCTGTGTTTTGTTTCTCCCTTGTCCCTTTGACCCGCCTCCCACAACAATCCTTCACCCGGTTTGCAATAATGTCTCTGACATTTTTCCGCGGGATTGACGCAACCTCGAAAAAGCAAAGATCAAGAGGAGATTGCTTGATTATTCACTGACATCCTTTTTTTTTTTTTCATGATAACAGCAGAGAGGCAGAAAGAAAATACCTGGAAGTTTTGGGCAAACTTTAATATGTCACAGTGTGAGATGCACTGGAGCGCCGTGGCTCCATCATCATGTTTGAACAGGCATGAATATTTTAATTGCATGCTTCATTTTCAACTCCCACGTGAGGAACTCGGTTGTTTACAGGGAAATGTCCCAGTGTCATTATGCCAAATGACTTGCCAAAACATCGACATCATAAACTGAAAGTGGCACCAATAAAAAGAGTTGCAGTCGTCATACTGTCCTCAGATTTTTGATTCATTTAGCTGTGAAGATGCTATGAAATTATCATCATAATAGCAGTCATTACTTTGTGTCAGTGAATGCCTGCTTGGCTCAGTCTGCTAACATTCGGGGACAGGCTCAGGGAACGATGAATGTTGTCAGACGAGCAATTCTTTTTGGCAGCTAAGGTCAGCCAAGGGAATGAATGGCACGATGGTTAGAAATGATATTACAGTTTCTTTAATTTCCTGTTAATTTCAGACTTGAGATTGTTTGTTTTTATTGAGAGGGAGAACATTTAAAAAGGAAACATTCCTCGTTTTAACTAAATGCACCAAGTTTTGTCGCATCTCATGAACATCATTTGCTCGTCTGACTCTGAAAAAGATTTTTCTAAAATCACTCCAAAGTATAGCAGCCAGATAATACTTGATTAAGGTGACACTAAGTGGCAGCTGATTTGGTCATAAATCACCTCTTACACGTAAACTGACGGGAAAAAAAAGAAGGAACTTAGTTATATTTCACCAGCTAAAGTATATAAGCTGTTGTATGGTGGAAATTAGCCTTAGCAGACCCCCCTTCTATGCAGTTTATTTAACCAATAAAAGCCTGCATGTGAGGGACCAAATAATTTCTGAGCTTTTCTAATTTTATATCTTCTACAAGGCCTCCAGAGTATATACGCCGGAGCACACAGCACGAGGCAGATGTTTCAATTAGGAACTCACTCGAGTGAACACAATTCTATTCATAATAACCTGTAAAAAGAAACACCTTCCTCCCAAAGACTATGTTTGTGCACAGAATTTCCCAGGTAATACTTGATTAAGGTGACACTAAGGCAGCTGATTATACTCATTTTCCTCCTCAGAATTCTGTCATCAATCACCTTTTACACGTAAACTTAGTTATATTTTACCTGCTAATTTTGAAACATCTGAGATACATTGTGAGAGAAAAGTATAGACGCTGTTGTATGGGTAAAATATTAGCATGTGTCTGCAAACATATTCAATAAAAAAAACTAATCAAAGAGTTTTTTGAGGTTGATTTGTTATCCAAATTCAAACGATTACAGAATCGATTACAGAGTCGATTACAGCATGTCAGCGTCAAATCCGAATTTTAATTTTCTGCTGCTCTCCGGCTGTTTTTCTCTCCTAATATACAAATATTTACATCTGAACCTGCAGCTGGCCAGAGAAGAATGAATTAACCTGCGAATGAATCATCGTTCATTATCAGCTCCGGTGGAATTTACATAAATCCCACAGTCATTTTGAAATAATTTGAATTTAAATAGCAAAGGGTTGAATAATCAACAAGTAACGAGGAGTTAAATTTGTCATCTGTTCACATCTTTCACTATCAGCTTCATCTACAGGCAGGGCTGGTCACTTTCATTCCAAACAATCATATTTGGAGGTCAGTCTCCCTTCTATGCAATCTAGTTAACCAAGAAACATGAATGTTTCAGTTCATACTGTTACTCATCACTCCTGAGACAGAAAGGCTAAACAGTAGCCTCATTCATTTATTCATGTCTCTTCCTTTGCTGCCATAAATGCAAATCCAGTCTTGATTAAGCTTCTAATTTTCTTTTCTCCCCCATCAGACTTTGAAAATCTATTTAGGAATAATCTGATTTCAATTACAATTATATATTTTTTTAATTAAATGTATGTATTAATGGGAGAGTTCATTTTCATAAGAATTGTGATTTTAAAAGTTACGCTATAAAAGGAACATGTATTCAAGGGAATAATAAAAATGTTAAAAAATAGGCAATTTAATAAAAGTACTTCCATAAAAAATTTTTTTTTCAAAATGTACTTTTTTAACACAAGAACAATACAGATGTATAATCAACTCTTCTCAGAAGGTTATCTCCCAGCCTTATGCGCAGCATCCATAACACATCCCCTCCTCTAACTGTTGCTTATCAGACCTGTTATTAATCTGTAAATGGCAGCAGGGGCCTCATAGTCAGAGGAACGGTGGAACTGGGGGCCCAAACATAGGGAGCGCACTCAAGAAGCCTGAAATCAAAAAGTCTGTTTCTATTTGCATTTTTTAATTTCACATTGTCAGCCTCATTAGTAAATTAGTATCGGTGGCTAAGTAAACTACTTTGACGGATTATTCATTGTGTCTAAATAATGTTGGAGCCTCTCGTGGGCCCTCCCCACCTGTACGAGCTGCAGATGGTTTAATCCACTAGCAAGAAGGTTAAACCACAGTAATTGCATGCTTTTTTGCGAGGGGATTCAAAGACTTTCAGGCAATCATGTCATACAAAGAAAAGCAAGAGAGTAATAATAATCATTTGAGGGTAAACAGCTGTGAACAAAATCCTTTCAAAAAGACACACGAGTGAACTTGGTAGCACCCGTTTTAAATTAGTTTAATACCGTTACGTAGCTTGGACCGAGCAGTTTAGTTTATCTTGCCTATAAATTAGGCTGTGTTTCCCGCCCATATTCCGTTTTACTGATGATGTGACACAAGGCGAGCTCAACTCAAAGATGTAACAAGCACCCATTCACAGCAGCTGAGGCTGAAAGATCAATAGGGAGTGCTGCTAGCACTGTAAAACAAGACTCCTGTAAAATCTCATTCACTTGTCTTTCATAATGAAATACAGCAACCCTTTGTCAGTGTGGAGGTCAGGAAATATAATGTCCTTAGGGTGTATTAAAGAGTAAAAGAACTTTATGTTCACGCTCCTAGCAAACCTCATAGTAAAGGTATCTCAGATTTATTTGAGTAATATTAACTTAAAAGCGGTACCTACTGTTGGCTCGCCATAAAATGCCGCAAAAAGATGATTTGTACATGCATGAGAAATGATGTATTAAAAAGGTGAAGGGGGCCCACTGAGATGACACATTTCCACGCTGTTGAATCGAGTTACTGAACTGCAAGTAAAGAAAAAACGACTGAGTCCATGAGATTGTAGACAAAGTTATATTTGAATTCAATATTCATATATGAATTTATGAGTAGATGTCTTAAAGTGCAGCCCTGATAGAAACATCCTTTTATTTCATTACCAGAGCTTCTGAACTCTGCCTCGGAAACAGAATCAAATCCGTATTTGAAAAAGCACAGAAACAAAAAACAAAATGGTACTTTCCAAAGTGTCCCAACACAGTGATTTACAGAAGAATCTTAAAAGAAAAATCTGTCTACTGGGCTGGAAATATCTTCACAGGAAATGGACATCTCTGCACTGTCAGAGCAGAGCCCGACAACACCCTCAGCGTGCCAAGCTTCAGTATCATCCCACTTCCCATTAGTCATGCTGTATGTGACTCTGTATTAGGTTGTCCCTTCATAAGCTCTCAATGAGAGAATGATTACATATTTCTACATGGCTGGCAGTGCAAATTATTAGCATAAGCAGCACTGGTAAATGACTTTCTGTAACAAAGCAAATACCGAACTGACTGCGGAGAACAAACACTGTGGGGCAAACAATAACTTCAGCGGAAAACACAGCGCTGGGCTCTTGAGGAATATCACACTGATGATTCTTGCATAGGTTTCCATATTACTGATTCACTGCTGCTACAAAGTTTGCAGTGATAAAAAAAACAACAACCCAGCAGCAGCAGCAGTAGCGTCTGTGCCTGCAGCTGTGAGCCTCACCGATGCCTCAACAGTGCCACCTTTTGATCAAAGTTATGTTCAGTCATCAAAAACACAGTTTGTGAACCTCCAGAAAACATTCCAAGTCGGACAGGTTGTTTGTTTGTGATCATTTTACTGGCTTTCTGTACATTCTAGCGAGGAAATATCTCTCAGACGAATCCTTCCTGCTGGCCTTTGGCTTTAAAGTCTGAACACTCTTGAACACGTTCGAGAGTTTCTCCTGGAGTTCATGAGCGGAGATCCCGTCCCAGTATTTACAAACCAGAGAGCCCCCCGGCTGTAAAATCTTCTCAGCCAAGTCTATCAAAGAGAAACACATTGTGATGAGTTTCACGTGGTCCATCTCCTGGAAACCGCTGGCGTTGGGCGCCATGTCGCTCAGGATGACATGAGCCTGGCCGTTTGGGAGCAGCTCCTGCAGCTTAGCGTGCGTGACGGGGTCCGTGACATCATGACTGCACAGGAAGTGGGCACCGTCCAGAGGTGGTATGTTGAACAGATCGATGCCAACAACTGCACCGCGTGGTGCCGCCGGGTCTAGGATGCAAGAAAACATTCAATTTGAAAATGTACAAGGAGATACTTCTGTGGTACGTAAACGTAGTAATGTTTTACTTCCATCATATTTGATGCAGAGCTGCAAAAGTTAGTTGACAATTAATTGCCAAATATTTGTTTAAATCGATTAATCGTTAGCCATTTTTAATGCAAAAATTTAAAAGACATGTATTAATGTAAAATTAAGATTTCCTGCTTTTCTCTGTTTTATATCGTATTAAACTGTATATCGTTGGATTTTAGGCTGAAAAACAAGACGTTTAAAAGACATCACCTTTTTACTTTCAGAATAATTTTTCCTTATTTTCGGACATTTTATTGACCAAACGATTACTTGTTTAAACGAGATAAGATTCGGCAGATCAATCTGTAAAGAAAATAAACGTTTGTTTCAGCCCTAATTTGATGCATCAAGGGCTGACACAGCAATATGGTTATTTAACACAAATCCATAAGTGGTGAACTGCAGGTATTTCCACACAAATAAGAGCTAAATATAATATATTACATATTTGGAAAAATGCAGTCATCCATCCTAACACTGAATAGTCAGTTAGCTGTTAGTTCTTTCCCTGTCGAAACAGATAAATAATTGTTGCATGCATTAAAACATCTTATACTAAACTGTTCATAGATTGATATGTCTCAGGTAATATTAGAGCTAACAAATATTACACACAGTACCACAAAAACAAAGCATTTTTTTTAAATCACATGATTACAACAGGGATGGACAGACGCTTAATAAAACAAATAAAAAGTTCTAACAAATTTGTTTTTAATTGAGAAAAAGTTGAACAGAAGAGTTGAGTCAACGATATAATAATAGCCGATATAATAATTGTGTAACGCACAAGCGCTTATCTTAGACACTGAACTTGAATATCTTGAAAAATCTGTCAAATAGGTTCTCCAGCATTATTTATTCCTCCACAGATGACTGCAGTTAGAAGGATATTTATAATATGTTGCTTATTAAAGTCAAACGCATTGGAAGACTTGCGACATTTACAGGGATTGACTAATAAATAAAAGCTCATTCTCCAATAATAGATCACGTAGAGCAACTTCTCTAATAAACTTCATACCAGGCCCAAATCATTTAAGGAGAGAAGTCAAGATCCACATCACTATAAACCTGAATTAACTGGGAAATTTGACATGGTCACAGCAGAAAGGTAAAAAGAATGCAATAAAATAAGTTAACACTAAAATTAAGTGGATAATTAAATAAAGGGCAAATGCACACAGTAATACAGAACTAAAAATAACAATAGTAACAATAAAAAAATACGAAATAAAATAAATAACAATAGATGAGTAAGTGAGGAAATATTGCTCATAAGATGGAGAGTTTAATCATAACCTCTCTGACACAGCTTCCACAACACCTGCTTCACTAACTGCTTCAGTTTTGTATCACACTGTCTGCTGTCCCAGTTATTTCGTCCACACCTGTGTGTGTGTGTGTGTCTACCTGTCTCACCTCCCTCACCTGTCCCGGCTGAGTTGACCCTCTGCACCGCCACCTGGCTCCAGGCTCCAGGTGCAGCTCCGCAGTCCACCACACTACATCCAGGCTGTAAAAGCCTGAACTTGTCATCTATCTCCAGCAGCTTGAACGCGCTTCTGCACCGGAAGTTTTGCACGTGTGAAGCTTTGACATACGGGTCTCTGAGCTGCCGCTGCATCCAGCGCTGCTCGGCGGGAGTTTTACCCTTTAACTTCTTCATTAAACATAACGAGGAGTGGAGACATCGCCTCTGTGAGGAGAAGCACCACATGTTTTGAATGTGAGGGGGTCATAGCGTATGGTAAACTGCGCCTGCGTGGAAATACAACTGTGCGTCATGCTTATATATGTCCCCTTACTGCAAAACACCGACAATAATAGTTCCTACCTGGGATAGTCATGTTTCTTTCAGCACAATTTTACAAAGATCAAAACTTTTAAAAATGGAAACAGTTTTTCATGCATCTTGTTCTTGCTATTTGCTGCTTCTTTTGAGTTATTCATTTGATGCATTTGTTTTCATTTGCCTGTTTTTATTTATTCTCTTGTTTCTTCACTTTATTGAAAATAACTTTGAACTACACTGTATGAAATGTGCTGTATACATTAAGTGTATTATTATTATTATTATTATTATTATTATTATTAGTATACCTTTCTTAGAATATATTATCTTAATCAATACAGTCTTATTCTAAAGTGCTAGGAGTAGTAGCCTACTTAAAAAAATGTATATGACCTCATAGCCCCATCATGATGTTAGTAATCCAGAATAGAAAACAAACATACAATGCAATGTTTTTGTATTTTCAATATAAGTCATATATTGACACTTCTTGACATTGACATATCTTATTCATATTCATATTATCCCTCTTAAATGTGTAAAGTGAATGTAACTGAGTGGTTTAACTGCAGCGCAACACATGTTGGTAGTTTCTAGTCGAACATATTTCAAGGTAACACATTTAACTGATGTTTCCAGCAAATGATGGGACTGGTGAATCCAGTGTGACGTTTGTTAGACCCATCCGTGCTCCTACACACCAGCGCGTCATGTGACGACGTCTGTTGCGCTGCACGCGGGAATCAAAAGTCTGGGTTTCATACAATAACTTCTTTCTTTTTTTTCGTGTCAGAGTGCAGAAATTGATCAGGTGAGATAGTCAACCCAGGGCTGAGCTCATACAGTCCAGCAATAGCAGCTCGTGGAGCCTCAGGCAGTGGTTGCATTGTGTCCCATCATGGAGCTAACTTCCTCCTCACTTCCTCTCTCACAGCGGAGATGTTGAGCTCCAAGCTGCTGACCCTGGTGCTCGTGGTCCAGCCCGGAAGAGTGCTGCTCGGCATGAAGAAGAGAGGATTTGGGGCCGGGAAGTGGAATGGTTTTGGGGGAAAAGTTCAACCTGGAGAAAGTATTGAAGATGGTGCAAGAAGGTAAAATAATAATCTCACCAGTTGTTGTTGTGATGAGGCTCCTCAACACAAAGCAGTTCATAAGTCAACACCCAAAACATGTTTGACACATCCTGAATGAAAAGAAGGAAATAAAAGCAGTAAAAATGTCCTGTATTTATTTCTCCTGAAGTACAAATTGTGAAAATAAACAAAACCATTTTTAGATTTCAGTTATGTGTTTACCTATAGACTTTAGAATCTATTGAAGGAAAAAAAGAAAGTTTGATTTAATTGATTTCACACTCGATTTTTCAGCACCACGATGCATATGATCACATGACATATCGTAACACCTCTAACATGCATTAATAAAAACAACATACGGTGGACGAAGTACTTGCATGTTTTACTTCTGTAAAAGTAGTACTACTCAAGTGCAGAGATGGTCTGTAACAAGTCAAAGTCAAAATTAATTCAAAGTATTAGCATAAACATGAACAAATGTACAGCCACTTCAGAAATATGTATATTATATTATTGTATTTTAATTGTCGATGTATTCATCAATTTAATATTGAGGCTGGCAAATGTGGAGCTTCTTTTTTTTTTTTTTTTTTTTTACATATATATATATATATATATATATATATACAATTTAATCTCAACCTCTAATATAACATGATACATTATTTGTTGATTATATTTTGTATTATCAATCTGAATCTTCAAAGTAACATTCTTCAAATAAATATAGTAAAGTACAATATTTACTTCTAAATTGTAGTGGAGTAGAAGTATAAAGTAGCTGGAAATGGAAATACTCAAGTAAAATTCAAGTACCTTTTAAAATTTTACTTAAGTACATTACTTGAGAAAATATACTTAGTTACTTTCCACCACTGAACATAGATAGGCACAACACAGGATATGGAGCTGTGTTTTTGCATTTAAAATCAAACAGCAGGTGTGTTTTGGTGCAACAGCATTAGGCGACGGCAGTGTGGTGTCCAAGTGTTGAGGGGAAGATAGAAAAACAGAGAAAAATAAATGAATGTTGAGTCTGGACAATGTGTGTGTGATCATCCATCATTAATTAGCAGGAAGTTTGTTCCAAAGCTAAAGGAAGGAAGCCCAGAAGGCAACCAGGCCCCGTCCCAAGCTGCTTTCTCTTAAATATGTAAAAAGAAAGCGGCTGCTTTGTGTAAAGAATGCGGGAAGGCTAAATAAATCAGAAATATCTCAAGGCTATGTCTGTTATGCCTTTGAACAAAAGCACTCCACAATATTGGACAAAGAAAGTGACCAATTCTAGTTCTTTGTGTCAGTAAAGATACTTACGCGGTGATTACTTCATGTTGGGTGTCAATTAAACAACCAAAGAAAATGTCTTAAATCAAGTTTTGACTCAAAACATTTAGACAGAATCCATTGGTTTGCCTATACTTTCTGAACTGTATGTGCTGTTCAGCTAAGACTTAACTGAGACAGGTCTCTGAAGTGAGATTTCTAAAAGATTTCACATCCTAGCGTTTTATTATATTTAGCTTTGCTTTGGTAGATGATAATAAAGAAAACAAGCACCAACATGGTAGATCTCATCCAAGTAGGACTTAACATGTCTACACTTTAAGAGTATACAGTACATTTGGTGGCCAACTTTGAGGTAAGTGTTTGTAGAGGAAGCACCAGTGAGCATTGAAAGTCGGCTGCAAATAATTGTTCTTAAATGCACCATTTTGGCAGTTTTTTTTTTTTTTTTTATCTGCATTTTTATTTTGACAAATTTTGTTTGCCATTTTGACAAAGGGAAAAATAAATACAAAAAACAATGTGGCAACAAATTCTTGCAGACTCAAAGATCGACTTACTCGTTTTTTTTTTTAGTTGGAACTCTCAACCGCATTTCATGGTCTTCATCAGCGAGTGTAGTTGACTGAGTAGAAACATATATCATATATAATATAACAGATATCTTCCCTTTACTTGCTTTAAGTGTCTGTGTGAAGTGTACTGTGAGTTTATCTTTTAAAATACACCTCATTAAATCTTCAATTGATGTTTTCACTTTAAGAGAGCTGCAAGAAGAAAGCGGCCTCACGGTGGATGCTCTCGAGAAGGTCGGAAACATCAAATTTGAATTTGTTGGAGAAACGGAGCTGCTTGACGTCCATGTTTTCAGAGCCGACGCTTATAACGGAGAACCAACAGAGTCGGAAGGTATGACGCCACCACTCAGGGTTATGTGTTTATATAAATCATAATCACAGTGGAGTAACTGGAATGACAGTTATAGTATCAAACATGTGAAAAGTGATAATAAAGATTTTTTTGATAACTAAACCCTAACCTGAGAAAACAGCACTATAATGTTAAAATAGCATTCATTTTAAAAGAGAAACTAAAAAAGATGGTGCCACTTGTTACCATCGTAACAGAAAATTATGCACTTTGGAGTTAAAGAGGAACTCCACATTGTTGCTGTACATAATTCCAAGTAACTGACGCTTAAAAGAACAACAAAAGAAACTAATCCTGCAAAAAGAAAAAAAAAAAAAAGTCTCTTCGCTTTTAAACCAGTGCAGGCTTCATGGCAATTATAGTTGTTCATTGTCCTTGACGTTAAGATAATGAGGCCTTCTGAGAAGTGAAACAGTTTTCAGTTCAACTTTTAAAACCAAATTGACCACAATGATCCTCCTACGTGAATAGATTGAAGCTCAGCACATTAGCTAAGGGGAAGAATCCATGAGTATGCTCTCAGTGGTGACTTTTAAAAGACTGTAAACATGTAAAGGAGAAGAAGAGGAAAGAAGAAGAGGCTCTACAGAAGGAATGCAGAGACCTGCAGGGATCTGTATTTCCTGAGAGTTTAGTCAAGGTCAACTGGGTGAAGTTTACAGACACACAGCAAAGTGCAGCACTCAACCAAAGAGTCTGGAGGTCAAGAGGAGTCAAACAGCCAAGGGGTAAAGAGATAAATGGAGGAAACGACCTCACTGAAATGTGCTGAAGTTAGTGAAAAGAGAGAGTTTGCAGCAACAGCTGAGGCTTTGGGGCTAAGTGGAAATGTAAAAGAAAGAATTTCATACACAGTAACAGTGTAGTTACAGGAGAAGCCAAGCCACGGTGTTTCAGTTAGGAAATGAATACAAACGTTCTCTCTTATGTTTTAAAAGTGAGACTAAAATTATGTATTTTATTAACGTCCTCAGTTTGAAGTCTGGTGGTTTGTTTACTCCCTTCTAAAGAAAATAATTATGTGTCAATATGCAATTGTTGGCTCTGGCACTTTTAAAAAAAACTTTATTTAACATAATATGAAAGAGTTATTCGTCACTAGGCTCCATACTGGCTATGAATAAGTCTAATTTTTAGCACATCTCCAATATAAGACGTGGGGGACAAAAGTCCACGGTCCTCAGTCTGCGCAAACTTGTTTGTTTGTTACTGTCTACTAAGGTCGACCAATTAATTTTCTTATTGTTTTCTAGAAATGCGGCCTCAGTGGTTCGATTGTGACCAAATTCCTTTCAGTCAAATGCGGGCTGATGACATCCTGTGGTTCCCGCTGATGCTCCAGAAGAAGAAATTTGTTGGATATTTTAAGTTTCAGGGTCACGATGTGATCCTCAGCCACAAACTGGAGGAAGTGGAGGAACTGTGAGACATCCTGCGTTTCTGGGGGCATTTATGACTGCGACAACAACAAAGCATCGACCTTCCAAACTTCTAGTCCCACTGTTCAGCGTTCACTTGTGGGAGGAAACGGCCAGACTGAGGACTTCACACCGTTAACTGTACATGGAGAGTGTTTACATGTTAAATGTTACTGTAACATATTGAGATTTTTTTTCTCTAACACTTTGCATAATACATTTAAAAAAAACAATCAAAGCAGCAATACACTGACAGAAATATCCATTCTGTTATTTTATTTTTCAGGATAATTGATTTGACAAAAGGATTTCTTTCATAAAATATATGTACAATATCTACAGTAATAATTCTATTGGATTTCATATTCAGTGCAAGTTAGTTAACTTGATTCCTGATGCTTGTTTCTTGCCAAAGCACGTGTTTCATACTGTGTTAGTTTCTTCATAAAATAAAAGCTCAACTATGTGCGTATATCTTGATTTGCATGTTGTCAGTTGTGTTTTAGATGTTTGTGAGGTAACGTGAGCCCACATATACCAAATTGTCCCTTTTGATTTTCTTCTTTGGAATCATACAAGATGTTCTGATAAACTATATGTGTGCAGAAATAAATGTGCATGATTGTTTACATGCCAAATATCGGAAAAGTAGAAAGTCTAATAGTGGAAAGAAAAGGGAATTTAGGAATAATTACATCTTGTTTGCCCCGATACACATTCTAACACAAATTTAAATTAGGATTTTCTTAAACATAGCCATCTATAAAGTTATAAG
This sequence comes from Bovichtus variegatus, assembly GCA_943593645.1. Classification (NCBI taxonomy): domain Eukaryota; kingdom Metazoa; phylum Chordata; class Actinopteri; order Perciformes; family Bovichtidae; genus Bovichtus; species Bovichtus variegatus. The sequence goes on along the minus strand of CALSCE010010635.1, from coordinate 9,684,554 downwards.
CCCAACATTCTTCCAGTGAAAGTAGGGTTTGAAATGAAGGTGAATATTAAATGTTAAAAACTGAAATGTTACATGATTTATTGCACCGCTGTGTGAATTTATATAATTTCTCTTTGGTAGTAAATCAATAGCTTATAGTGTTATTATTGACATTAGGCCACTAGTTCTAAAAGTCATTTTTAAAATCAATAAATCTCAAATCTCTGCCCTTTGTAGTATTTTACACTTTGAGCGTAAATTTCTCAAAATAGCTTATAAAATAGAACTTGGAGTCTCTCAGAGTTCTATTTTTATTGGCTCTACTTAAAAGTAAACACTGTAAAAGTAAAAGAAATACCACACTTGTCCATAAAAAATATAAAGTACGCTGCTACACATCCTTATGAACTAAAATCTGTATCAAAAATACATTGGTCTGAAGTTATTCAATAAGTAAAACCTTCATGACTGGAGATTTTAAATAATCCCACCCTTTAATAAAGTAAAACTTTCTGTCCCTCTCAATTACTCTAAACTATTTTAGTGTATAAAACTTCTTCCAAGGTCAAGTTATAAACAGGTGCACTAGAAAATGAGTTGGAATGCATGAATATAATGTCCGACACGCTGACTGGTCCCTTGTAAAATAACATTTAGAGGATTTTCCTTTTTACATTATTTCCTCATCAAGCAGAGCATAAAATGACAGATTTATGAGTCCACGGTATTTTCCAGTTACATGGTGGATGATTAAATCCCACAATAAGCTAAGAAGTTGAGAATCCATTTACTTTTAAAAAAAAAAAAAAAAAAAATTACTTTTATTGAATGAAGTGTATATTGGGTAGTAGAAGACTTTTCTTGAGCTCACAGAGAAAGTTATTTTCCAGTTTGTGATCCTCATCAGCGGCAGTGTTTCTCTCCTATTTAGACTTCAGATGGGGGGCTTCGATCCGTTATTACCCCCAAAGAGACATCCCAGCTTTGGTTGGAGTTCATTCCACACCGCTCCCATCTGGAAAGAAAGCAAATGTCACTTCTCTGTACCTACATTTCCATGAAGCTCATCCTACAAATAGAATAATCAAACAATTTAAAACGTTGCCAAGAGGTTTGGATGTGATCATTTTCGGGAAAGTAATTTCAAAATCAACAGAAACCTTCTCAAAATGTTGCCATATTAGAATTGGAGTGAAAAAGACCAACTTCAGAGAGAGACATCTACCCAAAGAAACGCACACTGTGTGTTTTATTTGATTTTAATCATGTAGAGGAATATGAGAGATTCACTTGTTCATGTGAAATGTAAGCCAGCTCAAATCCTACATGAGGAGAGTATCCTTCCAGTGATACCATCCATCATTATTAGTTCCCTCATTGGACTTTAAAAAGCCAATTTAAAACTGATTTAACCCTCCTGAGGGGTCTGTAAAAAAAAAATGATTTTACAGACAAGCACTCTCACCTCTCTGTGTCCTTGGACCTGGGAGTTAACGAAAGCCCCCAGAATGTGAGAAGTGATTGGAAGGTAGATGAAGATCAGCTGCGTCTCTTGATGAAGGCAGAACAGGGAGAAGTAGTTACGCAGCTCCATGGTCTGAATGGCGTTTTCTTGCTATTAACAGAATAATAAAAAGAATAATTGGGAAGTTGTCACCACTTATCAAACGATGATAATAATAATCAGTAAGAAAAGAGGTGGGAAAAAAAAGAGTTTTCTGTGGGGACTTCAATGATACCAGAGATGAGATGAGGCCATAAATCATTCCATTCCATTTTAATTGGCTCTAGATTTGACAAGTGAACTATTGCTTAATCCTGTTCATCACCGACTCAGTCACTGTTACTGACAGCGACGCCGGAGTCTCTCACTGTCTGAAGAAGAAGCCTCCGAGAAATTTGAAACATGCAAAAAAGGAGTGAAACGGTCACAGTGCACCTCAGCATATTACTCTACCGTTCCTAAAGCCCGTCTATAGTCAGTCCACCACCTTGGTCCAGACTGAAACCTCTGGTGATCCCCTCGCATCACCGTGAAATGTCTCAATAACTTTTTAGATGGATTGACATGACATTTGCTACACACATTCATACTCCCCTCCGGATGGATTGTAATTACTTTGGTGATCTTTGTTTGTCTAGTATTTGGCTTATATGACTAAATGGCCTACCTGCAAAAAAACATCAGCCTCAGCTGTACTTTTTGTGTAGTGGTAATTAACAAACGTTAGCGTGCTAAAAACGCTAAACTAAGCTAACGAACAAGGTAAACATTATACGCTTCAGCATGTTAACACATTCATTATGAGCATGATGACACGCTGACTTTAGCAATCAGCTCACCCCTGTGCATAAGTACGGTCTCACAGAGCTGCTGGCACGGCTTGTTCCGAGACGTGTCGAGATGACCCACTTTATTTGAATAACGCCGCACGTCTAATCTCAGGGAGTCACGGGAGTTTTCTTGCCAATCAATGCCAATATGTTGGAAAAACAGTCATCGGACCCATGTCTATAAATTAATGTGCAAATCTCCTAAACTCAGTAATTAGACAACACGGTGCGTCAACTGACAGGACACTGTACAAAAAAAGTGCACTGGTCAGAAAACTGCCTTGTGACTACAGGACAAAACCCATCAGGGATACAACAGTATCCGAGTAAACTGAACAAAGTGGTTAATTGTTACTGAACCTAATGTGACTCAGCTTTGTACCCATGTTTGAAATGACGATTTGGTTTATTCAAAGCTCTTATTTATGAAGTTCTATTATTGTATCTGCCCCCTACACTGAATATTTCAATAAAGTTTGCTGATTTTTTTTTGATCTCACATTATTTCTATTCCCACAGATCCTTAAAAAGTCTTAGAAGGGATTGAATTTATAATAAAAAGCCCTTAATTGGTATTTAAATGTCTTAAATCAATCTTTCAAAAGTCTTAAAAATTATAAGACATGGTAAGTAGGATTGTAGTAATCTTTTTTTTTCCAACGTTGCGTTGCAAAATCTCAAAAATAATTGATAACATCCAACTTTTTTACATAAATGACCATATGCCTCCCGCATTAACATCATGTATATCCTGTAGGAACCTCTGTGTACCCAATGCATGTTATTGTATGCACGCATGAGAGTATCGAGTATAAAGATGAATCTGAGTATTGGCTATTGGAGGATTACGAGATTTGTCCCGACTGCGTTTCAGAGAAGTGCATTAGCGATATATACCAACGTAGCATTTTTATTTATCAAGTACTCAACTAAAACAGTACGCAATCTATGAGGAAGCATCGCGACACTGAAAGAGATCGACCACCTGAACAATTCGGGACTCCAGCTGCTCCACAGACGCCTGCTCTTTGGGCTGCACCGTGGCGCTCATCATCTGCCTCTTCATCATGCCGTACTTGTGCAGAGCTCTCTGGTGCTCGTGGAGCACGCCTTTCTCATGGCGCTCACAGAGATCCTACAGGGGAAAAAATACGGTTACATAACGCTCTTATTTGCCACAAAACGACATGGTAATATATAAAGAAAATATAGATATTTTTTTAAAACAGTAATACATAACAGCCAAAGATAAGAGGGGAATTGTTTGAACAAATGATGAAATTAGCATACATATAACAGTTAATAGATTTAATAGAGGCTATAGAAAGTTGCACTTTATCTGCCCACCAGTCCCCTTGTCTAATCTCTGCAAGCCACCCACTACTAAGAACTGCCTTTCTAAGTGAGATAGACTGGTTGGGTGCATTGTTGTGAAAATGAATCATTACATAATATCCTGAATTTAGTTACTAACTGAACCACGGTTAACGAAATATACAGCTCTTCCTTGTGTCTTTCCATCAGTAAACAGGAGATTGTTTGTATTGCCTTGATGGACAGTTTTGCAGTGCTTCATGAAGTGAGCATCATCGGATGTGAAAAGTACAAACAATCAAAACAAAAACCACCCGTCCCTGGAGATGAACTCAACTGAAATGAGCACAGCAAAAACAAACAAAAGTGAAACCGACTCACTCTGTACGATTGCAGTAAATCCAGGAAAAGATTCAGTTTTTCCACAACATCGTCCTCTTCCCGTCTGCCCTGAGGACATAAGCAAAACAAATTTTTTTGTTTTTTTGTTTTTACCCAGTGCCAGTTTTGGACCAGCACAGCAGAGCAGGTGGTGGGGATGAAGGACTGAGGGTTGTACCTGCTGAGCAGCTTTGTCAGATAGCACAGCGAACTCCACAGACAGACTCTTCAGAGACTGACGCAGGGTCCCCCAGGTGCTTTGTGAAGCGGCCAAGGAGGGAAGAGATGAAGCATCTGAGCCCAGTGTACTGTCGAAAAAACAGCGTTATTACTGGGCCGGGATGTAACATCGTTGTGTCCAAACCAACAACCATGAAGAGACACAACACCACCCAGGATTTGGAATCTTATTAACATTTGTTTTCTCCGTCCAAAAACTCTGGATACAGGAGACAAACCCATAATAATGAAATACCTGAGCTCTCTGCCGAACATGAGAAGATCAGTAGCATTCTCCTTCGAGCGCTCCGCCATTTTCTCAGCTCTGTCCCGCAGCTTCTGGAAGCTGTTGTGAATATTTCTAATCAACTCTCTGCTTGTTGAGAACTGGGCCTGAATGTCAGCGGGGAGATATTCCTAGAAAACAAATCCAACAATATGTGCAATTTTAAATGCCAGTAATTGTTTTGTTTTTTTTTTGTTTGGGGGGGGGGGGAGTATGTCAGGTGTTTCTTCCTTTGTACATGTGACAAACCTTCGCCTGGGTTGCAATTCTGTTGGTCATGAACTCATCGCCCGTTTTCTTGTAAGTGTCACGCAGCTTAGTCTGCACATCCTGTTTGGGAAGATGAGTGAGGGGTGTGTGAGTGGAAACTGGAACAGGATGCATCTCACTGTCAGTCATCGTGATGATATTGCTTATTGTGTAACAGCCGGTGTCAGAGCACGAGGCCGCGAGTTACAAAACTACCACATACGGAGCTGTTGAATGTGAGGAAGGTCTTGACCAGCTCGTCCTCTGAGAAGAAGGGATGCCGTGCCACAAGGTTAATGAATCTGCCAAGAGCGCGTCTCCTGCCTTCAATGAACTCCCGCTCAGAGACGGAGGTCAGGACTGTGGACAGATACCAGAGAAAACACCGTGAGAGCACAATAAGCACTTTGACCAGGAGTTGGGGCTGTAGGCTATAAAAGCTTGTAGACCGTTAACCTAAACTAATGTAACATCTCGGGCTGTCCTCGACTCAAGAAATGTTTTAGTCGACTAACACTCATACAATTTCGTCTACTCATCTATTAGTTGATTTAATCGACAAAAAAAAAAACATGCAAAAGCACCAACCTTAAATCTTCTGTTTACCACAGAAGTCATTCAGCATGAAAAAGGCAGAAAACAAATGACTAAATTGAGTAAAAGAAATCTTAGTCAACTGAGACCAAAACGACCAAATAGTCGACTAATCGAATAAGAGGCCTGAGTGACATCCGTGTTTAAGGTTCATTTAGATAACGTAGTATTATCCCTTTTAAATAAATACAATCAAAGGAGATCTCAACAAATATTTCTGTTTACAGCTGTTGGGGTAGACTGTTGCATATGTGGGGGAAAAAAAGAAAGTGTATACGGGCTTTTGTGGCTCCAGAGGGAGCTACATGGAATCAGTGCATCATCTCAACTGCTGTCACATGACTCAGAATCCTTATCTCTGCATCTCTATATCTGAGGCTAGCGGCTCCAGGCTACAATAGCCACGACACAAGACACCCAAATCTCCAACCACTGTGGTTAATGTAGGCACCAGGTTTTGACACACAAAAACAATGATATCTGTTGTTCTTTCTGATTCATCCATTTTCATTTATTTTCTTTTTAGAAACTGTCAATCATGAATTCCGACCGTGTTTTAAAAATGCAATGCTAAAAAAATATATATATATATTTTTTTATTTTATTTATTTATTTTTTTTATAAAATCGATGGAGCTGGAACACTCTTTCTGCATTGTAAATTTGCCGTCACAATCTTACCGATATTCCTGAAAAGGAATAATCATATGCTTTTCACATCCATTGAGCTTCATTTATCAGCAGGATGAGAGATAAAGAGCTCAATCTGCAGGATGGAGGATTTACATGTGATATCTTTATGACATATTCTGTACTTGATGAAGATCTCTAAATGAGACATTGTCAAATCAAGTGTTTTGCAAGAGTTCATCAGTGTGTGTGTCACTGTGAACTGAAAACAGGCTTATTTTACGCATCACAAGTTTTCTTGTTTCTTTTCCAGGCAATAACTTGGATGAATGGCAACGCCTGTGTTTGAAACAATACAGCCTGCAGGAAACATTTGTAATAAAATTAAAGATTAATTCTTTATCAAGCAAAATAAGAACGCTCAGCTACTAGAAGCACCTGGATATTTACAAGTGACCTTTCAAAAAAGCATGTAAACCCAAACAATGCTCTGAAAACAATAATGGGATTCAGAAAGAAAGATGGAGGAAATGCAGAAACAACTCCAATGGTGAGTGTGTAGATGTGTAGATAAGTAAGTTCAGCAACATACCTCCCTTTAACATTCTTTTAGGTGGCAGTGCCGGGACCACTCTGTAGGCAAATCTCTGAAGCAAAACCTCGTGGAAGACATCAAAGTCACTATAGCGGCGGTAAACTGATATTTTATAACGCTAAAAAAAAAAACAGAAAGCAGATAAAGAAAATTATGAGAAAATAGTCAGGAGCCTGCAACGTTACGTAGGAAAGGTAAATATGCTCTTTCCTTCATGTGGACTGCTAAAGTTTACTTGACAAAAACAAGTGGCACTATTGTAACAGGAGCCCCAGAGTAAATGGTGCAATGCACACAAAACTGAGAAATGAGAAGTTAAATGAGAAGAAAAGCAGTGATGCAAAGTGAGGGAAGAAGACAAACATGAAGACGACTGCACCACATGTTCAGCTCTACTTGTTGGTGAGGTCCTTCCAACACAGTCATTTACATGGAGCGGGATTTAGGGGATCCCTTGCCTGGCTGGTGACCTGGTACTCCACATGTTTCAGGAACAAGCCCTTCTTCTCAGGTATGAGCTCCACCTGGACCGTGTCTCTGACCAGCAGTTTGTCCAGCGTCTGGGACATCGTCAGAACGTCCTCCTGAGCCGGCTGCATCCTCAAGGCGTTCAGGTCCCTTGGCTCCCCGAGCTGAGGTTTTGGTAACTCTGTCAAGCACACAACCAGCACCAAATTCTAATATGCGTCTTCATGATCAAATCAATAAATCTAGAACACACAATAATGTCCTAACTGTGAGGAATTCCGGCGGTAAAAACACTTTTTCCAACAGATTTTTACTTGTGTCTCGCTCTATTTGTCTTCAGCTAGCACAGTATTGTGCATGCCGTCTGTTATTCATCCCTTTCTGTGCATTCCGAGAAGGTCATGAATTAAATGTAATGTACTGCGACAAATGCAGAAAACTTGTTCTTGCTTAGATGAGGAAGTGGCATGCAGCTCGCTACCATACTGGCCACACCTGAAATAACAGAGAGAGCCTTAAATAATCACAGAAGACTGGGAATGAATCTAAGTCAGGCCAGCATTATGGCTACTACTATAAAAAACCATGAAACTCCCCCCTATCATCTTCCCACTGTGGGACGGGTGAAAGAATGCAACACTTAAAACATAGCTAAGGCTTCTTCTACCAAAATTAAATAGCCAAATTAAATACAAAATTCTGGCTTTTCTTCTGTTGCGAAACTAAAAGTAAGGATTAAAAAGTATATTTTTGTATAGATACATTATATATAAATACTTCCAAATGTTCCTCTGATGCTTTAGAACTAGAACCATATTATGCAGTATATCTCATTTTTATATATCTAATTGAAAACAATAGGTGGGAGTATCCCAGTGGCAAACTGTCCCAAGGAACTTCTGTTAGGAATGAAATCTCGAGTGTATGTGAGCCAATAAAAGAGTGAATTTTGCCCTGTACAGTTGGAATATCTTAACAGTAGGAGGATCGCTGAGGTTGCAGTCAGACACAGAGGAACAATCAAGCTACTCATTAAGCAGAAGCTTTACGGTCACTGTCACACTGTCCCCTACCTTGTATGCAGTTTTCCAAGAGTTTGGGGCTTGGTTGCTTTCCTTGCTGAGCAAGAGCAATCAACGCGAGCGCTTTATAGAGCGACAACTTGCTCAGGAACCCATCTGTGGAGTCAACATGCTCGGCAACCTGAAAAGGACAAAGACAATGTGACGTTTTTTTGAAACGAAGATCCAAATTTATTCGAGGACTGTATTCCTCTACGCAAAGAGTGCTCAGTAGACACAAAATGCTCGGTCAGCAAAAGGGAAATTCTACTGAACAATGACAGATGTTACACACTCGGAGCAATGTCAGAACACTGTGTTGTGGCATTACCTTATATATTTACCTTATATAGTTACAACCTGACAGATTGTGAGTTATGTAAAGCCCATGCATTCAACAGTCTGCTAGCCTACACAAAGCTTGTACCAACCTCCTGTTGATAAGACCTATAGCTATATCTACATTATCTGTATTTACGTGTAGAAATTCACAATGTCTTATTGGACTCAAACTAATACTTGCATAAGGATATCATATACTGATTCTATGATTAGAAAAAGACGGGGCTCAGCCTTTTTTTTTTTATTAACCGATCAATAATTATTTCATATTTCAGCTCCTTGTCAGCCTGAAAGCTTGAGTGTAAGTGAGACAATAAGTGGATATAAGGACTATGTGGATGGATGGATATATGGGATTCACAAAGCATAGCAAACTGTATCAGGCACATGCCAAGACAAGAAGCAGAAAGTGATAATTGTTTGAAAATGTTATTTACTGTTGTTTATGGTGTTAAGGGTGCTGCCTCTGTATCATTACACACTACATGTAACAGCTGTTTATACTGCTGCTTGCTGCAGCCTCTTGATGATTTAAGTGTGAACCCTCACCTGGACTAAAACCGTCTTGGAGAGATCGGTCCTTTGGAGCAACCGCTGAAAAACTTCAACCTGCACTCTCTCATCTGTCCTACAGCAGATGGCCTCAAATACTTCCCTGTAATAGGCAGGAACTGAGCCTAAAAGAGGAACAACACCTACATAGCATCACAACCATCCAACATATTTGATCAGCAGCACAGCCCTAATCAAAAATGATTTAAGAATGGACCTTACTTTGCACTCTATACTGAGGTAATGGTGAACTTAACACTTATTTTTTTTTATTGTATAGGATAAAATTTCCCATCACATGACTTTATAGTATTCCAACCCAGATTGTAAAGTTTTGCTCTGGTGATTTCAAAGTAGCCAAAGCAGACAACCTTTAATATTCAGTACATTATCAAATTTATCATAGCTTTACAGTAGTGAGTAGTAAAAATGAAGTTATGAAATCTGAGTACTGACGAAGACACTGCAATGCACAATCGACTGTTTTTCACGTGGCAGGAAAAAACACATCAAAACGTTCGTAAACCCACTGGCATTATCTTTAACAGTTATTGTTACTGTTACTATAGCTCATCGGGTATCAAGAAAACCTTCAAAAAGAAGCTCAACCACTTCTTGGGGTTTTTTAAGAAGGAGCAACTTCATTTTGAGATCTTAATGTACCCAAAAGTTCTCATCGGTTAGTTCACATCGCGACTTCACCGAGCAGAAACATCCTCATTTAAAAAAACAAAACATCTAATACAATATTTTTGACCGGCTTTGACACTGCAACACCAAACAAAACAACAAAGTGTTTCGGGAACGATATGGCAACACTGCGTTAAGAAGAGTATAGGAAGTTTTCGCACTGTACCTTCATTGATCTCTCCTGCCATGGTTCAGACTGTCATGTGAGCGCAAGAGCACCTCCATGTGATTTCCTGCAGAAAAGAAAAAACCAAGTCATTTATTTCTTAAAGATGTAGTAAGCGCTGGTTAAAGTCCAAGTGCGGAGTAGACCAATATGGCACCACTGGCAGCTAATGAATATGTCATGTTCTGCAGAAATCTGAACGTTTTACGTTTTAAAGGAGTGAAACAGCGCCGGTGGTCGTGTTTATTTTAAAGCAGCTCTGTATATGCGGGTCTACTTTTCCTCAAAACAGTCTGGGAAATTTTGTCTTATTAAGACCTGTGATTTCCTGGTTTCACTTGTGCAACTTAATTTGGTTTAATTGTATGTTCCTCATTCTTAAAACCAGATCTAACGCTGCCTTCATGTACTCCTCGTAAGTCCCCGCTTCTGTAATTCTAAAGTCGTACATTAGGCTGGCCGGATATTTATATGTATTTATAAGTATTTGCAGATTTTAAATCAAGTGGCACAGCTATAGAATATAAAATTGGGCATTTTTATTTACCTGCTATGATTAGTTATCACTTATCATTTTTGATGAGATAGCTTTATTCTTTTAGCCCCTGTCCTGGTGGACTCTAGGACTAGGGTGTCCTTCCAGTGGAGAAAATGTAATGCAGTGCTCTTTATGGTGCCCTTCCAGTGGAAAAAACATGATGAATCCAGAGTTCCCTTCCAGGGGAGAAAACTAAATGCAGTGCACTAATGGTTGCCAGAGACAATGCGATGAACTGCCCTCTGGGTAGCTTTATAATGGAGAAAACGTGATGCAGTGCCATATAGCCTGCCCTACATCCTAGAAAAGTTCCTGTGCGCTGGTGCCCCACCCCTGCACCTCAGACAGCCTGAGTCCGCCACTGGCACCTGTCAAACATGAGATCATCGTTTTCTTAGTTGAATTCACCTCCTGGTTCAACAATGCAGTCGACAAGTAGTTAGAATATGTCCGACACCACTTGAACGTATCATTAGCTCTACGTTATGGCGCCTCTGGGTGGCGCTACTGGGTCACGTTTGTGCCAGTGAGGTGGGCTGTGTACGGGCCGGGCCGGGTAAACTGCCAGCTGGGTGAATGTCGTGAACAGTCTCCCTAGTCTCCCTGCACTCCACTGATAACTGGATGGAGGTTTTACTCGGAGGTGCTTGTCTGAGCTGTTGAGGTGGAATAAGACTGCAAGAGAGGAACCAAGGAATCAACAACTAAACAAAAAAGGATGTAACAAACCGCAAACCAGAATGTCAACTGGAACAAAAGAGACTTCTTGTTGTTATTCGCCTCCGTGCCCGAGTCTCAGCGGACTGAACTAACCAGCAGCTAAACCGGCTAACATTAGCTGAGTTAACGCTAGCTACATTACATTACGGGTAAAAACTAGCTTTAAAAACTGGACTATTTAAAAAGAAATTTTAAAAAGACCAAGTCACTCGGGAGTTAACGGCTAACGTTACAACCGAACTTCCGTTACTGATACAACGTTGACTTAAGTTGACATGTTAACAAGCTAACTAACGTTAGCTTCAGGTCGCCCGGGGTTATAGCTAGCTACTAGTTAATGTTAGCAAGCTACTAGCTACTTCTAGCTATACTTTTACTATATTTAACGCGAGTTAACGTTAGCTTACTAACTTTGTTTCGCATGCTAGATGAGCAGCGCTGCTTTTGTTTTTGTCATCCCGGATACAGACAGACTTTATGAAGTGGATTTCCTTCTGTGTTTACAGTTTCAAGCATCCTTGCTTGCCCATTTGGTGAGTGGATCTCATTGACGTTGGCTCGCCATGGCAGCAGTTGTTAGCTACTCTCCACCATGGTGGGTGAACCTCATACACAGACTTCCCCATTTCAACTTCATGTTCGAGCAAACAAGCAGTGATTTCCGACCAGAAGACTGGACATATCAACAGGTAAAAATGACCACTGACCCCTTTGCCTTGCATCAAATTACCCTAAAAGTTGTGATTCATAGGCATCTGTTGGATGCTCACAGGATTGTTTAAAAACTAATATGTTTCAGTGTTAGTTCACTGTCCACCTTTTAGGAGGAGGATAATAAGGAGAATATGATTGTGTACAATAGTTTCTCCAAGTCTTACATTTAAGGTAACATTCATTGGTATTCCTCAGTGACAGATGACCTGTTTGCACCTGTTCCTCCTCTTCACCTTTTGATCCATGTCACCATCTGTGTGTAGCTGTTATAGCCATGTCTTGACCTTTGCCAGACAACAACAGGCTTTGTATAGTGTAATCCAAGCCACCTAAATTGCCCTAAATGGCCATTTTCCTATATCAAAACAACCTGTCTTTATTTATTTTTATACCATGTGAGGAGACTCTGAAGTACATTTGTAAAAAACCTAAACTATTCTAGATGTCTAGATTAAAGAGGTTCAACTGGTTGCAAAGGTCCATAAGTAGACTGTACAGCCTAATGACCAGCTAAGACTGGGGGAAGGGAGAGCAGCATGGCATTTGTTCACAAGGATAATATGAAAGAGAATCTCAAAATTTAGGCCAAGTGATACTTTGCTTTCATATTGCAGTGATAGTTTTGACGAGTGTTTAGTATTCAATTTTTTTCCACATTTATGCTGATGCCATGTGTTTCTGTAATGCCTCTCAGCAGGGATTGACACACTTATTAGCTTTGACCCACACGATGACTGTATATATCCTGTTTTTAAAAATAGGATCACTGATTGTGTCAAATGGCACAGAATTAACTTCTGATTACCTTTTTTGTTTTAACATCCACAAAGAAATCTTACAAATCCTGCAAATCCTCCTAAGAAATGATGTTGAAACTGTTTATTAACTGTTTAATTAACTTTATCTGCTGTCTTGTAAAATTGGAAGTTGTTTATATTGTCATGGGCATGATAAGGAATTTAATGTCCCAACATCATTTGATCCTAAAGTAACAACAATTGTCTTTAATTCATTTATTAATGGTCTTTGTTTATTCTACTCCTTATTTCAAAATGCATCGTGAGCAAAGCTTCTGTGGTGCTGTGGTTTTAAAAGCCTCTGAGAGACTGGGTAATGAGTGTGTAGCATTATAGATTCAGAGACTACTGAGGACAGAGGCAATAACAAGAGATAAAGGGTAATATCCATCACAAGTGAAATATTGACAGATCTGGATGAAAGACATAAAATAAAGGCGTATGTCCATTTAACTGCGGAAGTATGATTCGGAAAATACAGAAATAAATCATGGCTCCTGAGAAGCGGGAACACATTTTCCAGACATGCTTCATCGTCAGCAGTGGAGATGTGTTGAAGCTTGTACACGCATTCATGTTTGTAAATGAAAGTAATCAAAGACGTAAAATATACATCCTTGTTTCACTTTGACTGACTTGTTTGAGAGTTCGATATTTGCTGTCAGATTTCTTTAGTTGATCAGAGCGAAGATGGGCTCTAGTTCAGACAAAATGAGAATTCTAAGGAATTTTACCGAAAAAGGTCATCATTGTACCATTTCAGTTATTGTTGTCCGAGAGCTCTCCGAGGTATGGTTTGGAGCCTTTTCCTGTTAGCATACAGGAAGCGTTTATTGGCCGGATAATAGCTGCAGCTGTCTGTGCTTGGCGCTCAGAGTGCAACAGCTAGAAGTTCAACGTAAACATCATCACTGTTAAAAGGATATTCAGTGGAAACGTAATGCATATCTTAATCAAATGCACAGGTAATACAGCTGTTGCCACACAATTGTCTCACTCCCTTCAAACTGTTAACACAGCAAGAAAAAAACATAAGAGTGCATCATTAGACTAGCTTATTAAACCTTAACTACTAACTCCCTGTGATGACAGGCTGCTAATTATTGTCAATGCAATGCCTCTCATTCAGGCCTTAGGGGAAGTTTTGACTTGTCAACTGTCAGTGGTCCTCACTATAGGACTACTTCATGATGCAACCTGGGGTGCCTTTTCTATGTCACTCTTACCCCTCACACACACGTCAGGAGCTTGTCTTGTATGTGTGTGTATTTTCGTCGTGTCCTGTTTATTATCTTATCTTGTGGTTATGATGATTTCATTGCCCTATGTAAGTCTGTTTTGTGGACCCCAGGAAAAATAGCTGCTTCAATGCTTTAGCTCATGGGCATCATAATAAACTAAACGCACAGATGATATGGAAGCAATGCCCCAAAAGTAACCGGCAGTGCTAGGATTATAGTTTTTATTCCTGAATGCACTCAGTGAGTCCTGTTTGGTGGAACTGTGCAGAGCAACATACAGGAGCCAAGTCATTCAATGGTGTTTGTGTGTCTCATTATCCAGTCTGTCATTTGTTCACAGTCAACACTAAACAGGATTGCATCAAAGGAATAGTCTCACCAAATATTGTGTGGTCAAGACCGTGCTTCGAGCCCTCAATTGTTCCAAGATTGAGTTCACTCACTGCCATGAAACGGGTCAACAACCACTGCATCAGGGCGTGTCAGCCACTGTGATGCCTCGCTGAGAAAAACCGAATGAATAGATCAACCCTGAGTAAAACAAAAGTGGCAGGATGGAAATTTGCCCCAGCCGTGAATCCTCAGGAGTATACAGTGAGCACAGAGGCCCTCTATCTGACCTACATAATGTTGAGCTGTAATATGCAGCAGACATTACTAGTTGTGTCTTTATTGAGCTTTTCAAGTATTTATTTCTCAATTTGTCTTACATTCTGAAACATTTAATATTATATAGTTTAATAGAGGGCTTTTGTTTTTTTGTTGTTTTTCATTGGTCTCTAAGAGATGAAGTCCACCATTAGTACTGTACTTACTGTCCTTAAATGAACAGGCTGCTTCTTCATCAAACCAAAAACTGCTTTTTCATTTCTTTTCAAATCACAGAGGTCGATGAGACATCTTCATTTAGAGATGTTTTCTTCTGATTATAGTGTCTTTGCCACTCAGGCTTTTTTTATAGGACAAAGATGAATACAGTTGAGTTCCTGTGTTTCAAAGAGTATAATATATTAATTTAAGCCACTGATGTACACAAGTCAAACTAAATAATAATATTATATAAAAGGATGCTGGTACCAATACCAATGTTTTTTATATATTGATTTATTAATCTATCCTGCAGGAAAGGAAGGCAAAGCATTTGAAGGTCAATGTTCTTCATCAGGAATACTTTTGTGGTGTTTCTCTGTGGGACACTTTAGAAGTCTATTATGCCCACTGTTATTGATGTTAGAGTGGTATCGGCAATTCATTTTCCATAACCCCATCCCTCTGTCCACCAGTCTATCCTGTTGCTGGGAGGAGTGGCGCTCGCCTGTCTGGCCCTGGACCTCCTGTTCCTGCTCTTCTATTCCATTTGTTTGTGCTGCCGTCGGAAAAAAAACGAGGGTCAGCCCAATGCCGACTGCTGCTGCACAGCCTGGTGTGTCATCATCGCAACACTCGTCTGCAGGTGAGTCAAAGCACACGGCCGCAGTGGGGAGGTTTCAGTCCATGCATAGTTACATGTCCCTATGATTTATTACAGGGTCATGTTTCCTTTCATCCTAAAAACTTGTTTCAGAATATCATCAGTAGAGCAGCATCGATTTGGTTTCCAATTATTAAGTTATTCGCCAACTACTTTGATAATTTCTTAAGACACAAATGTCAAATTGTTCTTATTCGGGCTTCTTAAATGGTAATATTTTCTAGATTCTTTACTTCACTATAGGACTTAAGGAAGTCATCTTGGTGTTTGGGCGACAGTGACTAACTTTTTTTTTACCATTTTCTGACATTTTATAGACCAAACAGTTAATCGAGAAAATAATCTACCGATGAATGAAAATAATCATTAGTTGCAGCCCTAATCATCAGACAAGTTAGCACTTTAATACGTTCTCAGTATCAGCCAGAGGGGGAAGTGATGCACAATCATTCTGCTGTGTCCTGCTGCATATGTCTTGTGAGATCACAACAACTCTTTGGCATCTTGCCAGAGAATCAACAAAGAGAAGAACTATATCTGCAGTGAAACATCTTGAAGATGCATGCTGTATGTGTCGTCTGCAGATGGCATTTACCAGTCGTATCATTAATGCTAGCTACTTGACACAGACACAGATAAAGGTACAGGAAGAGGCAGGACACCAGTCAACAACTGACCAATCTTAGCTAAATATGTAAACTTTATCTAAATGATGTGGTCAGCACTAATCACAATGTGAAGCTACAGATTCAGAGAGAGGCAAACATTATCCTGAAACAGCCTGCTCCTTATTTATTAATCGCAATAATAGGAACAAGTTCAATAATTCTCAACGCTTTCAGAGGTTTGAAAGTTTGGTCCGTCCTCTCAATATTCCCATATATATATATATATATATATATTTGGCAATGACCACATCTCAGGCAAGACTTGCACCCAGTACTTTTAAAGAAAACTGTACAGTAGTGCTGTGGGAACTTATATTGTATTTGTGCACACTTAAAGCACAAAGACTATATGAGTGATGTATACATTGGCTTTTATATTTAGCTAGTGGTGTGAGAACTGTACCATCTGGACATGCTTTTCTATCCTGTGACACTGCGTTTGTTTCCTGTTTTCCTCCTTCTGTTGATGGGCCACTGGAGAGCCATCGCAGTTGATTCAGAGTGGCACAAAGAGCTTGGGGACCTGATGAATACAGGAACTGCATTACAATCACTGTATCTGTGTGTGTGTGCTTGTACCCACGCACAAATGTGTTTTTAGCGAAAGCAGGAAAAACGGATTCGGAGAGATCATAAATGTCTTTCTTTTGTTCTTGCTTGGCATCACTGCACAAAGCACTGCACCACCGATATTGGGATTGTCCTGTTTTTTTTTTTTTTTTTAAAGTGACGTTTTTTCCAACGTGGAAAAAGTAGTTTCCACTAGATCATCGTCACAGCAGGGAGGTTGGTTTTGTTTTTCCTGTGACACTTCTCCTGTTCACCGTTTTCACACTGCAGAGTGCGAGAGGAAAAGAATAGCAAGCCCTCTAGGAAGCGGGGAAGGTCCATTGATTCACGTGCTGTTGTCTGAACACCAGCAGACTTAAGTTTGGACCGATTCACTTATCATCATCTTATTTGATAAAATCCACTCTGGCATAGGGCGGGGGTTAGCAAAAAGACCAACAGCTGTAACACAGGAAGAGATATTAGTTCTCGGCACAGAAAGGTAGTTTATTTTTGTCACTGAAATATACAAAGCAATGTCCCTGTGAATAGCTTCTACTGTAATATTATTTAAGATTGAGGATTGCAAATTGCACACAAAAAAAAATTGTCAGACTACTGTATTCATTTTTCTTGATGTACCTATAGAAACTGTTTCCCATGCAGTTGCCGGAACTGTTTTTCTGCAACCTGAGGCCTATCCGTGCAAATGAGAGCTGATCTCCTGCCTCAGTACAGCCTTTGTCAGCCGTAGTGTGAAGTTTGGGGCATAGCTGGTCCATTCCTCAGTGTTTCCATGGTTCTGTAAGGAGTCTTTCTGCTGGAGCTGAAAGGGGCCTGTTGACTGGGGTCTGAACCGACAGGGTTAATGTGGAGTTCACACGCCTCTCTCCCTGCCTCGCTATCCCCCTCGCTCGCTCTCTTCTCCGTCTTCTCTCTGTGTCTTTTTTAGCTAATCCCTCCTCCTCCTCCTCCTCACCACCCTGTCTCCCCACCCTTCCCTTTTGTCTCCCCTCAGCGCTGGCATTGCTGTCGGTTTCTATGGGAACGGCGAGACTTGTGATGGAGTGAATCGGCTGACGTATTCCCTGCGCCATGCTAACCGTACAATCACTGGAGTGGAGAAGCTGGTAAGACTGAGGGCACAAATTATACCAAAGTGTTTAATAATTCATTGCCCCTTCTGCCATAAGCCCCCCTGGTTTCCCGCTACCACTAGAGCCCCCCTTTTACTTTAACTCCATTATGATGACCTTGTTCATCCCTGTGCTGGCTCTAGGTATATGAGAGTACATCCTCATTGAACCAGACGGTAGAAAACAATCTGCAGCAGCTTGAAGGCCAGTATGCGCAGCACGCCGACTACCTGTCCATCATCCAAAAGCTGCAGGGACAGCTGGACGAGCTGGTCAAACAGATGGTGGAGATCCCCTTCTGGGACAACCCCAACATCTCCCTGGAGGAGCTGGCCGTCAACATTGAGCTGTATGACTGGTACAGGTAAGACTGTAATGGTGCAGTCCATGCAATCATTGAAACAAAGAGTGTCATACAGAATAATGCAACACATTATATATTCAGCTCCTGTCTGATGCTGCAGAGCAGGGAGTGGCAGCAGCAGCAGACAACAACAGGGCTTGATTCATGCGCTACATCTCTTCATTACACTTTGAATGCAGACACGCACTCTTTCGGTAATTCACTGGCTCGTGAAGACTTTGATGTCGCTCATCTATGAGTTCACATAATGTCGAAAAGTTGAAAGTTACTTCCCTGGTGAGACAGTGTCGGCTAAAGCCGCTCTGTTGGATATGTTCTGGAGGGAATTGGGAAGCAGATGCGACCGCAGACAACAAGGAATGAGTGCTACTGGTTCAGCATATCATTAGGCAGCTGACTTACCAAGAATCTTAAACCTGCATCGAGTTTGGTAGAACATATTGAACAGTTGCGATCCCTCTGGGCTGTATTGACTTTGCTCACATGTATGGCTAAAATGATAAATATGCAAGCGGCTTACCAAATGGTTTAGAATGTTTTTCATGGAGTTAGAAAATGAATTAAAAAATGCAGAAATAATATGAGAAGCATATTGTAAATGCAAATGTAGGGGTTGCAAAGTCACTATAGTATACCATAAGCAGCTACAATTGCTATTTTTTAAAATAATAATATGAAATGACGACGTGAAAACAATGTTTTAATGTGAAAGGGGTCTTTTGGGCCTTTGTTTTGAACAATATTAAAATATATTATTCCTGCTAATAAATATATTTGTCTGGTTAATTGTTTATAGAATAAATAGTTTGCTTTCATCAGCTAAGAGTTTGAATAAATAAGCTTGATCTAAAAAGATGAAGCTCTTGTTTCCATTAGGAGATGGTGTGCTGTGCTGCTCTTGGCCATTTGTTGTTAACGACACTTGTCCTCACAGGTGGCTGGGCTACATAGGCCTGCTACTGTTCGACGTCCTCATCTGCCTCCTGGTGCTGTTTGGCCTCATTCGTAACTCCAAGGGAACGCTTATAGGGTGAGTCTCATCACAAGATCATGGCCACAAGAACACTTAAGGGAAAATAGTTCTGCCCTGGGAAATTATTTTAGCTGTTGTCACAGATTTAGTGGCAATTATTGTACATGAAGCCTTCAGCTGATCAAGGCCACATTGTTGTTATAGGTTAGTCAGGATGATTGTATGCCCTCTGAAATACCAGCCCTGTCACAATTCTTTTAGCACAATGACCCTGATATCCTCAGTATTTGAGTGGTTGCTAATGACACTTCATGACTCACTTAAATCAATAGGTTTGTCCTTATACTTTTGGTTACTGTCATGTATTTAATAGGGCTGCTATAAAAAGGCTATTTGAATTTTATAGGTACTAAAAGTGTGCCAAAGTAAATGAAACCACTTAGTGTTTGCCCAGTTTCTTTTCTTAAATGGCAGCTAAAGGCTACAAAAAAGTGTCTAATCAAACTATTTATTTCTACATAGTGATGGCAATGCTTAAGGTTAATTGCCTTGTATTCCTATTTTCGACAATGGTTAATTTAAGCTTGGTACATACCAAAGGACCAACTTAATTATTGTTATTGATTGTTGTTGTACACATGAATAGTATTGCTCTAACACTGCAGGGTAAACTACTTAAACTCTCCTCCTCTTGCTGTCCCCAGGGTGTGCTTGTTTGGTGTCGTGGCTCTAGTAATCAGCTGGGTCTCCCTCGGGCTGGAGTTGGCCGTCTCTGCGGTAAGTGTCTCCACCAGAGCATGATCCTGTTTTCCAGGTAGAGCTGTACAGGTCATTCCGTATAATTGGATAACAAGATGTTTTGTGTGCTCAGCCTGCAGAATTTGTCCTTGTAGGGGCGTTTTATTTCTCTTAATCTGTACAGTTGAAGAGTCTAGATGTTGATTGAATGTAACACGGAGTGACAAGACAAATACAAACACCTGTGTGACGTAATGCAAGGCAATACGCTGACCTTGCAGTAAATACTACCTTAATGATCCCCTCCATGTTTTAAGACATACAAATACCATATAATACATGTGGTTTTAAATGTTCAACTACCTCATTAAAATTACATCTATTCCTTCTCCCTCATTGAAAAATCTTATGAATATGCAAATATTGTTCATTTCAAAAGTTTGAAAGGTGCACTAGAGGATTCAAATTTCCAGATGGAAATGGAAATTGAGGATGTGAATCCTCTTTTAATGGTCACACACGTGTACACACACACAGTGAAATGTAGGCTCTGCATTTAACCCATCCTATTATAAGGAGCAGCTATTATACTATCAGCGCCCGGGGAGCAGGTCTGGTGCCTTGCTCAAGGACACCTCGGCAGTGCCCAGGAGAATACAGACTTTTTGTATTTGGTTGCATCAGTTACTGGGTTTTATATTTTTTTCATTATTTCGTTTTGCAGAAATGCTTAAGATTAATGTTGTTGAGCAAAATAATTGGGATTAGCATTGTAAAAGCAGCTCATTTGGCTGCTTTATGGAGGACAGAAACTGCTTTGTTGATGCTGGGACTTCAGCTGGAATGGAGTCTCATTGTAAACATGTTTTTTAAACCGCGATTAATTACTCCCATGTTCCATCAAACATTACAGTGCATTTACTGTTAAATTGTTAGTATGCAGTGAAAATGTCAATACAACTGTATCTTGTTCATTTTTAAGTCTTTATTTTCTTTCTATTTTTCTAGACCTCCAGTGACTTCTGTGTTGCTCCGGACACGTATGTCACCAAAGTGGCAGACCAGTATGGAGTCATCAATCAAGGTATCTATCACTCGTATGTTACTGAGATTATCATGTTATAATGCGTTGGTTTTGTATTCACTCCGACAACTCTTTGAAATGGTGAATATTAGTCATCTCATATTGTGGAGGACACATTAGCCTGAATTGTTTAATCCCCTCCCCCTTTCTGGTCTGAATGCTCTGATTATTGTGCAGCAGTGAGGCGGCATTGTTCTAAAGAGTGGGGCTTGGTCTTGTCCATAGCCCATAAAAATGACTGCCCTAACATCTGCGGCAGGGTCAAGAGGGCAAAGAGCTGCCGTTTTAAGCAGTACAGAAACCTCTAGCACATCTCGTTTTAGTAATTGCCCAATCTGTCTCTTGATGGGATGCGTGTAAGGGAAAACATGATTGTGTGCGTGTGAGAAGCAGAGTGTATGAGGGAGATAAGAGAAGAGGATCAGAGACACAATATGTTTCCTGTGTCCTTTTTCAGTCCTTGGAAATAAAAATGAGAAGATGGTGCTTGGAAATGAAAAGGACACCAAGGACTTCCTGCCTACTTGATGTGCTTTTTCTTCCATCATCTGCTCCATATTTAGTCTTTTTTAGCTCTGGCACACCATGACGACATAAAAGTTTGTGACTGAGCCACCCGCTGTGTCGCCTCATGTCGCCTTTGTCTTGGCCAAAAAGTTGCACTTGAACACATCGCAACTACTACGATCAACAAGCACATACGTACTGCGCCTGCGTGAGGGGCAATAACTCTCCACGGCAGCAGACGGCGGTAGTCTGTATTCGTCATTCAAACGAGGCAACCGGAAGACCTCTGACTGCGTATATACAAACTAGAAATGGCTCGTTCCTTCCATTTTCATCATGCAGATCAGTTGGTCTTGAATTACTTCATTCCAGACGTTGTAAAAAATCCGATAAGATGGAGATGTAGAATAAAACGCAAACGGGACACAACGCAAAAACAACACCGACAGCGAGACATTAACTGACAGCCGATATCGGCTTGATGTGTCACGGCCTTAAATTGTGTCATTTCCGCTGAACGATGAACACTAACTTACTCTGCACTGAACTGTATTATGCTGCAGTTATAAAGCTATATTTTGCCCCAGGCCTGATTCATGCAGTATGGGGGGTTTTCTGTTCTATTTTTACCCT
This sequence comes from Bovichtus variegatus, assembly GCA_943593645.1. Classification (NCBI taxonomy): domain Eukaryota; kingdom Metazoa; phylum Chordata; class Actinopteri; order Perciformes; family Bovichtidae; genus Bovichtus; species Bovichtus variegatus. The sequence continues at coordinate 9,662,562 of CALSCE010010635.1, read as the reverse complement.
TTAACACATGTTAACTATTCAGCCTTTGAAAGAAATCTATTTATATCTTGACCTTTTTGAATTTAGTTTATTAGAATTCTGGTAATATCGCAAACTGTAAAAAAAAAACTAAACATAGCATATGATTACGAAGCCAAAGATATTATTTTCCTTTACATATCGGTTACTTTTACCTACAGATGTGGGCTTTGGAAAGGGAATATCTTACTCGGTTGTTGTATATTTTTCCTTCACAGCTTATACCTTTCTGAAATTGCATTAGACAAATCTCTGGATAGCACAAAGTGTGTTATTATTATTATTATTATAATAGTGGATTTATTGCTTTCCTCCGCAGGATAACTGTTAGATTTTTTTGACTGTGCGTCATTTCAACAATACTCAGTTATTTTTCATTCCTCTGCTTTCTCCTCATTGCGCAATTATGTCAGACACATGCTCTCAGTCCAAACTGAGAGTGAGAGTTCATCTGTGCAGTGTGTCATGTTGCAGCCAGTGTTTCTCTGTGGTTCTGATGGTTTCATCTGTAAAACACTAGCCACAGTGATAAAGATGAGTTGCATCTGCATTTTTCCAAGACAAGGACTTTAAATCAAAAATTGTAAACCTGAATAACTCCGTATGTAATACTATGTCTTAAGTGTTTATTCACTCTAGTCTCTCTCTAAGATATTTGCTGGATCACTTTGGTTGACATCTGGTAGTTGGCAAACAAACAATACTCAGTGAGCAACTTTACTGTAGAGCTGCAAGATATGAGACAAATATGCAATAACATTATTGATTATCGCGATAATAATATTACTTATAAACAGATAATAAAGTGTACTTAAGTGTGCCTTTTTACTGCTGAAATACAACAAAATGCTTGTTGAGTTTTAAAAAAAAAAAAAAATAATTTTTTTTAAAAATGAGCAGAAATTATTTCCATCATTCTTTTATTGAACAAATTGAACATTGAACTGAACACAAAAGGCACCAATATAAATTTTTTTTTAAAAAGTTCCATTTTAAAGGGGAAGTTTTCTACTGGTACTCTCTTTCAGCTAACTAAATAAATCCCAGGGTGCAATATCGCGGTCTTTGTCGATGTGTTTATCGCGCAAGTTGACACACAATGATTGATTGACAATTGACCACAGTGACGATTAAAATAACAAACCATATACATTATTGTGCAGCTGTAGCTCCAGGTACTGGAAGCAGATTTGTTTTTGACTCCCTCACCCTGCTAAAATGTTTAACCTGGTGGGATGAAGTTCTGCGAAATCTGTCCAATAAACAAGCTATTCTGTTACTGTTGCCCAAAGCCGCATCTCATGGATAATCAATCTTAACTGTAAAAGACTGTTGTCCAAGTCATTGTAACTGAAGCTTTATTCTGAGGTTCATCACGGAGTTATTGGCAAAACAAATTGTTAATTTTCTGCTACATGGAACAGTGGCAAAACTAATAACATAATTATATAAATTTGTTTCCTGAAATTTATATTAGTTTAATCATTATGAGCCATAATTGAGTCTTCTCTCAGACCGCTGTATATTGGCAGCAAGAATGAATTCTGTATGTGATGCAAAAAAAAAAACATCCGTTGTTCCATCCATTACCAAAAGTCAGACTGCAAGAAATCTGCTCTTCCTGATATGTATGCGTGTGTGGGTGTTTGTATGACAGATATGTACTTCTCATACCGGAAATCCTCCTCATGAGTTCGCTCAACTGTGTGGGAAAGCAGCTCCTGACACAGCAGTGAGCGTGGACGTCACTCACACCATGTGCTAGGTCGGTGGTGGTGTTCTCACAGCTTGTATTTGTGGATGTAGCCGTTGCTGTTGAGTCACTGAGGATTTCTCATCGACTCCTACTCACCGCTGCGACTTTGTAACTGGAGTAGGTTGTTATAGCATGTGAAAGTCCAAAACCTTAATTACAGTCTGTTTTGGTTTCCTGGTGTACTGTGAACAGAATACAAGTTTGGTCATGTTGTCATTTTTTAACAATAACTCCAGAGCTTATGAAATGGCTCTTTGGGCTGCTGTGCAGTTAGAAGGGTTACACCTAAGCCTTTCACTGGCTATTACAGCACGTGTGAACATTATTCTTTTTGGAACATTGCACTTCAGTGCTCAGGATTTGCTCAGCAGGAGCAGAGTTACAGATGCAGTCGAGCTCAACAGAGCCGGAAAACAAAAAACAAAGTCTCTGCGTCGGCCTGTTACCCGGCTATTGGCTTCTTTCCCAGAACAAAACAGTGGTGGATGAAGCAGTGACTCAGGGAAGAAAAAGCACAGTGCAACGTGAAATAAGAGATGGAAAAAAACAACATTTCCGTTAGTGATATAGGAACGAGCAAGTATGATTAAATATTTAAAATGTAGCTTTTGATCACAGTATTAAACTCCACAAGTGGACTGTTCTCACTCTGGTCCTGAAACAGTATGTGACTAACAACAACTAACAATTAATCCGCTAATTATTTTAAACAATAATTTGTTTAATCAGTAAAATGACGGACTCAGTCACTTTTGATTTTTTACACCAACCAGTTCCCTGAAGGCCAACATGAGGTTTTCATGTGTCGTGTTTCCTCCAACTAACAGTCCAAAACCCAAACATATTATAGCTCGACCCGTACTGTAGTTTCAATATTTTGGAATTTAAAAATAATCCATTAATGTTTCTTATTACCTCAGACCTAGTTTATCATTTCTGTACTGCAACCTCTTGGTACCTATTGTACAACATATACACCGATACTAATACATCTGTAATGAGCATAAACCTGCTATTTCAGGAAACCATTCCTGTTCCGGCCTCTGAAATGTAAAGTTTTGCTGCTTTGCTTTGTCATATATGATATTAAGTTGAATTTCTTTGGGCTTTGGACTATTGTTAATGAAAAGAATTGTTCCAGTTGCAGCCCTACATGTGAATGTATGCGGCTCTGCTAACATATTCTGTTCCTACTGTCCTTTCTATTCACAGACATCCTGCTGCACTACCTTAGTTGCAGTTTGGAAAAAACAAACCCCTTCCAGCAGGTTTGTTGCATATATTACTACATGTGTTTCTGCATCTTTGACTCTTCAACATGTTAAACTAAAGCATTTACGCTTCAGATGAATTACCCACATGCTGTATGCCTGATATTATACCATCTCAACTTTGATGTGGTATCTGATAATACACTGATCTCAGGAGTCACAATATTATAGATGTATATCTCTGCATGATGTATGACCTTGTAATATGTGAGAATTTTAGTGGGCACAATGAGTCCCTCCCATTGTCTCAAAGGATTTTTTTCCCCCCGTGCAATAGTACAATACTTTCCATTCTGCCAACAGGAAAACTGATGCAGAGCAGCTTTGTGTGTGTGTGTGTGTGTGTGTGTGTGTGTGTGTGTGTGTGTGTGTTAGAAGCTGGAGAAGAAGAGTGCCACTTTTACTGTGAATCTATAGTTTGCTTTAATGGACTACCTTCATTTCATCTTGCAAAGTACATGAATAAATCAAAACTTTTGAGTGCTGGTGAAGTCTGGGCTTCTATTGTTAGTACGACTGTAAAGAAAAGGAAGCTATATATACAGTATGTAAGCCTTTCAGCTCCTACCTAGACGCCCATGTGACTACAGACTGAAAGCACTTTGTAATGCTTAAAATAATGGAAATACTTTTGAGATGTGCCGGGCTGCTACAGTATTCATTCTTCATTTCAGAAGCTCTCCGGGAGCCACAAAGCATTAGTGGAGATGCAGGATGACGTGTCTGAACTGCTGCGCTCTGCCACCAGAGAGTATAAACAAACTCAGGTATGTTTCCAGCCCCATCACTCCGCTCTTTACTAGACACGCCACATTATAACATGTATGATGTGGTGGCCTTTACTAACTTATTTTCCAGATGCCTAATACTTTTAAACTGGAAGAGCTCAAAACCTCCGACCCCGTCAGAGGGATCAGGGATATCATGTTCCATCTTAAGTTGGAGAAGATAAAATGCACCTTTTAAAGGAATACTTCATCTTTAAAATGACCATTTGTATATCAATTACTAACCGCCTGCTACCTTGAGCCACTAATGGTGGAAGAAATAAATAGATTTTGGTGAAAATGCTGCTGTTAAACGCAGCTGCCATTTAGTTCAATTCATCAAGTTTTTTTTTTTTTTTTTTGTGGCATGCGAGAAAAACAAAGAATTCAAGGTGGCACACGGTGAGAAATGAATATACAAATGGTCATTTTAAGGGTTAAGTATTCCTTTTAAGTGGCCATTGGGAAGACTTCAAGAAATTCTGGATACCTTTTCTAATTTATTTTTGATAATCTCCCTTTGGATTTTAGATCCGGAATGGCCCAATTTGTATTCATTGTAGGATGGGAGTCCTTCTATTTATTTATTTGCTGAACAATTTTGAAGCTGTTTGTTGGTCTGTTGTCCTTCATTTGTATTATAATTATATTTTGTCTAGAAGATCTGGGAGTGTTTTGAAAGTATACTCAAAAATGTGTAGTCATGTTAAAATTGGAAATGTTTATGAACAGATATTTTTTAATCCTACATTACAGGGTAGATGTTGCCATAAACACACACACACACACACACACACACACAGCACCCCCACCCCCACAAGCTGTGCTGTTTGTGATGACAGAATATCCCAGTGAATGGGACCAATCGACTGACCTGCAGAGCAGTGAAGTGCACCTGTCCACATAAAGATCTGCTGACGGCCCACCTGGGACCTGCATTATGTCCATTTAGCTGCATTAGGCTTTCACTGGCCCTTGTCAATACAACACTGTGGTATTGTCCAGCGCTGGTCCTTACACTGTGTTGACATAGGCACAAATGAGAGCTGACATTGGGAGCAGAGAGGCATAATTCACGTCACATACCCACAAAGAGAAATGTGCTGAGGTTGTGGAAATGTGTATATCAGGCTATTATCAGACGTATTATCCGCTGGAGCTGTGAACTGAAAGAAGAAGGGAAACGGTCCATTAAAATGTATCGTACATTAAAATCTGCTTTTTCAGCTGGAGCTGCTGTTGTATATTGATGAAATACAGTGATGCGTAGAATGCATAATCAGTGAATTAATCAGTTTTTAAAAAATTGCTTTACTTTTCACCTGCTTCCTTCTTTCTTTCTTTTTTGCAGATGTTAGCGTTTTCTTATTTTTGACTGTTTAAAGGCAGGAAACTTTTTGTAATTTAGACCAGGGGTCCCCAACCCCTGGGCCGTGGACCAGTACTGGGCCGTGGATTATTTGATACCGGGCCGTGTGTGTTTGTAATATATATTGTAAACATTTTTATGTATTATATTTTATATATATATATATATATATATTACAATGTAATAATATATATAAAGTGCATAATATAAAATGGAATAATTATATTTACATTATATACATAAAAATTAAATGATATGTTTTGCACTTTATTGTGCGTTTTGTTATGCCTGCCGCCCCGGTTTGTAGAAAAATTGTCTTGCATGAAACCGGTCCGTGGTGCAGAAAGGTTGGGGACCGCTGAAGTAGACAATTAAAAATATAGTCATTTAGTTTGTTTTCTAATGTCTTTTTTGAATAATTGTTTGTGACGTTCAAGCATACCAAGTTGGATTCCAAGTTAAGGCTGTTTCACCTTTTCGTTAAGTTTGCCTTTTTTTCCCCCCTTGATTTCCAGGGAAGTTTAGAAGAGATCCAGGGGATCCTGAACACCACAGAGATCAGTCTCCACCAGCTCACTGCCCTGGTGGACTGTCGCAGCCTGCACATGGTGAGCAGGGAGGAGAAGACTTACAAACCGAGACATTCTTACTGTAGTGTTGCTTCATAATGTAGCTTAGTTGTATTAAGCAACTCCGATTTTATGCTTGTGCAGCTGACTACACCTGTCACGATAAATAAGATTTTCCTTCCTGAAAGTGTTGTCTTGTCCAGTTGATGCTGGCTTTGTACCATTTATGAAGCTGACTGAATGACAAGTACTTGGCTATCGCAATGCTCGGGAGGACTGTCCCTCAGCGGCTTCCAAATTCCAAGTGCACACGTGCAAGTGCAGCACTTTCTTCCTGCTTTCTGCTCTGCCTTCTCTCTTAAACGCCAAAGCTTATTTCATGAACATTTGAGTGTCTCCAGTAGAATACGAAATGTGTTTCTGCTGTGCAGCGCATACAGGACGGAGATTCTCAATCACGATATTATGGGGTGTGTAGTGCTTCTTTTAAAACCGAGATAAAAATGCACTGCCTTCTACTTCGCCAACCATGAGCTCATTGGTTTGACCTAGTTTTAAATGAGAAGTCACAGCAGATGCATTTTAAGGACTCATAGAATCCACATGCCAAAAAAAACAAAAAAAAAACAGCCTTTTCACTACCTCTGCAATTTAGTTTTCTTTCTGCTCTCTTTCTTTTCTCAAAGGTTTCTCATTTTGCTTTAGATATATGAATGCAGCATCTGATCTGGTTATACCTGCTGTAAAAAAAAAAGCGGTGTCTCCTCCTTATTGCAGGACTTTGTCCAGGCCATGACGGGACTGTGTTATGACGGACTGGAAGGCCTCATCTACCTCGTGCTCTTCTCCTTCATCACTGCTCTCATGTTCAGCTCGATTGTTTGCAGTGTGCCTCACACCTGGCACAGCAAGAGGTGAGACATCCACTGGCCACATATAGACCCCTTCAACTCACAGCCACATAGGAACCAAAAGCTTTTAAGCTGAGTTTGTGTGCAGCACTGTGTATACGGTGAGAAATAATTTAAGAGGATAAGCCTATCAATTAATTATGGTTTTATGGCATCTCTTCAGCACTTGTTTTTGCGCGGCATGGGAGTGAAGCAGACAAATTCAGGATGAATCTACACAGATAGGGAAACATGCTTATTTTGTGTGCGAGGCTTTGTTTGTTTAACACGTGTCCATAAGGCTCCGGTTGCATCCTCAAATAGATTGCTTTCCGTTATCCCCCAATTGTGCCGAGTTGGCCTGAATCTATCATAACCACCGCCCGAGCTGGTGTCTTCTCCTGCAGCCGAGGGGGTAAAATCATTCTGATGTCCTTATATCAGCAGCAGATAAGGTTCGCAGGATGGCCACGAGGAAAGTGGTTTCCCAGGCAGGCCCAGCCGTCAGCTCAGCTGCACCACATAATTAACTGATCCCTCCTAACAATTGGGGGGCGTGTTCATCAGTTTGATCTCAGCTGGTGCTTCCTGTTAGAAAGCAGAGGCTTACACCCGACCAGTCTGTTTTCTCTGTGTTCTCTGCTAAGCTGTTATAATGATGCCGCATACTCATTTATTGTAACCCCTCCTGGTGTTATGATGATGTATAATTAATATTCAGGGTTAACATTTCTAGATTAGAATTGGTATTATTAATTAATAATGACTAACTTACTATTCTCTCCGATATGCACACTTAGGTGAATAAAGTATTGTAAACTGCACTGAAATATACTCTGATCTCATGGATTAGATGTGCAGGGAAAAGGCAGTGGGATGAACAGTAGAGGGAGAGCGGCTGCATAATGACGCCGTCATTGTTGCTCTGTTGACAGACCCTGATGTTTAGTGCATCGTTGTTATCTCACATACACTATTGAGCTTCATTGTTTGAAAAGAATCAAGTAGAATCACACTCTCTCCAGGAAGGAGGCTCCCGCTTTTATTTGACAACGTGAACAAACGCGTTCATTGTCCTGATGCAAAATTAGGGCTTTTAATTTTCCGGCAGAAACTTGAACCAATTACATGAGGCTATTTCTGCCGGCTGTGTTCAGTCCCATTAAGGTCAGTGGAAAACTGCATCGCCTTTGCTTCACACAGCAGAGAATTCATCGTGTTTTCTCTCCCTCAGCGATTAAAGTGAATCAAAATGTGACTGAGAATAAACACAAAAAACGTGACCATGTGGCACTTTCATGCTCCTTTTGTTATCCGTCAGATAGGACCGGGGGTCCCTCTGGTGGTGGTAGTGTTACAGTGCTGTGTGATGTTCAGGGCTGCAACCAACAGTTACTTTCATTACCAATTAATCAGCCGATTATTCTCTAGATTAATTGTTTGGGCTATAAAATGTCAGAAACTACAGAAAAATGTCCATCCCAGTTCCTCAAAGGCCAAGGTCTTTAAATGTTTTGTTTTGTCAGTACAAAACTCCCAAGAGATTTACTTTCATATGATATGAAACTGAGAAAAGGAGGTAATCTGTATGTTTTTAAAAGGCTGAAAACCTTTTTTTATTATTATTGATTATAGATTAGTCAGCACATGGTTACAGCTCTAGTGATGTTTACAGGGACGAGGATGACAGTGAGGATGAGTCTCTGAGCCACGGGGGAAGGCAGAACCATGATAACCTGTACCGGGTCCACATGCCCAGCCTGTACAGCTGTGGCAGCAGCTACGGCAGCGAGACCTCCATCCCTGCCGCAGCACACACCGTCAGCAACGCACCCGTCACCGAGTACATGTAAGTCACCACTGCTTCAAACTACTGTGAAGTTGAATGAAAGGCAGAAGTGGTGGATCATTTATTTCCACAACCCTGCCAAAGGTTGTGCACAGTGTGGCTGATATTAGATACGTCCGGATGTCCCCTGAGAGGAGCTAAGCTCTCCTATAGAAAGTCATGCAGTGGACAGCAGATGCAGCTGTTGCTCTCCAGCTGTGAAGCCTGTGAAACTCAAAGCTCCACGCCCCATGAGTGAAGCTCAGTGTTGGGGGAAACTGGGGAAGGGGATCCCCTATTTTCTGACTGTTTTTTTTTTTGTTAATGCCTTGGTATGTTATTTTCAAAGCAGTGTGTGGGGGGTTTATGTACTTCTCAGCTTGTTGTGTTTGATCACACTGTGGGTTTAATTCAACAGGGCTCAGAACGCCAACTTCCAGAACTCTCGCTGTGAAAACACGCCTCTGATAGGACGGGAGTCTCCTCCGCCCTCGGTAAGTGTTGCATTTCCTGTACAAAAATTACTTGGGAACTATAGGAGCACATTTGGCAGCGTTTTGTGAGGGACTCACCGGCTGCCCTTTTTGCCCAAAATGATCTAGGAACTATAGAACCAGAGGAACTAAAATCAGGAACTAATCTAGAAAAATTGAAAGTTCCACAAACCTTGAAGATCAGGCAAAATAAACCAATGGCGGATTAAAAAAACAACGGCGCCGTTTGACTCACTATTTTTATACAGAGTCGTCTTGTTCTTTGTATTAACCGTTGCAGAGGAAGAAAAGGAGACTCGAGCGTCTGTCTCCGCGGCGTGACAATCATTTCTTCCTGCTTTAGAACATAACTGCCATGGAACCATCAATCATCATCAAATCGTTTTGGTTTATTACTCTCGTTCGCTCGCTTTATTTCCTCATCACCACTCGCTCGACCGCAGCTTTTTCTTTCTCCTTCACTTGCTCTTTCCCTCTCTTACTCTTTAACTTTCTTTCAATGAGTCAGGAAGCCGACAACACAGCACAATCAAGACGGTTGATGTCAAATCAAGAAATGTACGGCCCTCGTCCCAATATCGATACTAGTAGCACCCAGTACTTCCTTGTTTTGTGAATAAAGCGGTAGGCTACAAAAGTTGAATCAGCGTCCGTGTTTGACCAGTCAGCAACGGTCAGCCCCAATATCTCCTGAACAATCAGTCGCTAACTCAGTTTAGTTCCTGGTTCTTCCAGTCTGGAGTTCCTCAAAAGGTACTTAGTTCCCTGGGAAAGTTGCTGCGCTGTAAACGCCCAATTTAACAACAAAGAGCCCTGGCCCCTATCGTACATCACTGTACCTCATGAGGAAAAACGTACATCGTACGTCAACTTAGAAGCCACAGAAAAATGGATAAACACTAAGATTTCCCTTTTTGATATGATGGCATTTTAGCAGTGTATAGCACTACGACTGTATGACGTTAGAACTTGAATTTGGGGCTTGGAGAGATCCTTCTTCGTGTAGAGCTCTTGTTTCTTAGAGCATCCACCCTGTTAAACACAGTGACGGGGAGTCTCTTCCAGCTCCAGCAGTGCTGTACTTAACCCTTTTTTTGTAGATAGGGAGGCAAAACAAAAATGTATTTCCCTACATGCATCAATATGTGATGTGTCAAACTGTCACCTGTAATTAAATATATCTTAGATAGCAGTGTTTTCTGTCTTTTATATGATGCAAGTTGGAAAGGAAACAAATAATCCTGCACTCTGTCCATCACTTGTACTCATTTAATCTACTTTGTATATAGACGACAGACTCTCACCCAGGAAAAAGAGCTCAGAGTCATGTTTATTTTTCTTCTTTTTTTTTTATGTATAAAGTGCTCAATTGTATACTTACAGGGAAGTAGAGATGCACTGATTTTTTATTTCTTTTTTAAAAATGTTTTATAAAAGTCTTACCTGCCGATTTTCTTTCTCTCAGAACTGTAATTGACATACACAAACATTTTTGTAACTTTTCTTTCATGGAAAATTGAAATTCAATTCAAATTCAACAAAAAATTGACTATCAAATAACTTGCACATGGCAAAAATATACGAGCGCTATGAGACTGATGGCCTCTCTACAGGGAAGTGGAGACTATAAATATATGGTTCTGTTTGTCTATATGAACTTTGCCCGATGAAGGTCTGAAGACCGTCGTCAATAAAATGAGCTCAAGTGATGGACAGTGTGCGGGATCTTAGTTTACTTTCCAAGTGGAGAGTTTTTGATCCTACGCAAGTCACTAAGACTTTCTGCTGTGTGTGTGTGTGTGTACAAGAAGCTTTTTGAAATTGCGACTTGAAGTTGACAAACTTTGACCATGTAAAAGGAACAGCTCGACACTTCCCTCCTGCTCCCCCCGGCCTGAACCTCTAGCAGAGATCCTCCCCTCCCTGCTGTCCATGTGTCTGCCTGGACTTAGACGCTGCTTTGTGTATCTTCTCTATACTCTCTTCTTGTCGTTTTTTTTTTTTTTTTCTTTTTTTTTTTTTTCTTTCCTGCGAATCCATCCAGTTGTATTTGACTGCCGCGGACAGTAACAGCGGTCACAGCTGGCAGTTAAAGCCTTCGGAGAGCTCAAGATCGTTTTGGTAACCTCATCTGCTATGCTAACAGGTACAAAACAAGCCCGCCTCCTCCACCTGCTGGCCTGTTCCTCCTCTGTGCCACCTCCCAAACTCCCAGCTCTACTCACCCTCTATTCAGGTCCCACCAGGGCTGCTGGACCCCCCTCCCTCCCTCCCCCTTCCCCACTCCACCCTCTGTCCTGACTCTTGCTAAGTGTCCCACCTGGTGTCTCACCTGATTTTTGTTTCCTGTGGCCCTGGGCTGCATGTCCCCCCCCCCCCTTCGCACCACAGATGTATTGGGAGGAATATGTGAAGCTGTAACTGTGAGGCTCACCGTGACGAGTCAACGTCAAATGTTGAAGCCGCTAAACTGTTTCACTGATCATCTGGATCTGCTTTGTCTTGATTCTTGGGTTTGAGGGTTAAAATATTTCACACCTGTTATTTCTAAGCATTAAGAATTCAGTTATGGGGTGTGTAGCACAAAGGAAATGCCCATAGAAGATATCCCTTTTCATATTTTCAGCTGATGTGGTTTTATTTTCAGAAATAGATGAACCTGCCAGCTGATTTATGTGTTGTGCTCGTCAAGCGCCGCCGCCTTTACTGCAGTTTACTGCCTCAAACTATTTCGATAAACGACTAATCGTTAAAGTAATTTTTCATGCAAAAAAATGGCAGAAAATGCTGTCCGCAAATATGGAGATTTCCTGCTTTTCTCAGTTTTTATATCATATTAAACTGAATATCTTTGGGTTTCACTATGTCAAAATCATCATCTTGGACTTTGAGAAACTGGAATGGACATTTTATAGACAAAAAAACGATGAATCGATAATGAAAATAATCGTTAGTTGCAGCCCTAAGTGAAAGAAGAGATATTTGGGTTCATCACAGTCAGCAGTTAGTCTGTAAATGTAGAAGTTATTTAGTTCTAAAACTAGTCTGTACTTGCACAAAAACATTTCAAGACCACCTTCGGCTGTGGGAAATGACATCATAGGCCAAACATTTAACAAAATAAATCGATAATGATAATAATTACTTACACAAGTGATCCATATTTTTTCGTTAACATCCAGAGAAAGTCATGTTGTTTTAAGGAGCCCATGTTGAGCGTTCACACCCTCAACAGGGTGTCCACGCGTCTCTGAGGGCTGATACGATCAAATACATTACAACTAAAAAGCCACTGAGTCAACATAGTGTTTCCACATGAGTTTGAAATGCAGCCTCTTTGTGCTTGTATCGCCTGAATCCAAAAAAAAAATGCATGGCTGCATCCTAAATGTATATGAATGTGCACGACGGTTAAAAGCTAAAAGTGAAATACTTCTAACTAGAGTTTGTGTTTATATACAACTCCTTGTACTCTGATGTCCTCGTCCTCTGTAGCTGTGATGTTCTTCCTGTATTTGAATCGTTTAACATCCCTTTAGATTCCAGCAGTCTGGGGTAACTAGTCTGAAAGGTAATCTGTGTCTCTGATCTGTTGAATGAATTCTGTTCTTTTATGTTTTCAGTCACTGTATTTGTACATCCCTCCAATGCTGCTTTTTGATGTTTTATTCACCAGAACGTTTTTTCTTCTCACTGAGCAAAGCACGGAGGCTTTGAATCCGTTTGCTATTGCATCAGATATTTTTTCCAGGCTTTAAAACCTGCAATTTCATTCCTATAATGAGAAAATCCTACATGGACTGTGTATGAAAATGCTTTAAAAAGACAGGAGTGATTTTGACCGTTTTTTGTACTTCTTGTAAGTAATTGCTTTTACCTATAAAGAGTGAAATCCATGTTTTGTTTTGTGTATCATTGTTCTCTTTATTCCATCCACAGTACACCTCCAGCATGCGGGCAAAGTACCTGGCCAACAGCCGCCCCGATCCCAACAACCCTCCTCCGGCACATTAAACAACACTGGACTCTTTCCGTCTGCAGCACTGACGTCTGCGAAGTCCCATCCAGTCAGTCGGTTATTATTTCTCATTTCAGTCACTCCTCCTTTTTGCTTTTCTCCACCACATCACTTGACTTGAAATGGAAAACCAAATGTGCTTTTGCTGGTTGGTTGAAGCAAAGCTTGCTGATCATGGTGCACATACTGTTTCTCCACAATCCTGAAGAATCATCCTCAGTGCTGGGACTTCATCCGCAGCTATCGATGTGATGGAGCCAGGACTGACTTTTACACTCCACCTTAGTATTTCTTTACCCATGAATGCAGCACGACATGCACAGCGTCACATCTAACAAGGCATTGCAATGTTGAGGACTCTGGAAGTGCTCATTAGACTAACAATGATTACTACTGGTTGTTGTTTTTTTTGTTTTTGTAAAGTACTGTACTGCGCTCTCTCAGAGAGAGGAAGAGAAATGCTTTACACATAAATATGGAAGTGTAGACATTATTCCTCACATAACACGTAGATCAAACTGTTGTAGAACAGAATAATGTCATAGAGGAACATCTCATCATTCTGCTTATGGAATTTAAAATGCAAGTCTGCTGTGTTTGAGTCAACGAGATTTGCATTATTCTCCAGTTAAAGTCGCCATACTGTATATTACACGTGTACGTTGGCTTTTTATTTGCATTTTATGTTATATCTGATGTTTGGGACCAGTTTTCCTGCAGAATTGTACGTCTTACAGGTCTGAAATAGAATTTGGGACACTGTTACTTCCTGTTGCATTTTTTATTTTAATTTTTTTAAATACATTGAGCCACTATTCTACAGCAATGACTGTAACTTGTGAAGCTGTGAACTTGATTCTGGCACATGCTCTCAGAGGATTAGAGAAGGACAAAGATGAGCTGCGTGATGGAAATGCAGCTGTTTGACTAGAAGAGTCGGGATGACGATTATCATCTAGAGAAAAAAAAGAAACCATGACGAGTTTGACGAAGACGAGAAGTTTTTATACTACTGGAAGCAGAAACTTTTTTTTTTACAGCCCTTTGAAGACGATGGACAGAGTTCCGCAACGTTACGCCAGACTTTTTACGATGGTTTGCCTCTTCACTGGACCGCTTGTGATTCTCTTCACGTTCCTGTTAAGTTGTCAAGCCTCATCTCCCTCAACAGAACCGGGGATTGTCCACACACACGTCCAAAACTCTGGCCGGCAGTGATCTTCTCCCCCAAATGCAGCAGTTCAGAGTCAGAAATTCTTATCACATTAATCTTAATGCAAGGTTACATGGCAACAAGCATATCGCAGTTTCTAAGAGAGTTTCAGAGACACTCTGTATGCATCAGAAATGTAGTGTCTCACAAATGTGTTTTAGCATTTATAACAAAAGTAGTGTAAAAAGAGTGGATGCTGTTAAAGGGATTGTGATGACTCGGACTTGTCAGAGGAAACCTGCTGACTTCCTGTTGATGCGTGACGATCCTTCAAATGCGGAGTGAGATGTTTGTACCTCTGCTGCTTCGACTTGCTTCTCTTAGATGTGCGTTGTGACCAGTACAAGAGGTGATTTTTTTTTTTTTTTTTTTTTTTTGAGACTGTGCCAACATGTGAAGCACAACTCTTTTACTATCTGAATATCTTTTTAAATGTCTTAACTTGAGGCCACTTTGTAAAGTTGACAGCTCTTGGTTGCCTGTGTGCAATCGATAGTGAAAATGATCTGACTTTTCAAATCGTTTATGCTCTGTAAAACATTATTACACTGATGCAATCTTTCTGTTTTCGGGTAGTAGTCATATTCTCTTTGTTGTTTGTAATGCAAGGCGGTTGTACAGATTATAAACAATTACAAAATGGAAGAAAAAAAAAAAGTGGCTAAAATTGACATTTAATTTTTCATTGCTTAAAAAAAGCTTATTCCACATTTTGATTTGATTTGCTTTTTAGTGTTTTTTTTATTTCGTTTTAGAATCTCTAGCCAGCACGATCTGTGCTTCATGTGAATACGGTAAATAGATTTGAATTTTACTTTGAGTTTTTTTTTCTGGAAAAAAAAAAATCACCGTAGATGTAATTTTTTTCTTTTTAATTTTTTTTTTTATTTATATTTATATATATATATATATATATATATATATCATTTTTGCAGTCTCTAAAATGTGTAAATGTAAACCCTGTGGTTATATTGAGCTTGAATGCTGTGTTTTGAAATTAAACAAACCTTAACTGTAGTGCTTCTGCTCGTTGGATTTCTTTCTGTTATTGCATTGAAATGTTCCACTTGTGACCAGGAACAGACACTAGGTAGCAGCATAACATCACTGCCAGCTATGTTGTCCCCCATCTACTTTAACAGAGGCAAGAGTCGTTTTTTAACACTATTTATACTGTGTTTTAAAAAGTAGAACACAAGTAGGAAACTTCTTACGAGGGAAACCATACAAAATATTAAAGTATAATATACAGTATGTGATACAATACAATTATACACAAAGGTTATACACAAGGTTTTCAAATGTTTTTTTGTTTTCCTACTATATTTATACAGAAGTGTGTGAAGTATATTTTAACGCTGCCAGGGTTTTTTTTAATATTGCCTTTAATCAGTTTTTGGGTAGTTTTTTTTATCTTAAGTTAACCAGGAAGTCTTTTAAAATTAAATGTTTTAGACCTGGCCAGAATGGCACAGAATCAAGAGACAATGAGGATTATCCATCTAGATGTTCTGGGGACCGTAACACAAAGAAAATTTAACTTAATCCTGGATAACAACGTGTATCCAATTAATATTGACACCTTCGGAAACATTAATGGAGTGCTTCCTAATGAAATGAGATGAAACGGTAATAGTGTGACCTGAGTTATATATTTAAACAAAGTGTCAATCCTTCAAATTTCAGTCCTGGTTGATTTTAAAGTTTCTATCTGAGTGAAAACAATGGAGTTGTTCTTAGAGTTTAGCCGTCTGGAGTCTCGTAGCTGATGCATGAGCTTCAAGTATTCAGAAGTGTGCGCATAGTAAAGTTTTTTTGAGAAAAGCTAATACAGCATCTTTTCCAGGAATGTCACCATCACCCAGTTTGTAATACTGCAAATATATAAATATTGCAATACTTTCACAAGCAGCCCATAGGCTCAATCGTCATTGTAATTCCTCATTCGGTGATAAATAGTGACTTAACGGACATTTATTTAAATAAAAAGATATCGAGATTGCCACTTTAAGGAAATATACAACATAATGTAAATGTAAACCGGTTTGCAGTAGTGGTGGTATTTCTCCGAGAGATTATGTGTGCATGTTGGTATTTATTTCCTGCATGCAGATCACTGTGAGAGGAGCAGAAAGGCACTTCTGTGTTTCTGACCTCTCTGGGCCGACAGCAGGCGAGAGGTCAGTGTCAGCACCGGGCCACCAGTCTGGTTTTAGCAACTTCCTTCATAGCGCCAGCCAGCTGCTGTCGCCCCAAACACTCTGCTCATGTGGAAGTCTGGGGGTTAAAATGGATTATAAAAAGATGGAGGAAGTGGCCTTAATTTATTCTAAAAACACACTGTTATTATCTTCTAAATCTCAACATATTTGGACCAGGCTTTTACTGTTTTTTTTTTTTTTTTGTTATTTGGTCGGTAAATGTTTCCCTGAACTTTCACTGTTCATTCAAAATGTGACTTTTTTTGGTGAAAACTACAAATGGACTTCATCAAAATACACCAATTTAAAAAAGATTTTTTGCAGTAAATGCAATACCTTCTCCGTCTCCAAAGATGAATATAGAGATTACATCATCTCCTGGGCTCCCTGCTGTTTATTACAGCAGCCGCACTAAACAAAGCAGTAAACAAACAAAGCGTGATGGAGGCTGAGAGGTTTTTACAACACATCCCTGAGATGCAAATGAAATTTCACACGGTCTCACTGTCGAGGAAATTGAATTACCCTGCTTGTTGCTGGACTGGAGGAATGCATTACTAATGCTTTGAGGTGCGGAGCTGAATGGAAGGGGGTGCCTCTGCCCCCCCCCCCCCCCCCCCCCCCCCCCCAACAGACACTTCCTGAGTCTGGCTGGGCTCTCTGCCACGGCTCCCCTCTTCCTCAATGCCAGGCAGCTGCACGACGGCCAGGATGCACACAAGAGAGTAAAAGCTGCACAAGGCAAGACTTCTATTTAAAAATGCACCCGTTTAATCATCCTAAATCACGGTGCAGGCAGCATCCCAGACCTTGTTATTGAGACCTTGTGGGTTCTTTCTCTTTGTCCAGTTGAAATTCTGGTGAGAGAAATGTTCTCCACGCCCACAAGAAGTGATGTATCTGAGTATAAATCCAAACAAATACAAAGTACAGTACATTACTGACTGGCATTTTCCAAAGCAGCATCCTATAAATATCGACATGTTTGTCCTACCTTATCTGACTACTAGTAGATTCATTTCACTATGGAAGCACAATAGAGGACAATACGCTGCCTTTGTCGGGCGTGTTTTTTGGAAATCCTCCTCATTGCTGCATTCAATGTTTTAACTACTTTATATTCATTTCGGTAGTTTAATCCTGTGGTTCCCAACCTATGGATCGGGCCCCTTCCAAAGGGTCTCGAGACAAATCTGAGGTGTCGCGTGATGGTTACACGCAAAGAAGAAACAAACAAAGTTCTGCTACTCACATTTGTATTTATTTTTGGGGACTTTTACCTCTTTTGGTAAAATCCTTAAATGTATGAAACCATATGAGAAATTGAAACTAAATAGTTCTTTTGTTGTGCGATTGCAGGCTAAAAAAGATTATGAACCATTTTTGTTGTATTTCATAAGCTAATGGTATATTTTTGAAAGCAAAAGGATGCATGAGGCAGATGCATGAGGCAGATGCATGAGGCAGATGCATGCACACACAGGACGTGAGCACCTTTGTTTCTGGAGGGAATCTTGCTGCTTTGTTGCCGCTTTGTTGCCGCCATGCTTACGAGGGAGAGGGAGTCGAGGTTACGGGCTGCCTGGTTTGTCTCTTTTGTGGGCTCGGAGGGAGTCACCGCTCACGTTATTCACACCTCACCTCCTCCTTTGAAGGCATCACGCGGAGGGAGCACGTACCCGAAGAAGGATTTATGGAGCTGTCTGGTTATCCCTGTCCTCACCTTTTCACTCCTCCTGCTCACTATGACGCTTCATGACTTTCTCAAAGCTTTTCTCTTTCCTTCCTGTTCTTTTAAAGTCTTCTGTGTGAAGAGTTTGTCATGATCCAGTGGCTCACCACCATCTTAGAAATGAACCAGGAGATTTAACCACTTTATCTCAGCTCACAGCCAGGATATTAATGTTTTCTTATTACCAAGCTCACAAAAACATTCACAAACACAATTAATATGAGGAGTCCTTTACACCAGCTGTCCTTTAAAAGAAGTGTGTTTCAGCGATCAGACTTCCCAGAAGTTATGCTGCTGATGGTAGATTTATATAATAATAGTTATGAGTTACCTCTGCCTGAGGTTGCACAGCATCATTTGCATCCTGATTTGCATTTCTGCAAAGCGCCATGACTCGGTTGTATTGCTTCGATGCAAGTGAACTTCGTATAACACATTTTATGCTGCTGTATAAACTATAGACAATAATAACTGACAGTTGGTTATCTGACAGTTTAAATCACTAAATGTACAATAAATCAAACTGTTTATGCTCAATAAACACTGCAAAGGTGTTGACCTTTTTATATTACATAGCATTAAGAAGAACACAAATAATCTGTAACACTTTATTTCAACCCCTCACCCTCCTATTTAGTATGCATAAGAAGTATATTGTATTTCACATTTGCTATTAAAATGTTAAAAATCTGAAAGTTTAAATCTTGAATTTAACCACAGAACTTTTATACTTTTGTACGGACCCTGGCGGAATTGAATTTGGCTTCTTTTTATTTTTTTAAACCACTTAATGTGAAAATCTGTTATTTCCTGTAATACATCCAACAAAAAAAAAAGGTCCCCCTCCAAATTCCTCAAATCCTCCACTGTAGTGCTGCTTACGAGGAAGTTCAAGTCCTCCTCTTGCAGGGATATGTGATACCTGGATTATCGTAAACTCCCACTTTGTGCCTTTAGAGCACATGTTGAGCGGGATTAAGGCCTGAGCCAGTTGCTGTGAGATCTCTCTGTGGGCCAATGGGACTTGTCCCGCCGCTCCTAATCCTGCAGACAATGCAGGCTGTTAATTGGAGACTGACTGATATAGCAGAGGGAAGTCATGAAGACAATGTGCGAGCGGCCAGCGTCTCAGTAATCCCCTGCACTCTGAGGAATGTCCCTCTCTGGCAGCCATCCATACTTCACCACATCTAAATGGCAAATGGTAAATGCATTTATACAGCGCTTTTTCCAATCTTTGCGATCACTCAAAGCACTTTACAACACATGTCAGCATTCACCCATTCACACACATTCATACAGAGTCCGAGGCTACCATGCAAGGTGCCACATGCTCATCAGTGATAAACATTCACACACACTCACACACCGTTGGCCATCGGGAGCAATTTGGGGTTCATGCTGACACCGACCCACCCCGACTGGTGGACGACCACTCCACCTCCTCACCTCCCCGTCTGCGCTTTTCTATTTGACAGACAATTAGAGCCGCAGTTTTGTTTTTGAGAGCCACGAACACAAAGAGAACGACTTTACAGAGCTGTGAAATGTCACATCTTCCACTTTAGAGCACTGATGGGAGGTGCAAGAAAGCACACCCCGGTGTTTGTGTTTTAATCAGCAGGGTACGAACTGTTAACACACCTAAGTGTTTCCTGTCATTCCACCTTAAGGCAGGGCTGATATCATGTCATTGTTAAGACCCGTGAAGCCTTGATAACCAGTGCCCTAAAGATGTGCTTATATTTTATTGTGGATAAAATATCTTCTTCTTCTTCTTCCGGCTGCTCCTGTTAGGGGTCAACACATGTCTCCCTGTCCTCTGCACCTTCCTCTGTCGCGCCAAACACCTGCATGTCCTCCCTCACCACATCTATAAACCTCCTGTTTTTGTATGGAATATAACTGAATATGAACAGGCCTTTTTCACGGAAGACATTGTGACAGTAGGAAAAGCACAGGTGTCAATAATAAAATGAATGATGGCTGCTTTTGATAGTGTTTTTAGTAACACCTGTGCTTTTCCTACTATGACAAATCAAAAAGGTCTTCTGTGGAAAAGGCCCATTGTAAATCAAGCAAGGTCCCCAGATGCGGAAAAACAACTTTTTTTTTTTGACTATTTAGTCGTTTTGCATCTCTTTGAGGTTGTTTTGCAAAGGCCGCATTAAAGTACCATGGGCCCGGGGCTACAAATACCTCCCCCGACTCTACAAACGGCCCGTCCAACCTGCGCAAACATCAGCCAAGCTTCATTTGCATACAGTAATGATCCAACAACCCCTCATGGCAGCAGAGTACCACACAAAGTCAAGCATGTTTGTTTTTTGGTACCCATAAACAAATGTAGTTGTGATGACAGAACTTCCTGGGATTTAGAATTAAAAGCTTAACTCTTTCTCAGAAATGAGAACCAGTCACAGCTAGAATGAACCTCTCAGTGGCTCTCGGCTCAGGCTGTCGGGTCATCACATGGCTGACAGAAATGGAGGTGAATCATTTGTAGGTGGACAAATTTCTCCGCGGGTACGACTCAAACTGAGACAGACACCAGTCATGCGGGACTTTTTATGTTGTGTAAACAGAGCATGCTCGAGTATTTTGGATACTGGATCCTTTATCACTCGAAGACAATCAGCAGCAACAGCCTCCAGTCGTATTTCACCACAGCCCACTGACAGTTGGTTGGATGGATGGAGGGATGGATGGATGTCTGCAGTTGGATGTTTGTTTTCTTATAATCTCTCACCTGTTGCCACACCATTCATATGCAAAACAGCATTACTGAAATCATTCCACTGCTAAGAGCCGAACGACGTTACACCGGAGTTAAACTTTCAGTTATGATACTGACTTCTTACTAAAGACACGTCATATCTGATAATGATAGTGAAATGATGCAGTTTACAGTGGAAGACCTACTGAAATCCCACACAAGAGTGAACTTCAACGTAAATAAAACATGTTACTTTAAGGAATAGTTTGACATGTTGGGAGTTAGATCAGAGGACACCACTCTCATATTTGTCTGTTAAAGTAATAATCCCAAAGATTTCAATTAAAATGCATTTCTGTTAAGTCATTATTTATCGCCAAATGATGTACCACGATGGTGATTGAGCCCACTGATGAAAGCCCTCTGTGAATTAATCTGTAGTATTACGAACTTGGTGTCTCTGGCGGCATTCCCGGGGAAAAAAAATAAAAAATGGCGCACAGTTAGCGACACGTGTTCTGTAACAGCGGTGGTTGGTCCCTCAGAGTAGAGCGAGCTACGCAACAGACTTGCTCTTCATCTCACTTGCGTGTGAAGTGACCTAACGTTTTTTTTCCGGGCTCTGCTGCGAGTCAACGATTACTATTACCAAACAAAGAAAAGAGCGCTTCCAAGGCCCAGGCTGGAAACGGGGGGGAAACAGCTGGACTGGTTGGAAAATCTGCCTCTGTAGTTCACTAATGAACATGTTTATGTCTTTTGTTAAATCGGTATAATAATAGGAGTGTAAAAACGACAACTTGCTGCTTTATGTTGGGTTGTGTGCCGCTGGTAAACGGGCAACTGGGCCCCAGACCAAAAAATAGCTCCGTTTATTTGAATTCAATTCGTTTTATTTAAGTAGCAAAACGAGTCACTGTACTTCCTGTTATACTAATGCAGTCCCTACGCAGCCACATTAAGTAGTTCCTCCTCTCTGGCAAAGCTCGGTCTCCCTGTGTGAGGCCTCAGCTGGGCCTCCGCTCGGGGCGTAAATTGAAATGCTAATATCGTACTCTTAAAAGCTCAGTCTGACTGTATTTATTATTCTGCAGCTGCTGGTATGGGAACAGACATAATTGCAATAGCAAACGTGGAGGGAAAGATAAACAGTGAAAAAGCACCAAAGTGCAGTAATCACATACAACAACTCATTCACAGATGTGACAGATTGGTATGTTTGACGGAGGGATTACAAATGGGATGGAGGAAATGGTTTTAGGCTAATTTAAATCTCACACTGCCTGCTTTATTTCCTCTCGTTGCACGTGCACACTTTCCTTTCAATGATTTCCCGGTGAACAAAAAACCAGTGTGCACGTCTCTCCAGTTATGACTTTGAAAATGTTACAACGCGAGTGACAGTTATGAGAGTCTGATCTCAGAAAGATTAAAGACGGATTAGACCAACACTCTAATGATTTGTTATGTAAGTAAAAACCTTTCTCTTTTGTAGGAAAAGATCAGAGTGCTGCAGATCCGATTACTGTTTGCACATTCACAGCTTGCCAGTTTAATAATACAAGAGTTTTATGCTTAAGCCTCATGCACTCGTTTCCCATGGATGCAGTGCCAGAGGAGGGATCTCTTCTTCTTCTTCTTCTTCTTCTTCTTCTTCTTCTTAGAAAGCTGAGGGAAGCTCATCAGGCGTTTGCCACTAAATAGATGGTTAGAGCTACCAATCACACTGCTGTGATTCTTCTGTTTCATGCAATGTGTGATTTAAAACTTCTGCACAGATTTAGTGGAAACATTTTACGAGTCAGCAGTGAGAAGACAGAGGCTGCAGATGACTGTTTGAACAGGAGATTTAGACACATGAAAAACTGCCGTTTTCTTTTTTTTCCCCAGTATACATCTTCGCAAGGCAAAGCTGTGATTATGGTTTGTGGTGGGGATGTTTGCTCCGAGTAATTTGTCTCCCATGCGAAGCTTTGGTGATGGATCCTCTGCCCTGTGTCTGCCAGAGTTCAGCCAGGATGATGCATGAGGATGCAGGACGACAGATGCTTTTTTAAAAGCACGTTTTCTGTATTTCTGTCAGAATTGAATTCTCCTGTGAGTCATCTTTTTTAGACCAGATTCAAACCTAAAATAAATTGAAATGTATAAATAAAAAGCAGTCTATTACAAGTAAAAGTCTAAAGGGGCTTCTGACAGTGTTACATATAGACACAATAGGATGTAAGCAGCATTTTATTGTGTAGTTGGCTGCTGTGGAGCTAATTTATATACCGTTGGCTGCTTCAATGTATACTGTGTAATAAAAATGTCTAATATTATATATCTTTATTATAGATATTTAAAATGTTAATCGGGAAAATAATAAATAACTACTGATATCAGATAAATGTAGGGGAGTAGTAGTATAAAGAAGTCCTGCTACACAAATTTGCATTTTTTTGGACTTATCTCTCGTCTTTGATTTAGATTTTTTGTGGAATATGAATTATTTAACTTCATCATCTGGAAGGTTCAGGTCATTTAAAAGGGTTGTGTTTGATCTTTAAGGGGAGACAGCTGAATAGATAGGGCAATCATTTTAACTGATACTGATAGTTGATTCCTCACTTTAGGAAAAAAAAAATGATATTACAAGTTTTCTGAAATGTTATGTTTAAATATGTAGATTAGGCATTATCTCATTGAATATGTGTTATTTTGCATACATTTCAGTTACTGAAAACTGAACATTGAATAAAGCCAGGTTCACAATTCTTCTTTCATTTTGTTGACAAAAATTTAAATCAAAGGTTTTTACTGAGGGGATGTTGGATATGTCTTTGTATCAATTCATAAAAAAAAAAAAATAATAATAATTTTTCATATTAAAAATGTTTTAAATGTGCAAATGAAGCATGATCTAATGCCAACTGTTGGTATATTTACCAAATCCACAGACGCAAATAGACAAAGTGAAGTAAAATAAACGCCATGTGTATTTTTGGATGTTTCCTTTCACTAGTCTTAAAGAAAAGAGAAGTTACGGAAATAAACTCTGGTGCATGAAAAAACAATGTTTGTACGATGCGTGTAGTGTCTCAGCCAGAACTTGGAAGACAGTCAAATAAAAACATGACCAAATATGTAAAGTTTCTCAGTGGTTATGCACTTTTATTCAAAGTTAAAGGTCCCACCATGGGTCCCATGGTAGTTAATACCAGGATCAGCTCATCATCCCTGAGAAGCCAGTATTGGGAATGAACCGTTCGAACCCTCCAGATACTGGAGAATAAACACCACAGTCATTTAGCACAGTTCAAAGCAGTACAAAAATCATGTCCGGGTCATTAAAAAGCATTATGTAAACCACAAAGGGGAAATGACATTCTAAACATTTTACAATCACTACTAATTTAAACAGTACACAATACTGTAATCAAAATGTACAGAGTAACCCAATATGGGCGAGAGACAACACAGAGGGACCGAACACCTCCATGTGGAAACACTCATGTTGCTCTTGTAAAGTCCTCACCTCGCAGGCCTCAACAGAAAGAACATTAATGTTAATAATGACAGAAGCTTTTCAGTCTTTTGTGCAAACTATTATAGACTGTGGCTCAGATTACACATGTGGTTATTATTTAGATTTAGCCATTATTTCAATGTGTTGTGTTTTTTTTGTGGTTTTTTTTGCTATTTTGGGTTAATCCGAGCTGAAAGTCACTACAAATTCTTTACTGTTGAACCTTTTGAGGCGAGCGTCTTTTCAGGAGCAAACACCAGCTCATTTGAAACTCAGCTGTGCAATTTTTAAACAACAAAAAAAAAAAAAAAAAAAAAAAACTTTCCAAAGCAATTCAAAAGCTGATTGTAACCCCAAATAAAATTTAAAAAATCTATTCCACTCATGTTTCCTTGATTGTAACAAATGCAAGGAGTGTTTTTAAATACATAAGAATGAATAGATAGAGATTTTGAGGGGTTATTTTTCTTTTTCGTTTGTTTGTTAGTTTGGACACAAATCTGAGGCATGTCATTAAAAGGGCGTAAATTAGGTTACCAAAAAATATCAAAAAGGGAAAAGTGCTTTGTCCTGATATGCCTCAGATTAGGTCGCACAAAGATGCATTTGGAAATCTGCCTACTGCCAGCTTAGTTTATGGGAGAAATAACACTGTTAACTTAAAAGCACAAAAATATCTTCATATTAGAGCGTTTGTCCGGAGTCATCACAGATAAAAGATCTAAAACAAATATGCTTGAAAAAAGCCAATTATATGCGAAGCCAAAAAAGCCTACAAACAAACACCTGTACGGCTTTGCATTTTTAAAAGCTAAAGCAAACAAAAAATGTTAATGAAAAGCTGGCAAAAAGGCATGAATATATGACAATACATTCTATGAGAATTGCAGATACATTTACAAGCAACATATACATCACAAAGCTCAACTGATTGCCTGCAAAGCTTAACGCTGAAAGCTACTTCCTGCCGAGAGCTGGGGTCCTCCACCAGAACATTACGGGGCGAGGTCCTGGCTCCGGACAGGAAGGAATAGTCCCGAGGCGGGCCGCACAGCAGCCCAGTAAAACTATTAAAGACCGCACACAACTGCAGCAACAATACAGCAGCCGTGCGGTCTAATACCAAACACTGGTCCCCGCGAGCCTTTCAGATACCGAGGCACGGCGGGGACGAGGATGAGAAAGGAGCGGTCGCCCTAAAAGGCAACCTGAGGGGGACACCATGGGGTGTCTGGGTACAGGAGACAGTGCACAGACTTGAACCTGGAAGACAGATAAGAAGGTTGGAGTTAGACTAGCTGCAAAGTGTTGAAACTGAGATTAAACTGAGATTAAATGTGTCGTTAAATATAGAACAATCTCTCACCGTGATGGATCCTCCTCCACAGGAAAAGCCCCTTTCATACTGATAATATTACTCTTGTTTTCAAACATCCCATAACTCAGGGTGATCTGGGGGGGGGGGGGGGGATTAAAAAGGGAAAAAATGAGCATCAACATAGAAAAAAACAAAACACCGAGGATAGTGATCATACAGAAAGATGAGCTATAAGCCTCTCACCTGCTTGTGTATCTCAGATCTTGACACTTGTTGCAGGTTCTCCAGGTGGGAGTGAAACAGGTTGCTGCGGGTCAAAGGAACCCCCAGAACCGACTCGATGATGTAGCCGATGGTGCAGTCGTCAGGCAGGCGGATCTTCTCCGCTGTGTTCATGAAGTGACCTCCACTGGAGAGAAAAAATAAATGAACTGAAGCTTAGTCCATGTTGATGTGACATTAAAAGGCTTTTCTTTCCTTTTGTTTGGGCTATTTTCATCCTGAAGACTGAAGCTGCGTATACATGGAACCAGAACACAGGAAAATCAAACACTGTATTGTTTACAAATAATTTAATATATTAAATATAAATATCTTGTGTCTATTATTGTATGCAATTATTCAAGTGGCGTAACGCTTGTAGCTAGAAAATGCAGCCATCTCTTAAAATTCTATTGCGAACTTAAAACAAATGTTGAATTCCCTCTAAAAACGTCCTTCGTGCATTTCCAACATGAATAGTTAACGGAGGTTGCGCTTCCTGAAATGATCAAAATGATCAGCTTCTCGTCGACCGATGTTTTCGACTTAAAACTACGTGACATCCTGTTGCACATTCCGTCGCTGAGAACGGCAAAAAAGTTGAAATGTTTTAACTTTGAACGCTCTCATCCATTAAAAAAAGATATCCGGTTTGCTGTGCACCGCCCGCATGACTCCATGTGAATACGGCATGAGGTACAAATGTTCCGAGTGATAATACAGGATGTGTATACGTGCATCTGTATCTTACCTAGCCCATGGGCTCATCTTCAGTGCCAGACCCCGGCTCACACAGAAGCCCGCTCCTCCAGTAGCAAACCAGAAGTTGACTGGTTTCTATAAAAAAAAAAAAAAAAAAAAAAAAAAAGGACAGAGAAAGGTTTGTTAAAATGACAAAATAATCTCACAAACGAGATGTATGATCGTGAAGATATTACGCGCAAACGATAAGGACTCTTCCACGTACCATCTTATTGTCCCCCAGCCTCTCTGTGGCCTCGATGGGCCGGTCCAGGCTGGGTTTACCGATGTACATGTCCTGGGTGTGGGGGTACTGCGACAGGTGCTTCACCAGAGTCCGAACATTCACGTAGTTGTCGTCGTCTACGTGACAGAACCACCTATGAAACAGAAGAATTATTAGAACCTGGGATGTTCATACTAATAAAAAAGTTTT
The DNA here is from genome assembly GCA_943593645.1 of Bovichtus variegatus. Lineage (NCBI taxonomy): Eukaryota > Metazoa > Chordata > Actinopteri > Perciformes > Bovichtidae > Bovichtus > Bovichtus variegatus. The sequence continues at coordinate 9,635,456 of CALSCE010010635.1, read as the reverse complement.
TAAATCACCATTAAAATTTATTTCAAGGTACTTACTTTTTCCCCGACTCTATGAACTTGTCATATTCCACGGCCATCTTGCAAGACAAGGCTTGTCGGCTATGAGCTGCAGAGCAGTTGGTGTTGATTGCGTGACTCCCTGTGGCAAAAAAATAAACGCGTTACTAGTTAAAGATGACACCATCACTGGAGGCTCTATGTATTTTAATAGCATCCTTCGCAGGAAAAAGGTCAAAGCAGAGTTTTTAAGATTTCTCATAAATGCAGAGTTCCCCCTTTCTAATAAAACAATGTACATCTCTATTCCCAACGTGAATGCCTCTATTAAAACTTACCCATTTTCTTTTTAAGCTCCTCGTCCTCTCCATCTGTGAAGACGTATGTCTGTGAACAAACAAGGGAGAACACAGATGAGTGGACTTGGTCATTAAATCCATATAATCAAAACCACTTTGGTTGATCACGTGAAGCGGTCGCACGATCAAATTCAACAGTGTGTCAAAAAAGTCCTCCTCCTTCACATCCAGCCCGGTGTGATTAGCATCAATCAACATGCCTTTTATGCAGTGGAAAACACATTGAGTTAAACAACCCCCTGCTCTAATAAAGGCCTTTTGTCCCGTGTTTCACTCTCTCCATGGCAACTATGCTGCCGCCCCGAAGCATCCCAGACATAGTACAAAAGAGGAGGCAGACTGTCCGCCCCCACACACCCCGTGCATGTATCCCATCCCCCGGCTGAGCCCCTTCGCTCTGCTGGACCTGCTGCCGGGCTTGGACTTGTTGAATACAGCTCAAATAGAAGCATAAAGTAGATAAACCACAACACAATCCTCTGTGTGCTCGCTGCTGTATGACTGACAGACCCGAGAATCCAACCACGAGACTGCAGGCGCTTGTTAAATGTAGCAGTTACTCATAAAAAGGAGTTAACAACAAAGGGCTCCATACAGAAAGACGCTTTTTAAAAAAGGAGCAGGGGAGCTCTTTATGATACCTCACGCTGAGCAGGTGCAAGCTGGTGAATAGTGATGATGAAAGCTTTGTAACCGCCGGCGGTGTGTTTACTCTTCACCTCAGGTGAGGCAGCACCTGCCGAACATCACGCTACCTTATCTGCGCCACGTGCCTCTACACGCCAGGTCGTGGTGCCTTAACCCCCCCTGACACAAAGCCCCTTTTTGTCAACTATTGCTGCCGAGCAACTGCGTTTTGTGAGCCGCTTCCAGAAAACCGGCTGCTGACTTTACTTGAAAGACGAATCTTTCTACTCCAGTTTTTCCTTTTTCTGAACAGTTTGTGGAACAAACTCTGAGCAGATGCCGCTCGATGCTGAAGCCATGAGCCGGTATTTGTTTAAGGAAGGGTGGTGGTTTCACTGGTGAAGGGATCAGAGGCTGGCGCTGTTTGCTTTAAAGCATGTTGAATAGACAGCCTAATCACTGAGGCAGCTGCCAGAGCTGCCAGGGCACTGACAGAAAGAGAGGGAGGGAGGATGAGAGGGCTGGAATCTCACTGCTGATTAGTAAATCGAAAGCCGTGTGTGGCCATTCACCCCCTCTACACCCCCTATCCTGCCCCCCCTCCTCTGAGCCACATACATGGCCAGAGCCTCTTGAATAGAACAATGCTGTGAGTTTTCATGCTGGGTAAAGTCTCCACTGGGTAAATTCTAAATATGTTTGCCAGCATTTGCATACAGCTGCAGGAGTTAACTAAAGAGAACCGTACCCGGGAAGGTTTTTTTTTTTCTGTCTTTGTTTCTTAAGTGAAACTTAAAAGAACAGTTACTTTCATGGAATACTAATTCACGCGTAAGAATAAGAAAAAGAAAAAGATGGCTGTGTGTGAAGCAGAGATAAGAGGCGAGGGGGCACCGGGTGAGGAGATGAGAGCAAAGAGAGGGGGGGAGGCTGCACTCCTGACCACAGGAAGGCCTGGCACAGCCCTGTGTGAGCTGAACGTGGAGCCTGCCTGGCTGGCTGTCTCCACGGGAAGGAAGGGCATCAGGCTCCCCTCCCTCCATCAACCACTTCCACCCTGTCTCCTTCCTCCTTCTGTCCCAGAGATTCAAAGCATTTCAGCCCCTTTTCAATCAAGACAAATTATTTGTACCCTCAGGTTACAGGATGGCATGCAAACTGTGCATATATTAGGCACACATGTTTTTTTTTACAGCAGGCAGTCCTCTTCAATGACACCCACCCACTTTCGGACCACTTGTGAAGCCGTTTCACAAACTCAACAACATCGCCAAGTGTTTTTTTCAAAATCCTTAAAGCGCTCATTGTTGGACCGTTGGCTCATTTTCATACTCTTAAGAGAGGAATGCATGGCACACGATGAAGACGTTGGTGGCAGCTGCAAAAATGAATATATGCTCTGATAAAAGCAGCAGCAACAAGCCAGTTTTACAAATCAATTTTCTGCTGATCTACATTCTTGGAAAAAAGGACATTTTGTGATCCAAGTTCTTCTTTTGTTTTATGACCCCGCTCTCAGTACAATGCTATATTGTTCACGGGTGATTAATAAAAAACAGGAAGGGGTTTTCTGTCCCACAGATAAATTGGGTCTGGCATTTAATAGACACAAAGGGTAATCTTTTACATAAAGACACTAACTGGTTGGATTCAAAAGAAAAATGCTATTTATGCTCTGAATGGGCTCAAAGATTAAGAAGGCCGCGGGCACTATTGTGACAACACAGCTATCAGAGATAATCTTCCCTGCCTGTTCTCATGCAAACAGCAGCAGATAGCAACTCCATCTGCATACGAGTAAAGAGATCTCACTTTGAGCAACAGTAAATAAAAAGTCTTCTAAATTGCTGTTTGCAGAAATAAGACTTTTGTCCCTTGTGTGTTACAAAAGCGATCCGAACTCCACAGATGTCCCATCAGCTGAGCGTGAGAATCCACCCTGAACATTGAGGATGGCCATATGTACATTGTGGGAACTCAGAGCATCATATGGCTGGCATTAAGGCCGTCCTTTGTTCTGTCTCTCCTGACCACCTGGCACCCTTCCTCCAGGAACTCCCTCTTGCATTGTGGGGCTCAGTCTGTCCTTTTAGTGCGTGCAGCTACCCACCAGCTGCCTGCCTATCAGCCCTGCTGTTAACTCTGTCGGATGGGTTAACTAACATCATCCAGTACGGTGATTACAACCAATTAGCACCATCAGCTCCCATCCAAGCAGATGTTGTGGAGCATGGTTTGGACATTAGCTTGAGCTGTGCAGGTGATTCTTTCTGGGCTAAGTGATTGTGACAGCCTATCATCGTTACAATTTGACTCATCAAACACAAGAGAAGAAAGCTCTCCCAAAAAGGTACTGGTGCTTGAGATGAAGAGAGTTTTAGAGAGAACCCTGGTGTGACAGCGGCCGAGGCAAATTAGAAAGACTTCTAAAAAAGCACGAGCGACACCCATAGGTGCAGGATACAATCACTTTGAATGGCAGCGGTTTCCTCCCCACTATAGCCGTGCATGTCTTTGTGCACCCTCTGAAGGAGCGTGGTTCTCAGGGACACATGTTCACACTCAGCATGCCGCTTCCCAGCCTTAACTTGCCTATAGATGCACCCCTTTGTCCAAGCCGGGCATCCCCTTTAACGAAGCCCCCGTTTTCCCATCCCTCCAGTAAGCTTGACCCAGACTCAGCTCCCACGTTCCCATGGAGAGAGGGGAGACAAGGGGCTGGGAAAGCTTTTCTTTTCCCTTCAGAAAGACGCTTTGTTAGTGCTGGAAGGGGGACAGCGCTGGAGTCGGTGCTGTGAAGCATCCATTGCACCGGGGGCATTCACAGGGACACCCAAAAAGAGGAGGGATAATAGAGAGTGGGGAGAGAGGGGGGGCTGAAAGAGGGAGAAGAGAGTCCTGAAACTGCTCCCTCCGTTCTCAGGGACATCACTCAGAGGAGAATAAAAAGTGACAGAGCCGGAGAAATTCAGCATGGTTAACAGGGGTTTGTGTGGCAGGTTCAGTGTGTCATCTGGTGACAGGGGGAACAATGCAGCACTGTAGGCAGCCATCACCTGCATGTGTACACTGGCTTATTGTTCAGCTCTGCAGCAAACAAGCACATCACTTCCTAAAAAATCTATCTTTCAAGTTGATTCCTGCATTGATTATTCATGACACATGAATACAGTACGAAATATTGCATTTTGCACTTTCCCTTTACCTGTTGCATGTTTCTTGAGATCCACGTGTCCAGGAGCAGATTCAGTCTGGACTGGTGGAACTTCTTTGTGGTCTTCACAGCGATGAAGATGTCATCCGCGCGGATGTCCTCAGCTGGAGGCGGCTCCGCGGCGGACGCGGAGGAGCGCGCAGGCTTCTCCACCTCCCTCCGGCCCCGGGTCAGTTTGGTGAAGTACGCAGAGAATCCTTTCTTAACCTGTGCGTCCTGCTCCTCTTCCTGCGCAGCATCTTGGAGAAGAGAGCGCGTGCCGGCGTCCTCTCCGTTCACCACCTCCTCCACCACCTGAACCCGGTGATGCTGCAGAGCAACCAGGAGCAGCAGCAGGCAGACACATGCTGTGATGGCTACAGAGATAGCTGTCTTCTTTCCATTATTTTTCAACATGATTAAACTTTTTTTTAAAAAGGCTTAAAAAAAAAAACTATGAAGCGGCGCAACGAATCCCCAATGCAAAGTCCATATGGTGTATTTTCTTAATAAAATACAAAAGGATGAACAACAGGTCTGTCCGCGTGCATAACTGATTCACAAATAAGTCACTTGTTACCAGGGGAAATATATAAGCTTCCATGCTGGCCACGCCTCATGGGAGGTCCTTCAATGCAGCATGCCAATCAGTGACGCAGCAATGGGGCGTGTGTGTGTGTGTGTGTGCGTGCGTGCGCGTGCGTGAGTGTGCGTACGTGTGTGTGTGTGTGTGTGTGTGTGTGTGTGTGTGTGTGTGTGTGTGAGTTAGAGTTCAGTTAGTTTGGCTTTTAAAAGATAATACTAGTAAAAGATTGACCTAAAGAACACACAACTGCAGGTGGTCAGAAGGAAAGATGTGTTTCGAAATGCACCTGGAGGAAAATAACTGCCCCAGAGTGGAAAAAAAGTTTATCCTCCAGTTTTATTTTTATGTACAGATACTTTTTTATATATATTTCAGCTTTGTTGTCCTTGTATATTTCTGTGCAATCGACAAAAAACATAGTCAAGTTCCTCGGACGTGCACACATATACTTGGCCAATGAAGCTGATTCTGATCTAAGTTTGCAACCAGACGGATTTCGCCTGATTTTTTATTTTATTTTCAAGGTGAAGCTATTTGAAATCAGCCTTGTGTTCACCAGAGAAACGGGCACTATTGTTCTTCACTGACCTTGTGAGGACTCTAAACAGTTGGCTGCTCCTGAACACTTGTTATTCAAATTCAGGCTCTCACAACTGAGTGCCGTCTGGTGCTTGGAGTCCGACCAAAAGACATGAGGGTCCATTTAGAACCAACATGCAGCTGCTGGAGCCTCAATAACCTCCTCGATGCCCAGCAACCGCCAGATTTAGACAGTTTAGTATCAAACAAATGTCCGGTTAAACAGAGGTCTTTAACTTTGATTCAAGACAAAATACTTGGAGCTGTTAAATGTCCATATCCTAAGATTTTTAACAATACCCAAAGTATGAGGACAAACCTTTTAAGTCTAATGCAAAGGCAGCTGAAAACACAGATGATTTTGGTCTCAATCCAGATATAGGGTATTTAGGATAAACTCCCAAAAAGTCAAAGTTGTCCTTTAAGGTGTATTCGGCTGAGTCACACCCTTAATGTCTGCAATAAATGTTCAACACATCCTGCTTGTTAAATCCTTTGTTTTTACTTTCACTGATATGAGAAATCTTTTGCAAGAGAGAAGAAAAAAAAAACTTATTTTCTGCTGCAGGTGTTTCATTCGTTTTAATTCCGGGACACACAGGACATAAGTTACCTCAGTGCTTTGTTGCTCCTGACAAGGTCTTTTGTTCCACTTTTAAAAGTGTGCATAGAAAGGCGTCTAAAAGCAAAGTATAAGAAACCAGGCAGAGGGGGTTGTCTCTGTGGCCTTAATTCTTCTTCAATCATGTGCCTCTTTGCACTTGCAGGGCATTCGTCCTAGCTCAGAAACTCTTTTTGGTCCCTTCTGAACTTCTGAAAACAATGTCAGTTGTTAAGATGGCAAGTGAAAGAGTAAAGTTCTCCAGTTGTATCAGCTCCAACCTCCCCCTCGGTTCCGTTTATTTCAGCCTTTTGCTTCTTCCAAGGACACCGACAGAAAAAACGCTTTCTGGTGTTTCATCTTTGACCCCCCCCCCCCCCCCACCACCACCGCCCACTACTGCTGGATACCAGTGAGATTAAATCCAGCTTCTTCAGAGGAGCCCACTTCCTCACCATAGTGCCCGCAAACCCAAAAATAAACACCTCAATGTTCTTGATTTTCTCCAGATCGTATCAGCATGGTGGGGGATCTGAGCGGCCGGCGAAGCCTCAGTCGGACAGTAAAATTAAAGGGCTGCTATTTGCAGTTCCTGATTTTACAAAGATGATTACATACATATGGTGCAGGTAAGGAATCCCAGCATGCACTGTGGTCAAAGTGTCATAAAATCCCTCAAACTGTCCAGGAAACATCATTCCAGCACTACTTTTTTATTTTTACCGGCTCGTACGAAAACTGAAAACAAATGTGTCTGTAAGATGTCAGCTATAACGTGATACTCTGCATAGTGTACATAAAGCCAACATGGAAGACATTATCTTTCCTTTCAACTCAGAATGTTTCCAATGATTTCATATTTCAGTCCGTCTGAAATTCCTGCCTGAATGTTTCTGCTTTAGGAAGAAGCTTTTGTTTATTAGTAACTGATTCCAAATATGGATCTACTAAATTACATTCTTTGCTGTGCAAGGTCAGCCAGCTGAGGCTTATATCTCCTGCACACTAGACTCAAAATATTGGATCATATTCTTTAAAGTATCTGCTCCTTAATTATTATATCCATATCCCCTTTTTTCATATACACGAATGCCTCAGTCTCTTGTCATTAAATTAATGTAAATAAAGTTTTATTCATTTGTTGTTGTATGAAGAAACGCCACACGATGGATTCTTGCTGTGTGTCTGTAATACATGTTAAGATGAGTCGTGCTTGTTTCTTTTCATCATGAGGACAACAGCACGATGAAGGTTAGTGTCGCTTTAATAAAGAACAAATTGAATGACTGCACTGAATGCCCTCTGAGGGTCACTGGATGAGAACCGGGCGCTGGGATCAATCTTCGGTTCTGTTTATTTTCCCAGTATGGACACTCCAGCTCTGATTGGATTACAGGTCACACCAGAAGTGAGAGCCAGGGGACCGAGCGTCCGCAGAACTCGGCTTCAGTTTCCCTCCTCATGCAACATAAGAGGAAACTCTCCAAGGACCAAAGGCTGCGAATGCTTCAGCTGCTCGAGAGACAAATAAATACCTCCCATTTTTATTGATGTGCAGAAGAAACACTCCACACTCTACACACTCTACACACTGTCACTTAGTGTCAAGTATGTGAGTATGACCAGAAAAATGTGCTTAAAGTATCAAAATAAAAGTGCTTGGAATTCAAAAAATGGCCCATGTGAGTGCTATATTGTAATTTGTTTATTATTACTGATACATATAAGTGTGGTCATGGAGGTAGATAGTTTTAACTATGTTTTACATACTGTTCATCATATACAGTATATATATATATATATATATGCAGCTTTACTTTGTTAAACTGTAAATGATCAACCAGGAGCTGAGGAGTGTCGGGTTACATGCAGGCTAGCCAGGACATGTTGAACATAATTTATGCTGTTTAATAATAAAATAATAAGAGCTATAAATCATCCTTTATTTGTGATCGTCTGTGAGTCACTCAGAAATATCAGCCGTATTAAATAATTTTCTTATTTGTTTCACTATAGCACAGACTTCTCTGCACAAAACTACTTATTGTTACTGGAAACAAGATATTCACTGGAGACCCTTCAGGTTTATATTTCCACTAAGAGCTCAATAAACTCGAGGGACCTCTAAAAGCTGCTGACAACTTTGAGTTATTTCCATATCATAATGCAAATTTAAAGAGGTAGGAATGTGGTGGCTGTATGTCCTAAAAAACAAAGAAAAAGCCTGTGAAAAGGTTCCTTGTGTTGGAGTAAATGGCCATTTTCTCAACCAATACACAGTCCCTTTTTGTTTGTGGCCCATAGCTACCTTGCTGGGATGTACAATGGAGGTCCTACAGACAAAGAAAAGAGTCATTGAGGTACTTTTAATTGTTTCTCGTGGTGCTCTCTCATCAGGCCCTTTCTCATTTAAATGTGTAAAATGTGTGAGCCATTGCAGAGGCGGAGTGCATAATATGGCTTGTTTTTCCCTGTAATCACGGAACATTATAATATAAAGAGTTAGTTGTACCATGTCAGAGTTTCATGACTTTAGATCTTTTGGAGGATGTATCAGGAGCGATTAAGTTTACTCTAAATTTCTTGGCTAAATAGACAAGCTGAGCGCTCTAAGGCGAAGAAAGATACGACTCTGCAGATCCAAAGAAAACAGGAAACTCACGGCTGGTGGTTGATGTCCTATTTTAAAGTAGCCTCCCCCCCCGTCATAATTGTTCCCTTTTCACTCTCCTCTCCATAACCAGGCGAACACGAGCTATTTGCATAACTGTTCAGACCTGCTCGTCACCCCCTGCGCCTGCCCTACTTCCACTCTGTCAGCCTAATGCTTCCCAGCACTCTCTCTTTTGTGCCTTTCTCTTGTTGTTCTGGGAACATATAGAGATCGACACATTAAATTGGGAGGACTCCAGTCTCGTCTAGTCTCCAAACAGAAATGCATTTGGTGTGAAGGCCCATATTATGAGATTGGCATGGTCTCCTTGTTGTTGTCTCTTTTCTCACCAGTGCTTCACGGAGAGGGCATTATGTTGTGAAACATGAAGAGGTGCAGAGATATGGTCTGTGTGTGTATTACATGGAGGAAGAATGGGGCTGTGGGATCTGATACTGTGAAAATGACAGAGCGGTCTGATGTGTCAGACTCTCACGGGACGGCAGGCTGTGTGGAGCTGCAGCGAGAGAGGCTCCGGTGGGAAACTGCTGAGGTTACACTGAGTGTGACGTGGGTGTTACACAAGTTGGGAAATTTCTCTTTTTTCCAGAAGGAGGAGATATGAGTTTCTACAGACTTGTGGGTTTAGACCTAACAATGTATAGGAGCACTTTCTCAGAGGCGGTATAGCTCAGTGGTAGAGCATTTGGCTGCAGATCAAGAGGTCTCCAGCTCAAATCTGGATACCCCTTGATTTTTACAGGACACCAAATATTTACAGATTCAAACCAGAGTTATGAAAAGAAACACAAGAGAAGAAAAAGACTTGAAAAGGACTCCTCATCACACCGACACGTTCACATCAAGCTTGTCCTGAGTCCGGCAGTGTTTACCACTTTGGTTTACTTTGGTTTGGGTCTTGTTGAACGCTGCACTCGAACTCTGGTGCTGACCAAGCACATGCTTTCTGGTTTGCCTCGAGGGCGTGGTCTCAGACTGCTTCAAGTGAATCCCAGGAAGCGTACCATTTATGTACCATTTCATTGGTTAAAAAACGTTTTCTTTTCCTGTTTCAGTACCAGTTGAACTAGTACCCTATTTGCACGTTTAGCTAACGCACCCCGCGGCCCCTCTGCTTCACTCCCTGCCGCGAGGAGACTAATGTGTTGGTCGGATAAATGAATCAATTTAACAACTTAATGCTTCATCCACACTCTCGTCACAGCGTAGGACACACAGCGAGGAGCCAACTGTACAATAACTGAACAATAATCATCACTTGACTTTCTGGACGCAGTTGGAAAAGTGAAACATAAATGTGAATTGCATCATCCTTGGATTGGTTCGATTTAGAAACCAGACCAGGGCATTCTATTCTATTCTCTATAGCATCATCTATGCTGGTTAAATGCTAAAACTGTGAAAAACTCAAATTCTTCTCATTGTGTAATACATCCAAAGCAATTGACACTATTTTGGTCATTAAAACTGAGAACTGGTGCAATGACACCTTTGGATTCCTTCATTGATTACATCACAGGTCATTTAGCAGACGCTCTTATCCAGAGCAACTTACAGTGAACTCACTACAGGGACAGTCCCCTGGAGCAACTCGGGGTTAAGTGCCTTGCTCAGGGGCTCAATGGTGGCAGCCTGGTATTGTATTTTATTTGAAAGCCTGACTACTAGACCACTAGACTCCCACCACTGATCACTCACTGATACAGCTGGTGGCCACATGACTACAGGTGAAAATGTGAGGGGACTCCCTTGAGACTCACACTTCAGAGCGTCCTGTTAATCTGTTTAGAGCGACCAACCCTCTGCGACCTCCCCACTTCCCGGGCCTTGGGGCTTTGCGGTCTCTCCCAACGGGCTGAAATAAAACCACCGCACACATTCCCCATCAGGAAAGGCCCGAACATTTCCGAGATGCTTGGTGCCCCCTGAGCTTTTATCACAATATTCTCTTCTGATACTGTGACACCCAGTATATCATCCCGACAATATACTCCATCTGTATCTATTTAGGATTTAAATTTATGTTTGCTCTGCAGCCAGAGGTCAATTAACAACCAGTAAGATTAATTAACCCCCTTCAATTTCGCAGTCTACAATATTTCCACCTTTTACTTGTTGTTTTTAAGACTTGTGTGGATTTCAGTTCATGTTTTTGTAATGCGGAGCTGCAAAGTTCAGTCATGGCTTATTGTTGACTGAGAGTGAGCTCCGCAGGGAGCAGGGTGAAATACCGCAACATGGGAGGCGAGACAAATTAAGGAGCCATGACAATGAAAAGCAGATGTGACAGTAGGGCAGTTAAATTACTTTACTGCTTACGTGAAAACAGGGACAGACAATATAGTAAATGCTGGCTAATTGTTGAAACACTCTGGTAATTGGGCGAACAAACATAAGCTTAAGGTGGCAAGAGACTGCATCAACTTATCATTATGAAATCAATGTTGATAGATATAATAGATTATATTGCTTCCCTACTATAATATGTCTCCTGGGAAAGTGAAGGATCCATTTCAATCAATTTATTTGACATTACCTACAAGGTTTAAGGCACAAAATGGGAAGAGGATAGCGCTTGTGTTGAGCCTATAGGTTACTTATGAATGTAATGGAATATTTACACGGAGGCGCCGTAGTCTGAACTCTCTATTGCTCCCACATTGTCAATGGCAGCGCATTACAGATACACTCCTTTAGTTCTTACCTTTCACAATAAAAGCCCTAGACATATGCACTGAATCACTGCCTACCAGAGAGCATCTCGCTTAGAAGCACCTCAACAAAATGGAGGAGGTGACGAAGGTGGCGAGGTGACTTATTAATACTACCAGGTGTTTTGTTTTGAACAGTTTTTCCATTTCTCAGCACTGTCCTCAAAAGTCCAAACCTACCTTGTCTTTCGTGTGATTTTCCTGTGATCTCTCATCATTTTTCCAGCTTTCCCAGCTGTTATTTATCTTCATGATCCGTTAATTGCTATTGATATCTGGGAACTGGTGTTAAATGACAGCAGCAGGACTCAGTATTAAAGGATAATGAGTAAATGGGGCAAGCAGGAGCCGCCACATGGCATATATTGAACATACCACCTGTCAGGAAATCCTGCATCATTACAGAATCCACTAACACACACCTTCTTCCCAGACTGTCCAACCTGGTTAGCGGAGGGAATCCCTTCTTTTTGTGACTGGGATTCATTCCTGGCACCAGGCTTGGCCCAGCTCCAGCCGGGAACAAGGGCAGCTTCCATCTCACAGAGCAGCGGTTTATCTCCTGTGGTGGGTCCAACTGGGCTGATCCTCTCATATTAAATGGATTAGCAGAGTCCTTGTTCTACTGTCAGGAGCTCATGAAAAGAACAGGGATTTAGCATGTTTAGCATTTCTTTTTTCCTGACAAAATTTCAAACTGTAAATGTAAATAATATACTCATTGAAAAGAGACCCTCCAACCTGTGCACACTGGGGCGTCTAAGTGAATTTGAAGTATTCCTGCATAGTAGTGTCAGAAACATGATTCGTAGCTGACCTCTCAGAGTATCAGCCGTGTTTAGCTCTTGTAGTATCCGTGGGAAACTGTAGCATTAGTACTGCTTACAAGCCTTTTTGATTTCCCATGGGAGACATCCATGACAGGAGCAGGTTAGGTTGGGACCCAAATGCTGCCTCGGATAGAAGAGCTCATGTTACAGATATCAGGGAAAATCTCATGAAGGGTGTGAAAGTTCTCTCTGAATATCAACATCTGAATTTATTCTCAGATGGAACATCACTGCTGTTCCTCACACGCATGAAGTTACCAAGTAATGTAATGCCTTTTGCACTCCTGCAAGACTTCAAACACAGACAGTGTTAGATCTCATGCGCTGCCAGTCTTTCAGTAGACGGATGGCAGGTGCTCCTCCCTGCCTGCACTCTTATTTTAATCTCCTTCAGAAGGCAGCCGACCCGCCACTCTCACAGGCTTCCATACGGGCGCCATGCTAATCACACTGTTTAATAGGAGGCCGTCTGTGGCCGAGCCCTCACATCACCGCAAATGTGCTGAGATCAGGCTGGGCACAAACAGCCCTGACCCCGGACCACCCCCCTGTCCCTGCTCCAGGACCAGAGCCTGCACTGTTAAGCTTCTGTTTCTGGCCAACAGGCCTTTAGTGTGGCTCTTTACTAAGACGCTGCTGCTATCAGGAAATTGTACATCTATTGACTGTAGGCAGAAAGCCAAAATGTGATTGATGTGTTATTCTTGCTTTTGGCTTTATTCAAATATGTGTGCACCAAACGTGATTAAAGCAATTATTTAAAGTCCTCCGCCACTCAAAAATTGGGTTTTATGAGTTGCTTACTTCCCTTGGATGTTTGAGCTTCACTGTGCAGAATGACGTATGTGCAGAGTTTGACACAAGAAGGCTGCTTTCAAATTCATCTGCTGAAAGAGGAACGCTTCCCTGTACTTTAACAAAGAGGTGGGAGAAGTACTCAGATATTCAACTTCAGTAAAAAATATAGTAACAGTGTAGAAATACTCTGTTTCAAACAAAAGCAAATTCCTACATTCAAAATCTTACTTAAGTAAGAGTACAAAAGTTTTAGCATAACATACTGGTACAAAGTAACAAAAGTGAAAAAAGTCATTATGCAGAACAGTCCATTTCAGAATAATGTGTATGATATTGATGTTTCTATAGATTACTATAAGCTTTTTTTGTGTGTGTGTGTGTGCGTGTGTGTGTGTGTGTGTGTGTGTGTGTGTGTGTGTGTGGGCTTGGCAGTTACATGTCTATTTAAACACACAGATTCACGTCTGTCCTGTCAGGTTCAGACAGTCTTGGTCATGTGACCCCCCCCCCCCACACACACACACACACACACACACACACACCCATGGCTCGGCCCAGTATCATTAAACTCTGTGTAGTCCATTCAGTGAGGCAGGACCGGCCCCTGGATTGAGGCCACACTTACTCACTGGCCCTTTCCCACAACCTCCAGGCACCTTGGAGGAAGTCATCCATGCATAACTGTGCTCCTTAATCAAAGGCTGAATGTCTAAGTTGTCCCGGAGGTTGGCTGCTGCAAGTGCGGCATTAGCAAAGCACATGCTCTCCTTTCACGGAAAAACAATGCTGCCCTTTGTGTCCGGCCACAAGTGTCTATTTTGATTTAAAAGGGGATCTCACAAGTGGAGAGACAATCAAGAGAATCTCTCTGACTACAGGCTGCGCACACCACCGGAAAATTAACAAGCCCCGCATGTCAGCATCATCCGCAAAATAAGAGACAGCGCTTTACTGAACACTAAAAAAAAAAAAGCCTCCAACACAACTGATATCAAAGAAGTAAAGATATCATCAGCTGCCTGGGCTGTAGAGTGGCTGTTTTGACAGGTTGAATTATTCTCTGTTTGTAACCGATGTAACAAGCTCTAGAGCCCTCGGAGCTGTCAAAATAAGAGCTTAGTATGATAAATGGATGAGAGCGCCGGATCCCTGGATTTACTCTGATAAGAGCATTAGAGTAGTCGTTAGTCAGCCTGACACACAAGGCAGCCGTGGGGGCCTGACAAATGGCATGAAACCACCTGAAAATGTAATTTGTGATATGTTTAATCCGGCCTATTTGGAAGCAAGTGAATGCACAAGAAAAAACAAAAGACACATCTTGACCAGAAAGCGTGAAAGGTTGTCTTCAAGGTCCATCCCACCTCCTCTGGCCTCTTCACTGGTTTATAAATAACAGTGACCCATCTTTAAATAGGACATTGTTTTGTCTATTGTCTTTCTATCCCAGTGCTGTCCTGGTCACTGATGCTGAAGCGCTGCGGTAAACATCCTCTGACCCTCCCAACCCTCCACTCCCATACACTCTGACCTCATGTTCTTAATCCTCACTTACACTACCCAGGCCTCCATGTTTTTAGGAATGTGCTTGAGAGATGCGGCCAGTATTTTCTTTTAAGATATTAGTTATAGATGTTCATACAACCATCCAGAGTTGAATATGTAAACTTTGTGTTTTGCTGATAGGATTAAAAAAGAAAATCATTTTGACGATTTATGTCAAACCATGGCCCTTTTGATTCAGTGGGAACCATATCTAAGTGTGTTTACAACAAGCTGTTTTTATGTGCATTTCCGATTTGCAGAATACAACTGAATGTTTCTCTCCATGCGCTTAATATTCACATAACAGTTGTTGATGAAAACACACATTTATTGTTTTGTTTTTTTTGACAGATTTTCAGGAAATTGTATTAAAATGAGTCTTGAGGTGGATGGGAAGTTGATTTTGACTGGTTTTCTTTTTGCACACCAAGTTTTCCTTTCATAAAACCATTTTCTGTGAATTTGTTGGGATGTTAAAGGGGGGGGGGGAAGCACCAGCTCTAGAAGCGGGAAATAAAACTTGCTAAACACAGTTTCTCCTTTCAACATGATTAGGCTCAGCATCAGACTGTTTAAAAGGAGCCTTTTAAGAAGGATGTTTAGGGGCTAGGAGCAGGGGGTGCAATGGGGTGGTGGTTTCCCATTCTTCCCATTATCCGGCTTGCCATTTTCATTGGAGAGAAGGCCATCTATCAGGAGCCCCTATAGGCCTTTGTAGAGCTGAAGAAAAGGATCACTATGAACAGACCTGTCTGTGGGTTGCTCAGACATGGGAGACAACAGATGTGTTAAACACAGCCAGCTCCCTCACAAAAAGCCTGGAGAGCTGAGGCTGCATGCTCTCTAATGGAGAGGCAGCTTTATGTTAATTGCTGAATGGAGTCAGTCAAAGCTCCTGCATGCTTTGAGTGAGCGGGTTCAAGGAGGAATCCCAAATCATAAAAGAAGACTTCATTTCCCTCCATTTTTTAAAGAAGGGAAGAGCAGCAAAGAAAAGGCCGTAAAATTGTTACAAGACCTTTAACCAAACTGCATCTTAAGATCCCACGAAAAACCCCACAGAGTAACTTCTCTGAGTGTAAAACTACAGCAGGAGTTTCTTTCCAAAAGAAGAGGTTGTATGGACTTCAGAATAGGCGTAGGCAGATCAATCCCCAAAGAATCCAAGAATCCAAAGAAGTCTTGTTTTGAGTTTTGATACAATTGCCTCAATGTGATCAATACAAAAAAATGGGTCCATGCAATGTTAGATCCCGTTTTGGGCACATGAACTCTACTTAGTTCACGCACTGAGCATTCAGACAATTCACATTGTTATTTACCAGTAAACACTGTCTTTTGATTTAAAAAAATGTATGCAATTCAGTTATTAACCGAGAGAAAAATATTACGAGGAAATGCCTAACGTTCAATTAATATCTGCATCAGTTATTCTGGCTGTGGGTTTACTTGGTATCGGATTGAAACCAGAACTCTGTGATATCGCACACCTTTACTACAAATATATTAAATGCCATTTCCTCAGAATTGTATTGTATTGATGTTTCTTGGTTGCAGACAATAAAAGAAAACATGGCTTCCAGTATGATATAGCAAACTGGGAGAGCCTGTTGCTGTTGGCTTACTTCGGCTCCTGCGTTCCTGTGAGAATCAGGATAATCCAGAGAGATCACATCTTTTTGTCGGAGCACACAAGCTTCATCTATTTACCGAAATAGATTCTAAAACGTCATTATAGACACACCAACCTGCAGTGCAGCTTATATCAAAACACACATAAAATATCAGATTTTTTCGTTCATTTCACCTAAACACAGACGGGTTTGATCAAACTTTTGCACCCCAGTATCCTTCTGTGATACTGAAGGAGGAGGAGCAAAGGTCCCTGCATCAAACCCCGGAGCCCTAAACAATGGGAGCTTGGCGTGGACAGCCCGAGGCGAAGCCATCTGCCACGGAGAGAGTGGAGTCCCTTTGTCAGCTATTGTGGAATGCGGAGGCAGATTGATGAGGGCCGGGTGATTCCTTTAGGGCCCGGCGAGGCAGCAGGCAGCGCAGGGAACTCCCTCTCCTTCTGTCTCCACATTTCGCAGTCACATGATGGAGCAGCCAGACGCTACAACCTGGGAAAATGAAAAGGGAAAGTGTTTTGAGAAGCTGATGTAAATGTTTCAGAAAATCCTCAGCCATGTTCTCAGCACACGTTTCAACAAAATACTTTCCTGCAACAAAACGAGCTTGATATTGGTCAGTGGTGGCTTTTTCTGTGCTTCTTTCTCAGTAAGTGTAAGAATGAGTTTTCTCCTTCGCTATGTTGCATGCGAATGTGATGCCAGGCCATGAGAGTGTGTCACTGCCTGGATCATGACCTCTAACCCTCTCAGCAGGTGTGTGTGGATGGTCTTTATTGAGAAAAGCCAGTCCAGAAGCTCTCTGGCTTTTGTAGTGGGTGGGTCAGGGGGGGGGCAGGGCAGATGTTGTATGAGAAATCCCCCTGGGGAAAGTGTGCCGCAACTGAGGGAAGGGGTCAGGGCAAAAGGGCGGATCCCTGACACAACCAACACAACAGACAACTCTGGTTTCCATGGTAGTTTGCTGCATCACTGAGCCGTCTGTTCTTCAAGACGTAAAATAAAGACTTTAGGCTCTGGGATCACTGACAAAACCAGCCTTTCTTCTGCTACTGATAGCAGACAAACTCCAGAATCTGGTTTAGAATCAGTTACTAGTGGAAACTAAGAAAATGTACACAAGCACTCTACTCAAGAATACTTTTGAGGTACTTTACAGGAGTATTTAGAGAATACTATCATTGAGAGAAAGATTTGAGAAAAGATCAAAAGATGAAAGCAGATTTGTGCAGCAGAACCTTTTTTTTCTTCTTTCGTCCCCCTCAGATGCATCTTGTGACCCTTTGCTGGGTCGGTAAGTTGGGACCTACTGGACTAAACTAACTAACTAAAAAGTCGTTAAAAATATCTCCACATCGAACAACTACAACTGAAAAATCCTGCTTACACATTGATGAAGCCATATTAACAATCTTTTATGTAAGTGGATCAGTTTTCTGCGAAACAAGTACTTTTATTTGTCATACTTTCAGTAGGATTTAAATACACGACCTTTACTTGTAATAAAGTATTTTTACATTGTTTTATTTCTACTTTTACTTATGTAAGTGATCTAAATACTTCTCCCATCACTAAAGTGCACACACATGCAATCATTCTGTTTTTAATTGTTCATCTTTACAGATTTAGAGCAACATTACACTGTTCTTGCGTAACTATTTTTAAAAAACAATATTTGGGCACCATTCCCATCATTCCTTGCTCCCATTGTTTTTTTCTTGGTCTCCTCTTCTGCAGACCCACACAATGCTAAATCCTGACCAATAAACAGCGGCTATAATAAGAAACTTTAATGTCTGGCGACGGTTTCAGCCGCGGAGCTTCAAAGCCACAGGGTGCAGCAGAAATAAGACGAGATAAAAAGCACAGCTTGTTGTCCTCAATGTTTACTGTAGCTGGACTGTGAGTCACTTCGTTTGAGGTGACGGCTGCAGAGGAATGTGACTTTCTGCTGATGTCTTTGATCAAACCCTGGCTGCATCTGCTTATCTCTGTGGGCACTAAATGGGCAATAAACCATTTGCTTTAATTGGCTGAAGGACAGCTCACACTGATTGTGTGGAGCTGCTCACATCCTTATTGAAACAATGTGAGGAGGCCATGATTTTTATTCAATACACTGTAGCGGAAATCCTTACTGGACAGTATTATATGTTATTAGTGGCAACATGTTACAATAACAAAGACAATGTACCCCCCACCCCGGAGCTTTATATAATTACAACTTCTCAACATCTGACCTCGAACATCAAAGCTTACAGAATGAAGGGCCATAAAGGTCATGTGATAAATCTTGGAACTCTGTCATAATTAATAAACGACGCTACACGGCAACATAAAGAACTTTGTTCCTCGCAAACATTGCACAAAACGAAGTGCTGACTAGGGTCATAAGTATAGCTTGCAGGTCTGCAGGAGAACTTTTAAGATGAAAACTTTGACCAGCAGTCTTGGCGTTTTCTTTTTCTTCCTGACCTTGTCCGTAAAACATCTTTTTTCATCTCTGTCTTTCCATAAAGGACCCTCTCTGCAACAATGCTCGCAGGCCAAAAGCTCGCCTGTCAGTCCTGTGACGCATGACATTTGTACAACATTACCGGGGTCACAGCCCACGGCTAACATATTCGGGGTAAATGAAAGGAAGTTGTTCAGGGCTCTGGACAAAATCTTGAACTTCAGCCTGCATGAAGAAAGCACAGGTCAAATCATACTTAGATATGCATCTTCAGCCAATGGTTGGCCGTAATGTTTGAAAAGAACTCCTCAAAGTCCCCGGTCATCCCTCTATAGAGCTATTGTTAAAGAAGCTAAAAGAAAGAGGACACAAAGAGTTTCATATCATATCAGTAAATCCATCAAGGGATTCAAAAGAATATGAGACTGTTCTCAATCTGCTTCCTTTTCTCTTGTTGTGCCATGAAAATGCTGATTCTGGGTTTGAACTTTCTTTCCTATTTTAATCTTTACACAACCATTTATGTCACTTTTCATGTTTCATGTGCGCTGCTATCCCCACATTGTGACTTGCCCTTTTCTTTAACATCCAGCTTTTTAACCTTTTGACCAGGAATGTCATGGCAATCTAATCCAATAGTTGTGAAGATATTTCAGTCTGGAACAAAGTGATGGCGCGACAAACCAACATGCCATGCCACAAGGGAGTAAATGACATGAAAACAGCTTGTGCAAGTGCAAGGTCACTTTTGGCTCACTAGAGCGTTGTTCATGGATTACTTTATACAAGAATGTGGGCAAAACAATGTGAAGGGAACACTAAATCCTTGAGAACTACTAAATGAAAACATAAAAAATTTAGGGCGATGATAAACAATCTCGACCGATAAAGCTCTGGAGTTCCTCTTTTCTATACAAAGCCAAAAGATAAGTCTTGGTAGCCCCTGTCTTCTGCCAAAAAGGATACCGTCATACCTCCACGAGCCAACACAAACATGGAAACCTCATCACTGTCTGAGCAGAGGTGAAGGGAGGAGTCCTTTCCTCCCCCTGATTAGCAGGAAAGGGTCATCGTCCTCTGACATCTCTTTGTCTCTGCAGTATTGACGGAAAAGATCCTGATTTCCCAGGTCATCGCTGCTGCCTCATTGCTGTCGGACAAAGTTAGCCTGACCTGGCTCACCGTGAGCTCATCAGCGTGAACACAGTCACATCTCCAGGAAGAGACCTTATTGTGATTTTGTCTTTGGAGTCTGCACGTCGTCAAATACCGTGCTGGATATTTTTCCAGTAAAAGCAAAATGCTTTAGTGCTAATGACGTGTCATGTCGACGTTGGTATTTAGTAAATAGCAAACATTAGTCAGTTAGCGATCTGTCCATCATTGCATAAGCTATACAGCATTTTAGCTCCTCATGTTCTCAGTCCCAAGTATATTTAACATCTGAGGATGGTCCATTTAAGCCAGGAAAAACATGACGTCAGCTTCTGCAAGCCAAATTCAGCAGCAGTCTGGAAATAACATAATACATTTCAAGCAAAGAAATCGGAGGGGGGATATCATGTATGAAAATGTAGAACATCAGTTGGAGGGTCTTCAAAGCCTTAGAGGACGTCACACTTGCCAATTCATTCTTTGTAGATGAAAAATGGCAGTTTAAAACAAATATTTGTAATTGTAGGCCTACTGCTTTATGTGTTTACCCCAATAACCTCATTTTACAGCTGTTCTTGAAATCCTGCAGGTTGAGAAGTGTCATTTGTTATGCTTTCATCTTTACGAGTTGGTTGTGTTGATTGTAAAAACCTCCTGAAGAGCAAAGCTTGAATTAAAAAAAAAAAAAAAGAAAAAAAAAAGTCTTTTTGAGCTCATTCCCTGGACAGCATCCTCGATCCTGTCTGTGTGTTGGCGTGGATTAGAATAACAGGACGGATAGTGAGTAGGATCTGAGCAGCCAACTCTGACCTCCATCTGCACAGTTTCCTCTCCAGTCTCCCTGGGTGGGACTCCCCCAGGCCACTAAAGCTCACACATATCTACTGTCCCCCAATCATGTATCCAATTATGCGATGCTATGCCTTCTCAGACTGGATATAGTGTTTCTCAGGGTGCGGAGGTTAGGGAACCTCGTACTCGATGGTTTGTTGCAGTTGGGCTGCAGCCACCGGCGATATTAATCTGCAGTCATGGAGCAGGAAATAGAAAATAAGCTGTAGAACACACTGAATTAGTAGAAACAGCTAGATAATCCACTTTGTCCATAACAATAAAGTAACAGACATGTTTCTCAGCAAACATCTTAGTGCTGAGATCATGTATATGAGAGCACAAGACGTTGTGGGAAACCAAGCGATGGCTATGTTTCATTGGCTGCTGTGATTTAAGCAAACAGAAATGTGGAGCAGAAATACTGGATGGAAGTGTTGACCCGCTAGATGGAAAGTCAGGGGGTCAAAGTTTCAACAAATCATTCTGTTGAAATCATGAATGAGTGCAGCAGATTTCACGGCAATCCCTCCAACATATGTTGAGATATTTCAATAAAAACACAAGCACGTCAACGTCATGTTGGAGCTTGAGAAAAAGTCAGGGGATCACCAACGCCAGCAGAATACATCATCTGGGAACCATGAATGTCTCTGCAAAATTGTGTGCCAATCCTTCAAGTACATGTTAAGATATTTTACTGAATGTGAGAACATTTTTGACCTGCTGGTGGCGCTACAAGAAGAGTCAGATGGATTAAAACGTATCCTCCAGGGCAGCGGTCCCCAACCTTTTTTGCACCACGCAAGACATTATATTAAACATATCATTTAATTATTACATATACAATGTAAATGTAATTATTCCATTTTATATTGTACACTTTATTTATATTATTATTACATTGTAATATATATAATATAATACAGAAAAATCTTTTCAATATATATTACCAAAATAAAAATAAAAATAAATACTTTTTATTCTTTCTGTGCAGCCCGGTAGCAAATGATCCACGGACCCCTGCTCTCTGGCCTTGCATATCTGTAACGTTGAGATATTTCAGTCTAGACCAAAATTGACGGACCAACATTACTTTAGAGCTGCTGATAAAACATCCATTTAGTTTTTTACATACAGTAACATGAGGACATGGATCAGCATGTGGCTTGAATTTGCCTGGTTGGTCCACTTGCCAGCAGAGTCAAACACTTCCAGCCTTCGTGGAGAACGGGGTTCAATCTGATGCATCGCTCAATCCCCTCAGGAAGTGTGTTCACCAGTGCAAGCAAAGGAAGTTTATTCCCGCTCCACAGATCCTTGTTTATGTTGGGGCCACCTCGCTATGGATGCAGCTTTTGATTTTTTTTCTTTCCATGTGTGTGTCATTAAATGAGTCACTTTTTTCCACATGATGAGTGAAAAGCAAACAAATTGACTTTGTTGTTTTTTGATGGAGCGCAGGATGTGGCTCTTGGATAAACCACAGAAATGGGTTTGATGGAAGGGAAGCCTTCTCGGTGGCAATAGTGCTGTCACAATATAGTATTGCCATTATTGCAACCATACACTGATTCTCTGAGTTTGGACCATTGGTCAGTTTATGTAACAAGAGGGCTGTCACTCATACCACCTTTATTTCTCCAGCAGAGAAATTCTTCTTTAAAATGTAAATGTGCAGCGTAATACTCAAAGATAAAAAAGAGAAAACATAAGTGTTCGAAACAGCTTTAAGCCAGAACATCTAAAACAGAAGGAATTGTTTTGGAAATGAATCAAATTAATATAAAATGTGTCCAAACAAATGCATTTCCAGTGGCAGATCAGACAGAAAGCCTGATCAAATAATGTCACTCTTGTGATAAAGGGGGGAAAAATTTAATTATGTCACAATGTCATAAAAGTCCAATAAAGGTATAAATGCCACAAACAGTAGCTCCCCTGAGATGGTCCGGTCAAAGCTTTGTCAAGTTTTGAACTTCTCCACATGCTGAAGTGGTGGAGGCCTAATAAGAGAGATAAGATAGAGAGAACTCCTTTTTTTATAAAAGAGTTTGGATAGTAGTGTCTTTTCTAGGCCTTTCTAAACCCAAAACACAACAGGAATAGTGTAAGGAATGGATAGCTCCCCATGGCAGCCCTCTACATTTTACACCAAACGTTGTTTAACTAACAGACACCTATTCTAATATTATGGCGTACAGTTTGAACAATCTGGTGTATGGAAGGAATGTAAAGAGGACTTATACTGTAAGTATTTCTTACACTAGTGGAGCTAATGTTAGCTTTATTAGGGTTAAAGCTGATCAAGCTGTTCTAGTTGCCTGTATGATGCAGTTAATTGGCCTTAAGGATTTTCCATAACTGCCGTGCATGTATGCTGTATTAAGTCTGCGAACACATAAACATATTTTCTCTGTCTTTTACTAAAGCATATTTTCATAAAGCTTACAAAATGCAGTTTTGTCCCACGAGGCCTCTGAATTCCATCTCTTTGAATTGTGGTGGTCTTTACAGATGCAATTTATCTTAAGATAAGGACATTTGCTGTTTGCTTAAGTGTGTATGAGTGTGTGTGGGGGGGGGAATGTAGGATTTGTTATTTCTTTTTTGAAGAATGTTTGGGATTTGCCGTTATCTCCATCATGTTTTACACACTGCTGTGAAACAGAGATGTTCTGGCAGCCAGGCACACAATGGCACAGGGTTATCAGCAGTGTCACTTCATCGGCTTCTCTCGCAGTGAAACCCCTCCATGTTTCCTCAGAGAGGGGGTCCTGCTCCAAAATTGGTTTTGCCTGCAGAAAAGGCATGTCAGCCAGGGCTATAACTTTCACAGCGGACATATAGGTCATGATCTCCATTTCTCTCCATTTCCATTTTTTACACAAAGACACCATTGAGAGGGTCTTGTCAAGTTCTTGTATTCAGACTTCTAATGGAGATCTGTGACTTCAAATCTCCCTTAACTGTATCATTTCTGCATCAACAAGCATTCTGTCTATAGTTGTACCAGTCCACATCGATCTTCTGACAGTGATTTGTGAGCTTTCTTACAGTTTTTACTATGTGTGTGTCATGTCTGTCACTAAAATGAAGTTCCCTTTTCGTGTAAAAGTTGCAGGATTCAACAGTCTTTGCTTTCGGAATTTGGTTAAGCCTTGTCCAAAACAAAAAGATGAAAATATGTAGCCTATAATCTCATGATTATAGTCAGATTTAACATTACAACATATCTACATTTGATTTAGAGTGTGTTGTTCTGCCAAGTTCATCAATTTAAACCAAAACTTTAAAGCTGAAGTGGAAAAAGGTCAAATCCGTAAGAGTTCATGAGAACCAACAACACTGTTTCTCTTTGCATTGTCTGAGATGTAAAGAACTCACTTTCCTTTCTCTTGGTTACATATTGATTGTATGACTGGAAGGGGAACACAGTTTAACACAGTTTAACACAGTTTAACACAGTTTAACACAGTTTAACACAGTTTAAGTCGGGCGTGCTCTGTCTCTTTTGTTCTCTCTTTAGCTGCAATTTACAGAGGCAAGAAGATACTCTTTTTGTCTCTTCATATAGAAACTGGTAATGAAACAGATCATTGTGAAACTCCCTTCACTTCCTTCCCGTTATATTTGCAGCACACAGGCACAAAAGGGTTTGAAATGCAACCTCATTTAACTAGATTGAAGCTATGTAGCCTATACATGTTTTATCACACAAGTAGAGACACAGCATCCAAAAAAGCTTGCCACCAACAGAATTTTGACTTCATTCTTTAAAGGGGCACGCCACCGCTTTTACACATGAATTTCTTTTTACTGGTCAGAAGAAATACTTCCCAGCTTGTGAGAATAGATGTAGAGCATCTTCTGTGGCTCTCAAGAGTTTTGAGTTTGATAAAAGTGGGCATTGGGGGGCTAGGAGGATCTAATCAGATACTCCACTGAATTGCATTGTGGGAGATGTAGGATCCCGTGTTTTTGGAGTTTAAGGAAGTAAAAATCAGGATATCTTGGTCTCTGCTGCTTAAATTTTACCATCCTCTTTTTAATCTGTCTCTCTACAGAGGTGCAATAGCAAATCACTGTAGTACCCCTTTAAGGTGAGGAATAATGTTATACAGCAGTAGTAATGTACTAGGCTTTACTAACTAATTGTGTTGCCCGTTATCTCTGACCCTCATTACAAAAAAACATTCATCTTTACAAGTAATTTGTCAATGTAAATTTAATCATAATCCAGTGAAGGTTAGTGAGAACTGGGCCGCTGTGACAATGTCTGACTGAGATGGTGGGAACAGGACCTGGATGGTGTTTTCTCAGAAAAAATGACTAAGCGGAAATTAAAACAGTGGAAAACATGACCGAAGAAGGCAACAACAACAACAAGATTCTCCACAACACTGTGGTTTGGTTGGGTTTGCAAGGTCTGGGTTTTCAAAATGAACCCGACTGTGGTTTACCAAGGCAGCAAATTTATGTTCTGACAGTTTATGAACTCATGTGGGGAGACACACAAAGAGAGGAAATGCTCTCCCATTGAGAAATAAAACGTTAGTTTAATAACACCATGCAGAGAACATAAAAAAAAAAAATTTAAAAACACTTTTAATGTCATTTTTAATTGAAGATATTTATGCCAGATTAATTCTTTCAGATTGTTCTGCTGTATGAGAAACATATTCCATCTTAAGTACAGTGGATGATACACAAAAGGCCTCTTCTCTGAAAGATACTTCCACTGAGTTGTGTAATGAATTACAAAATAAATGTAATCAGTTACAATTACTGAGAAAGAAATATGTCATTAAATTATTGTAACTAATCAAAATAAATAATTATATATATATATATATATATATATATATATATATATATATCTGAATATATTATCTTCAGTTAAACTGTTTTTTTTTTGGCTTTGTTGCCCAGTTTAAAACATTTCTTAGAAAAGTAATTAAAAAGTAATCAAATGTATTAAGTACCAATACTTTGATGAAGTAATGGTACTTAGTAACATTACTTATTACATGTTTAACAGGGTAACTAGTAATCTGTAACCTATTACATTTCAGAATTAATCTTCCCAACACTGATTGTATAAAGGCAAAAAGGTAAAGTGAACAACAGCCACACATGCAACCCTAAGAATAGCTGCCCTGAAATCAAAGCAATCTGTGCCTTGAACACAAACAACACAGTAGCAGTGTGCAGTTCATGATTAGAAATGAGATCCACCAGAGGAGGCGAGATGGAGAGATGGATTACTCTGAGGTTTCCCAGGATCCTGCCTCTCTCCAGGGAGAGCGAGCCTCTGCTGCGGCGCTGCGTGGGTCTCTCGACTGTCATTATCACCGATGGGAGCCACAATAGGTCAGGGAGATGAGATAACATTGTGAGCGGCAGAGCAGCAGGTGAGAGGCTCAACAGGGCGCGATTAGGTATCCGGGTCCCAGGGTGTAGCATTGCCTGGGGCCTCGGGGGCCTCGGCCCCGCCATCTGCCAGGGTGAATTCCTCCTGCTGGAGAGGAACTGCTCAATGGCAGCACAAACTGTTGCTGTGGGGCGTCACTTTGAGTTTCTCCTGTTACCTTTTCATGGAGAGAAGTGTTACACTTTACAGTATTGTTACAGTCTCAAACACAAGCTCAAAGAATGCCTTGCAAACAAAGGACTGAAACTTCTGGTATTTGTGAAGCAATGCTGTGCTTTAACATTTAAAGTTCTGTGTCAAGAGTGCTGGACAGTAACTAACTACAGTTACTCAAGTACTGTACTAAAGTTTGATTTACTGCAACTTTATAATTACTACATTTATTTGATCACTTTAGTTGCTTTGGAGGTTCCAAATAATATCACAAAATATGATTAACAAATAATTCATCATGTATTATTATAGGTTAAAATAAACTTTATTGATCCCTTGGAGGAATGCACAATATACCCAGCAGTATAAAGGCTAGGACTAAAAAACTTCCCTACTACACCAGCTGCAGCATTTAAGTGATGAACACGTTTATGCATCAATAATTAGAATCCAATAATATAATATATATTATTCTGTAATGGGTTGTGCAGAATAAGTACTTTTACTTTTTGGTACTTTAAATATGTTTTAATGCTAATACTTTTGTACTTTTATTTAAAATGTTGAGTGCGGATCTTCAACTTGTAACACTTTGGTGTTACTACTTTTACTGAAGGAAAAGATCTGAGTACTTCACCCTCCCCCCTCCCCACACACACACTGTTTATTTATGTTTTCCATCTGCAGACCAAAGTCACCTGGCATCAACCATGAAGTACTGAAAACAGCACTTGTTAGATACGCAGTCCAGACTCTGCCTGTGTTCTGGATCGTAGGCTTCGGGGCTCCAGTGTGAGGCCATCATTCAGCGAGAGCACACCCCAGGGATGCTCTGATGACAGCCATGCTGGATGGTTCACACCTGACCCAAGAGCACTGCTGCACGCAACACCCTGTCCTGTGACCCGCCAGCGCCAGCCCCCGCTTTCATCTGACAACATGGTGTAAAATTGGAGATGCCCACCGCACTCACACATGCCAGACGTGCAGTCTGTCTGACAGACAGGCATGAACATGAGAATATTGAATTAGGAGCTGTAGTACAAATGTAGGCTGTGTGGCAGCCTCTCGCCTTACCAGGCAGGCCAGGTGAGCGACGATAAATCAAGATTTTGGAGTCGACAGTCTTGGATATCTGCAGGAATCAAACAGCTGGTCCTGAACTTTACCCCTTCAGATTTTTCATTCACGTGTGAATAAAAATCCGCAGTCTAAATAACCAATGTTTTCACAACAGACACGTTATCAGGGTGAAGAGCCGGAGCCACATCTGTTAAATCCCTTCAAATCAGTTAAGAAGCTCACCGTGCTGCTGCAGATATCAAACGCTGATCGGTGTGACCCCCACCTCTAACCTGAAAGTAATAGATCTTGACATGGTCAATAACACCCAGATCTACTTTCACTGACTTTAACAAAATCCCGACACCAAACCCCGACAGTAGTCCGTTTTAAAGCACATTTACTATGTGTCAGTACAGTTTGCAGCCCATACACATGACCCTTTGTTTGTGACTGAATGTAATGGCACATATGTTTTAATATGATGTTGTCAGACAGCAGTCTGTCTTTGGTGGAGGAACATTGGCTGTGTTTGTGCAGATCTAGAGGGCTGATGACATGTCCAGATGTGGAGAGTGACCCTGCATTGACCCTCAATGGAGCCCACACTGTTCCTGTTGTGCACCCCCAGCAGTGAAGATGCTGGACGGTGATGGGTTTGATGGTTGCGTATTATATTGCAGTCAAACGAATTAGCAAGAAAGAAGAAAGCCCTAGGGCACACCTCCGTCACATTTGACCTTTGTCCACCTCTTTTGACATTGAATCAGCAGGTCTGAGGGTCTTTAGGGTCACTTTGAAGATTTGGATTATTATACAAATCTATTTTTTTATCTATCAAAACAGAAATTATGTAGTATTACAGATGAAGTTACCCAGCAGTATATACAGTATTAAAGTTAGCCCCACCTTTAATTCATTGAAGAAAATTGACAAATTAGGGATAAGTATATGGTTGAAATATGATAGCTAGTAAAAAAAATCTATCACAAGGAAATCGCAGGAACAATGGAGAAGAGACATTGGAGGAAGTCTGCATAATGGAAAAAAGTGACACATGGTTTGAGATTGCAAGAAGCACAGAAAAGTGGGAGAAATTGACCCAATACAGCGACGAAGACCATGGGAAGGACGAAAATGAAACTTCCAGGCAAAAGCTTTTTCTTTTTCTTTTCTGTATTATTTTGTCATTTGTTTGTTCAAATGTTCAAATCATCAATATGAACTGAAGTGTGCAACAACAAAAAGTAGCCCCTCTTTCACCAGCTGCAACATTAGTGATGCATAAACATTTAATATAATTTATTGTCTTATTCTGAAATGGGCCATTCTGCATAATGAGAAGTACTTTTGGTACTCTAAGTGTATTGTGACGCTAATACATATGTGTTTTTACTTAAAGTTAAATTCTGAATGCATGACTTATACTTGTAAGAGTATTTCTACACACTTTTATGCCTGAAAATATATGTTTTGGCAAAAACCTACATCCGTGTCTAGCACAGCCTAAGATGAGGCCTGTAGTGCGGAGCAGACGAGAGGATGGAGGGCTTTATCTGTTACACATAACCTGGCCTCCATCTGTTTAGCCCATCAGGTCTACTGCTGCTGTTTTTCAGCTGGAAGCTGCTGACAGCCTCCAAACAACACCAGAACGAGGGTCCGGCATGGGACTATAGGACGCCCCCCCCCTGCTGCCCAAACCCCCTGCTGGGCCACCAGAAGGCCTCTGTTTTGATAGTGGCTATTACCCTCATTGGGCTGACCCTCTGAGCTAACATCCCTTCCATTAGATACACAAGTAAGCACGACTGCAAGTACGCTCCATGACACTGGGTAAACATGTTGGCAAACTGGAGGAATGTGAAGTGAGACAGTTCAAAAGACTGTTTGTCTACTGCCACTGACAGAGGAGAGACGTCCGTCCACAGTTTTGACACATGACACAAGAGTGCTGAAAAACATGTTTTGGGGCATTTTCTTTTTTTTACTCCCTTTTGACAGAATTGATATATTTTGCATGTACAGAGGGCCATCTCTGACCTCGCTGGCCTGGGTGGGTCGTTGGACTCCGACGGATGGAGCACTAAATCTAAATCTCCGCTGTTCACCCTCACCTTTTGGCGATGCCTCCAAATGGAAAACTGGGAGTTATCAAGCAGAGCCACGATGAGACGCGGAGAGACTGGCTTCTCCATCAGGGAATCTTACATCACCACCTGGAGTATTGCATGGGCTCGTCTTTCAAGATGTGAGAGAGGAGGAAGTGTGCAGTTTGAATAATCTAAGATAACGTGCAATTAAATCAAAAGTCTTTCCGGCAGGGGATTTTGTCAAATGTGGAAGAAAATCAAAGGGTCATAAAAAGAATCATTAAAAAAAAAAATCCAATGGCTTGTAAGATAGTGTATAACAATGTCACTATGACATAACTGAATGAATTAGTAGCCTACAGTAACAAGGAAACGTGGGTCAAAGGAGACCATGCCAGCAGCACAGAGAGGCTGCGCTTTGCGCTAAATGCTAATGTCAGCAGGGGGGGTATCTATGTTCCCAGGGTCCTATGTTCCCTATCTTAATGTCCTCGTAATATGACACATTAACAAGCCTTTCAAAGGGTTTTATGTTCTCAGTAATGTATGTTACTCTATGTAAAAGGTTGAAAACTCCCACCTACAGCCTAATGATGTATTACTCCTTGAAACTTACACCCTCAAACTACAGATTACCAGCCTAGACTATTCAAACTGCATTTGAAACGTCCACCTCTCGCAATGTTAGTTTATATTAAGAACATAAGACCCTGGGAACATGACGCCAGCGTGCTAACATGCTCACTATTGTGACATCCTACAGTAGATGTTGAGATATTTAATGCTACTAGCGAGGCTAAAAAGTGTTTAACCTAGCTGTCAAATTAGCTCCAAGTTCCTCTTGTAAAACAACACAGTGATAAATCTAGGCCATATATATACATAGAGTAAAAAAAACAAACACACACACACAGATCTGCAGATAACCAGCAGCTACACTAACAAGGCTTTTTCCCTTTTTTTTTTTTTTTACTTTTGCCACTTAAATATTTATTAAGGAACCAGCACAGATATTGCCAAATAACAATAACCCAACATACATGGGTTGCACTAACATACATATCAATTACATTAGGCCATATTCATTTTTGTATCCATTAGTCAGCAAAGCAAAGAAAAACATAGTGTCAATGTCTTATTCGTGAAAACAAGGTGAGGCCAACAAGATCTCCAGTAACATAAACATGTTCCAAAGGGAAAAACCTCAAATGTTTCTCTGCACTATTGTGTGCCTGAGGGTTTTTTGCTCTTGATCCACTTGAACAGAATGCATCTTCTCGAAGCAGAAGTATTAATTAAAGTCAACTAGCAACAGGCTTCTCTAGCAGCGCATATTCATCACAGCTGAACACTGTCAGCTCGAGTTTATTATGGTTGCTCAGACTTTTTGAGGGATCAGACCTCTGCCCTCAAACAAACACTCTGTGGGAGCATGTATGTACTCATGTGGGCTGGGTGGCCTGCTGGGCTGCCTTGCTCCCTGGGGTGTCTGCTCATGAGAGGGCCTGTTATTCAGAGAACATCCCTCCCACCCTCCTGTAGTGTCTGCGCCTATGGAGAGATGATGGAGCTGGGAAATCCCCAGTACAAAAGAAGACAATTTGTGGTTAGCAGACTGCTGTTTAGGTAAATATTGTAGCATGGGTGGAGAGCTGGGATCTTTGTTAGTACAACAAAAAACAATAATTGAAGAAAATGCTTTTTTTTTTTTTTCAAAGTAAACTTTAAGATGGCAGCCGCTTACCCTGCTAATCATTAAATGATGGGACTGCTTACACGGCTGGGCTCACATTAACCACTTTCTCCTCCTCACGTCATCATCACCATATGGTCCACATTCACTGGAGCATTGGGGGAAAAAAACATATACAGCATCATTATGTTAATGGTGACGCCTCTGCCGTGGCACTTAGCAGACAGAAGGCCAGGCTTAGTGGAGGATGGATCATAGGGATGGATGGATGGGGGGGCTTACTGATTCCCATACAGAAAAGCTGTCATCTTCTTAGGCTGAAATAAGGACACATGCAAATGACTCAGCTGATGCAGACAGGCTGTATGTATTTGCATGTGTTTATTTGGATTTCAGACACTTTTGAGCATCATCACTGTACCAGTACAAAGGAAGGAGGTCATATCTTCTGTTGCTACAGCCATCATCGATCCTGTTGTTCCTCTGATAATAATCCCTCCTCTTGTTCAACTAAATGTCTGACAATGTCTAGTGGACATTTAAATTTCTTCAAAGTTGCTGCTATTAAGTGGTGGAAAAGGATAATTTTGAAGTACTTTACTTAACTTGAGTATTTCCATTTCGTACTCCTCTCTACTCCACTACACCTCAGAGGTAAATATTGTACTTTTTAATCCACTATAATTATTTTAACAGTTTTAGGGACTTGTGACTTTGTAGATTCAGATCATAAATACAGAATGTAATCAACTTAAAATTTGTGTTATTATAGCATAGTTAAAATGAGCTCCCCCGTTACAAACTGCAACAATAAAGTAATGAACCCATTAATGCAATAATAATTATGATCTTATTATAAATTACTCCACTGATGCATCATGTAGGCTGTGTTGGATTTAAGTCTTGATTGTTTACCAACATAAAGCAGTTATATGTCGCCACCTGCTGGACACATTTCATTTAGGGGAGAAACATGTGAACTTGTATACCACTAGGGGGCGCTGTGGGTCCACCGTGCAGCCTCTACCATTAAAGTATTTTATCAACTCTTATCCTTTCCATCACAAAGCTTGTATTCTTTACATCGTTAGATTTGCTCCCAATTCAGCTAATATCAGATGATGGAACTACTGGTTATATAATATAATATTTTAATATTTTTTTTAATAGTCTACACATAATTAAATTCACATCCAAGCATTATAATCCCTTAATTGGTAATGTTCATTGCATAAATAGTGCTCAACATTGCATCAGGGTGGAAGAGGGACCCTTTGTATTTACTAGCAAATTCTGGGCTTCGATCCATCTTTGGAACGGTTTATAGTTAAGACTTATTGTAAAATTGTTGGCATTTTATTGCAATTGTTAAGAGACAGCAGTTTGACTCAAAACCCTCCTAGATCATTGATGCTAATGCAAAGTCCAGATTCATGAATAAAATACTTGAGTTACTTCATGAAATCGCTAAGAAACAAATTGGTCCCTCTTCAGTGAGTCTTGTTTCTTAATTTTCTCTTGAGTTAAGACATTTTCTCTCCATTTCAATTATATAAAGCCCATGTCACACACCAACTGGTAATACGCAGTGTACCACACCTGACTATGCAAAAGTCTGAATATACTTTTTTTAAAAACAGGGAGCGGAGCTGGTTATGTGCATGTATCATTTAGTTCCAAATCCAAAATGAGATAAAACAAAAAACCGAAAAGGCAATTTAAACAAGATTTTCTTTATTTGACAGTGAGACAAGTTAGCCAACAACAGCCTTCCTGTTCAGTCACACCTAAAACTTCTGGAACTGCTTCTTGGCTCCTGCTGCCTTTGTCACTTTGAGGACGTTGAACCTCACGGTCTTGCTGAGTGGTCGGCACTCTCCGACGGTGACAATGTCTCCAACTGTGACGTCTCTGCAGAAAAACAAATCAAAAAGATATTAATAGGTGGTTGGCGTACCTCAGTCCAAGACTAAGCTGATAAGACAGCCATTTTCAAACAGGAGGTGTAAACTATAGTTAAGCTGCATCAGTGTTTGCCAAAGGCATTATCGTCAGAGCTTCTTGAGCTTGGAAGACCATCGTGAGAAAAACATCATTTGCAGCAAGTTATGATCTATTTTAATGGCTAAACATCACATGGACAAACATTTAGACAGACTTATAATAGAACAATTATTTTGTAGGTTAAAAAGGGAGGTTATATCATTTAAAAATTATGCCCAACATGGAAGTTGCCCTGGGGTAAACCAACTTACTGCACTATTTCAGACCTTTGGCAAATATATTTCTTGTAAAATTATCCAAGTTTGTAAGAATAATTTCTGACTGTCCCATATAACTGTAGGAACCCCAAATTAAAATCATGTGGGCAGTGTAGTACCTGAAGCAAGGTGACAGATGGACAGAGATGTTCTTGTGCCTCTTCTCAAAGCGGTTGTACTTGCGGATGTAATGCAGGTAGTCACGTCTGATAACGATGGTCCTCTGCATCTTCATTTTGGTCACCACACCTGTTGGACCACACAAGCATTTGAATATAACAGCAGTGTTGAATTGCTTACTATGGATATTGCAGTGAATAATCCAATCAATTTGTTTAATATGATTGTCACTCCACTACATCAGTGTTGCCATTAGGCATCATCGTCAGAGCCCAGAAGGGCTTGGAAGACCATCGTGAGAAAACATCATTTGCAGTACAGTGACAAGAAAAAGTAAAAGTCAATATGAAGTTTGTGGTAAGTTACCCTGAAAAGACTGGTTCTGGCTTGGGTTGCTTCACCTGTACAAGGACATGTTGATTTACTATCAGGAAAAATGTTAACCTTGTGTACTACAAGGAAAAACTGAGGCGCAATACTTACAGTACCAGGGTGGATATTGTAACCCATGTAAAGCTGGATTTAAAATGTATTTTACTCACATTCAAGACTTGGTGAAAAGTAGCCAAAAAGTCTTTTCATACAAATCTTTAATTATGTGTTCCTGGTTGCACTTTATATATATTTCCAGATTAAGTGCAAGACAATGTAGGAATCATACAGTACAGTTTTGTATGCTGAGTATTGTTAGGTCACTTTGTGTACAGTTTTATTATTATATTGTGGCATGCGATGTTTAAATAACAGCAAGTTCTGTTGCAGCATCCCAAGCCAGTGCCAATGGGCTAGTGTAAGTATAAAGAGTCACATTTTTACCAGAGAGGATACGGCCACGGATGGAGACATTTCCAGTGAATGGGCATTTCTTGTCAATGTAAGTGCCGTCAATAGCCTGGTGAAAACAAAGTATACTGTTAATGTCTTGTCATCACACATTCCATAACTCGATAGTCAAATTTTTAACTCGTGACTGCATCAGAGTTGCCAAAAAGGCACTATCGTCAACACCCTGAAGGCTAGGAAGACCATCGTGAGAAAAACATCATTTGCAGCTAACAAAGAGAACATAATGGATCAAGTTTAACAATAGTTCGGATAATTTTCTAGACAATTCAAGTTACCTCTCTTGGGGTTTTGAAGCCCAGCCCCACACTCTTGTGGTAGCGGGGGAGCTTCTCCTTAACCTCCTTGCCACCATCAGCAACCAGAACACGCTTCTTGTTCTGGAAGATGGTGGGCTGTTTCTGATAAGCCCTCTCGGTCTGTGGAACAAGGAGAACACCACTTTAACACCTTGTAAAGCAGGAACCGGTATGGAATGGGAAGACAGACATAACACCGCCAGGCCTCGCCAAGTTGGCTAACGTTAGTTCAAGATTGACTTCCCCTTATGGAGGAATGAAATAGCCCATAGCTGAAACGACACATTATTTATGAAATAAGTGTGTTGATGTGAATCGTTACTGTTCGCAGTATATAAAAAAACAGTGCATTGTTCACGACGAAAGTTAAGTGGTAGCAGGCTATGCTAACAGTTAGCATTCCAGCTAGTTTAACGTTACACGAGGGTATGCAGAACGGCAACAACAAATACCAGATATTAAGGCAACAATGTGGTTTAAAATAGTTCAAGGCCGTGTATGAAAATCATGTCAAGGCAAACACTTCATATATACCGCTAAATGTGTTTCATAAAACGTAAGAAATATCATTTAAAATTCACCACGCCGTTTTCCTGAACGTACTTGTGCATCCGCCATCTTTGCCTGCCGAGTCGTAAAGAGGCCTGAAGATGCGCGCGACGGACTGAAGGCCGCGAGACACAGGAAATGACGTTTACAAAAAGGCGAGGCTCAAAAAATAAATACAATGTTTTTCTTATTGATCAAGTTTCAAATAATTACAATAAAATGTACAGAGAAATATATATTTCTATATGAACATACTGAAAAATGCTAATTTTAACACATTATACTTAATACATAAAACAAAAATATCATACGTTTAAATAAGGAAAACAAAGAACAATACAAACACAATCGAACTATACGAGGGAGATGTATGCTTTAACTTATTTATTTTTATTACAAAGTATTTTTCCGATGATTTGAGAGGTGTTACTAACTTTCTTGTTCGTTGCTCTCCTAGAAACAGAGTCAACGAGATATTGAGTTATTATAGTACACAAACGCCACACTTGACTTTCTTTACTGTAAAAAGTGACAACTTAATTTCCCTGGACTGCATTTACGCCAGCTCTGCATGTCACTCAAGACTTGATTCATAATGGAAAAACACATGTTGCAATCTTTCAGTTTCCCTTAAAAAAATACAGTTATTTACATCAAAATTAAATCCCAATCTTTAAAATTCGTTCGTTGGGTAAATCTCATTTAACATTTTTTTTAATTCACCTCTTTTAATTCGGAGGAAGTGGAGATTAAATATATGTTTTTCTATTTTATTTGCCTCTTTAACTCCAATTTCCCTGAGAACATAACAATGTGTCACACATGCTTGTACAGAAGCGCCAGCCATCTAAACAGACAACAAGATGGCAGCGCACCGGGGAGGAGGCGATCAAGGTACTAGCAAGAATCAGCGATATTTTTATTTAATAAATTGACTCTGACAGTGTTGCCAACAGTGTGTTAGACCTAGATAATCTCACACTTTAAAAACTATCCCTTATTTTGTGTCTGTAGCTTGTTTTCTTGCTAGCAATAACATTAGCTGAACTGGTGTTAGCAAGATAGCTAACCTAAACGTTCGCCGTACGTTAGCTAATGCTAGCACTTACGCTGCATTTTATAGGTAACGTTAGCTTAGTTAACTGATGGCCGTTAGTTAACAAATATGTTTGAACAAAACCGAAACTTCGATATCAGGAGACCACGACAATTTCAAAGTCCCTCGGTTTCCTCGGGCTTGGTAGACGTCCAGTATTATGTAGCCACAACATTGACTAACTTCGGCAAATTTGACTTAACGTTAGCCTAATTAATTTAGCTAACAACTTACAGACTGTGCGCATTAATTCGTGGCTTTGTATACTGAACATGTCACAAGCTTCTTTTGTAGTACAGCGTATATGAATAGTAAAGCAAAGGTGTATACATTACGAACAAATAATCAACAAAATATAATATTTTAACTGGCTAATCTAAGTAAACTCTGTAAAATGTGGCATCATAATTGAGATTGGAGTGACTGTAAACCTACACGTATACAAGCACACATTCAGTTATTCACTCATTTATGTGTAATATATATGAGATAACTGGTTGTAAAACAATATCAGCATGTTGATTTAACACTGACCTTTGTCTTTTCAGGCAATAATGTAGACCAGATACTGGAAGTAGGAACTGTTTTGTTAAAGGAGTGAGTATATACTATACAGTTGGGCTTCTCATCATTGTCCTTGGCAAAGTGTCACGCCATACTTTATTACTATCTTGTCTGTGTCTTCCTGTGCAGTTTCATCTATGAGCGGGTTCAGCGGCATGGGGATGGCAGTACTGCGGTGACCAGGGCACAGCTGGGCGGAGGAGAGCTGTGTGACCCAAACCACAAGAAGCTTGCCCTGTGCCTGCAGCAGATCGGAGATGAGCTGGATGGACATGTAGAGCTCCAAAAGTGAGCTACCTGTCTGTGTGTTAGTTCCATCAATTTCCAGGCCTGCGGAATTATGAATTACAAGGTTTTATATATTTTTTATATATATATATATATATATATATATATATATATATATATATATAT